>OY748293.1:20027587-20555209 GCA_963556515.1 Nudaria mundana
CTTCAATCTGACCCCACCCTCTTCCTTCCGATCCCGAATAACGCGTGCCGGGCAGAGATGCCACTCCCACACAGTGGATAGCATGTTCGCGAGAACCGAACGCTTTAAACGTTCGTTTCTCTGCCCAACGATAGTGGCCTGGAACGCCCTGCCTGTGCACGTGTTTCCTCCCACATATAACCCTGGGTTCTTTAAGCGGAGCGTGAAGAGGCACATCAGTAGGTCGTCAAGTTGAGGGCCACTCTCTATAGTATTGTGCGCTGTGAGAGTGGCCCACAATCGCTAGACGTCGTCACGACTTACCACCAGGCGGGCGGCGTCAATTTGGCCAATATAAAAAATATAAAAAATAAAATGACATTTGAATTTGGAACGAGCTTCAATAGACGAATTAAGTATACTACAAAAAAAAGAAAGCTGAAAGTAACTACTGGCAGGCTGAATGAAGTCATTCCATTTGACAAAAAAAACAAACGGGGCAATGTATAAAAAACAAACACAACCCGCCAATTTTAGATCGTAGTGTTTCATTGGAAAATTTCTAGAATGCTTGAAATGGCGATTTAAACAAAATCATAACCTCCCCCCATATCTCGAGAACCATACATTTCCTAGACTAGATATTTTACAGGACAGGTTACCAACCCCTCCACCCCCCATCCCTATCAGACAATGTAGGTGTTGGAAACCTTCACCTTATTTTCTCGCAGTCAATGGTATAAAGTAGAGTAAACTAATCGTGAAAAAAAAAATTATCTCGTTCCTTGTATCCCTCGCTCCGCTCAGGATTCTACTTTAGAATCCTTCACTACAGTTACTCTCGGGATCCAACATCGTAATTCGAATTAAATTTTCTTTTTTTTCACTTGTTGTATAATCTACTATATCTCCAATCAAAAATCTGCTGATTTTTGATCAATCAATACATCAATTTAAATTAATCAATCAATCTACTTCACTACATCACTACATTATTATAAAACAAAATCGCGTCCATCCGTATGTATGTTTAGATCTTTAAAACTACGCAACGGATTTTGATGAAGTTTTCACCTATGGATAGTGGTTTATGAGGAAGGTTTTAGTATATAATTTGAAAATCGGGGCAAGCCACGGTCAATCAATCTATCAATCAATCCGACCATCAATCAATCAATCAATCGCGGCGGCGGCGGGTCGCGGTGCAAAATTGAGCTGAAGCGAGACTTTCTATCGCGGTCGATATCTGAATTTTCTTTTTCTTTTTTTTTAATATTTTTTTAGTTTCAGATTTCTTTTTTTAACCGATGGTCTATTTGACCTCTTTTAAGGTCATAATATGTATGGCGCGTGCATTATGTGTAATTCTTTCGGTATAATTGTTTAAGGCCTCCTGGAACAGGCTGTTCGGTGATTATTCCTCCGTCGTCACTTCGATGTTTCTGATTTCAGATATATGCACTCACGGGCATGGTCACTGCCACCATGCAAAGTTTGAGGTAGATCGGTTCAGCCGTTCAGGAGGAGTATTCCGTCAAGTGAAAACCCTCGAGTGTAGTAATAGGAGCTTCGCTCGCCTTCGGCTCGCTACAGCTCAATAAAACAAAATCGCTTCCATCCGTATGTATGTTTAGAGACATTTAAAACTACGCAACGGATTGACGTTTTCACCTATGGATAGGAGTTATTCCCATTTGTCACCGCCTTGATTGTCCCCAGCGGTGACAAATGGGATCCCATTTGTCACCGCCGGGGACAAATGGGAATAGTTATTTTTTTTCCATTCCCATTTGTCCCCACTTTTGCTTGGTTGCTTAGGAGTTATATTGTATTTTTATAAATCGTATTATATATATATATATACTATGAACTCACTCGAATAGGTTCCGTAACTTCCCTAATATACTAAATGTGAGGTTATGGTTCATTTTATTTCTATGATCAATTACCATAGTATTACAAAAAAAAATTAAAAACTTTATTTTACCACGAATTTCGGTACTTGTTAATAATGACAAGTAATTATTAATAATGTTCGATTAACCATATTTACCTTGGTGTACCTGTACACATGTACATGTATCATGTACTGATGTGGCACATGTACTTGTGATACATTAGTGCAACTGCAAAGTAAATGCGTATTCATACTGGATTAAAGATTAAAGCAAACTTTTTATTTATATTTTATAATATATTGATATAATAACAATTTATGAATTATTTGTTATTCTTACTTATGTTGTGTATGAATTGGTGAAGCATTTATTTGTAAGTTTTGTAAGAGATGCGTTCATGCTGTCTGAAGTGAATGCGCCTACGATCGAGTTACTTGGTAAAGGGGCGTGGCTAACTCAACGATAAGGATGAGTCATAATTGGCACCGCTTTCTTCGCTCACCTATATGCTACCTTATAGTTTCTAAAAAAAAAATAAGAATGCATAAAAACGAATAAAAAAGGGTAGGTAGTAATTATTGTAAATAATAGACTGATTAATCTGTAATAGATATTTTTTTTAATGACTAAGTTTAGAATATTATAAAGCCTTAGAATATTAAACAATAAGGAATTATTGTTTTATATAATAAGGAATTAAAACATAAATAAAAAGTGTAGGTAGTAATTATTGTAAATAATATGTTGATCGGTACAAAATAAGAATTATTGTAAATATTAGACTGATTAATCTGTGATAGATATGTTTAAAAAATAAGGAATTATTATAAATAATAAATGATATTTATTTACAGTAAAAATTACAATATACATAATTATATACTAAAAATATTTACATCATTCTACTAATTATATACTAATAATAAACACTTTTATTTACAATAGTAATTACAATAAGAATTATAATAAAAAGATTAATCTGTGATAGCTATGTTTAGAAAGTAACTATATAAGTTACAGAGTACCTGTAAGTTCAGAATATTATAAAACCTCAA
This sequence comes from Nudaria mundana, assembly GCA_963556515.1. NCBI lineage: Eukaryota > Metazoa > Arthropoda > Insecta > Lepidoptera > Erebidae > Nudaria > Nudaria mundana. The sequence goes on from OY748293.1 coordinate 20,030,520, forward strand.
TTATTATTAACATGCTCATTCGTGTTGATTAATCTGTGATACATATCTGTGATAGATATATGTGAAAAAAAAAACTATATACCTAAGTAACATAATTATTATATTACCAGTAAGTTTAGAATATGATAAAACGTCAATTATTGGTGAATATACTCATTTGTGATACTAAAATAAAAATTGTATTTTTTTTCATTGTAAATTAAATATTGTGTTCTTATTTCTTATTCTTATTCTGTGATAGATATATCAGAAAATAACTACATTATACATTATATAAGTATCTAATATATTAGCTATAAGGGTAGGACCAGAACGTACATAGGTACTATTTTATATAATAATATTTAAAGGGTATAGAAGTTAGTTAATTATTTTAATTTTGACTCCAGTAAGAATACGCCCTTACTTGAAGTTGCACTAATGAAACATTTTATTTTAGGCTGTAGTATACCTACTATAATATATTGTCAGTAAAAGATATATAGGTATATAATACCTTCCATACATCATGCAAAAAGCTTTATGTTTGTCGTTTATAAATCTTTTTTATTATAACGTCATTGAATTTCAATTTATTCAACAAAAAGTTAATTCACATCACTATTCAGTTTAGCTCTGCTACAATAATCACCACTGGGGACAAATGGGAATTTTTCTTTTTTGGTCATTCCCATTTGTCACCCTATACCTAGTGGGGACAAATGGGAAAAAAAATCCCATTTGTCACCGCTGGGGACAATCAAGGCGGTGACAAATGGGAATAACCCATGGATAGTGGTTCATGAGGAAGGTTTTTGTTTAGTTTTAGAAAATCGGGGCAAGCCGCGGGCGTCCGTCATTTAAATTATCGACCAATCCATCAATCCTACAATCCATCAATCCAACAATCAATCTATCAATCAATCCATCCATCAATCCAACCATGCATCAATCAATCAATCACTCAATTAATACATCAATCAATCAATACTTCCATCTATCCATCAATCCATCAATCAAAAATCAGCAATCAATCGATCAATACATCCATCCATCCTTCCATCCATCCATCCATCCATCCATCCATCATTTATTTATCAATACATACATGTGTCATTACAGGATAACATAATTCGATACTGTAGCATCTATTATGAGTTTGATTTGAGAAATTATAAAACAAAAGGGAACCTACTTACCTATTTTCCGTTTGTGTGGTTTCGAGATTCGTTTCTCTTGTATGCTTGAATCTAAAAAATGCAAATACAAATAAATACGAGTACCTAAGTGGCTTGGTAAGTACTTAGTTCATAGAATATTAAAAAAAAAACAATTGCTGATATTAGCAAGTTACTCTTTAGGTACAACATTCATCTACCACTGAAGTTCCGTTAAAATCGGTCCAGTTATTTCGGAGACTAGCGGGTACAAACTGAATTTTTTTTAAATCTTATTATCTGTGTTTCGAACCGATTTTGCTAATTCTTTTTTTATTGTGATTATGAACGAATCGAATGCAATTGTTTAGAAGACGGTTTAGTTTATTGAGGAGATGTGCATTCAGGTCGAAGTAACACACATCACCATAATCAATGACAGGAAGTACTAAAGTGTGCACAAGCATTATCTTGGCCTTGGTCGGTAAAAGCGTTCTCAGAGGATACAGTGACCTTAACATCCCTGTAACCCTCTGGCCGAAATAAGCTACCTGCGCACTCCAACTGAGGGTTGAGTCGATACGCAAGCCTAAATCCTTCACGTCACTACTGATAGGTATAACAATACCATTGTAATAAATACGCTCCCGCGTGAGAATAAGGTCATGATTGACCCTACGCGATGATCCGATAATGATGGCCTGGCACTTGCCCGGATTAACGGACAACCCAAAGCTTTCAGACAAATCCTTTATGTTCTCCAGATCCCGATTAACCTCGCCAATTGCCGCAGACAGACCATCCACCCTAGCCTGAGTATATAATTGAAGATCGTCAGCATACAGATGATACGCACTTCGAAGTTCGTGTGTTAAGAAATTTATAAATAATGAAAAAAGTAGAAGAGACAGTATTCCGCCTTGAGGAACGCCAGCACCAATATCACACCAATTCGAGAACTTTCATCAATGCGAATCGATTGCTGGCGTCCTTGAAGATATAAAGAGAACCAACCCAGCGCATCAGATGAGATTTTAAGGTGGGAAAGGATTGACAGGAGGATATTGTGACTGATGACGTTGAGGGTATTGGAAAAATCAACAAGAACAACGATGGTGACATTTCCGTTCTCCACGCCATTCCTTATATCATCAGTCACTTTAAGTGAGGCTGTCGTGGTGCTATGACCCGGTCTGAAACCCGATTGCAGAGGGTTAAGAATGTTATTACGTAAAACAAAACTTGCAAGCTGTCTGTATACACAAGCCTCGAGCACTTTGGACAAGAACGGTAGAATAGAGATGGATCTGAAGGGAAGGGTTAGGAATTTTGGGTAGAGGGCGTATAAAGGCTTTTCTCCATTGAGAAGGAAACGTGGCTGACTCCAAAGAGTAGTTAATGATGTGTGTTATGACGTGTAGTAACTGCTCGAGAACAGTCACGATCATATCACGGCTGATGGAGTCGCAACCAACAGCCTTTGATTTGATGGAAAGGATAGCTTTTTAATATCATCTGGTGCAACTGGGTGAAAACTAAAAGGCTCAATATCGGCCCCAGGCAGGCCCGCCACGTGACCAACCGTCTGACATTCAGTTACGTGATCCATTGAGGTAGTGGTGGCGAAATGAGAATTCATTGAATCCAGACTGATTGCCTCCGGAAGGCCGACCTCCCGAATCCTCCCAACACCAAGAGTGCGCAGGATTCCAAGTGTTGGCAGACGAGCTAGAAGACGTTATATTGTTTAGGACATGTCGGCGTTTAGCATTATGTACCATCTGATTGCAGCGATTTCTGGCCGACTTGAAAGCAGCCCAGTTCGTCTCAGTGCGGTCCCTCCGGAATCTGTGGAAAGCACGATCTCTTTGCCTCATAGCTGTCATCACTTGTTAACCACGGTGAAGGTGGGTGTTTAAGTCTGACTCTCCGGAGTGGTGCGTGTTTGTCGTAGATGCCAGTGACCGTCGACTTTGTCGTCAATTGATTCCGCAGTTATGGCCGTCCCAGCTGAGATCCGAGGCATCCGAGCGTATCTCATCGATGTTTCAGGTTCTCAAGGAAGTTTTTGTATAAAATTTGTCTAGCGGGCGACCGCTAGTATTAGTATTAAGTAGAGATTGATGTAGTAGGAGAATACAGTATTTTATTTAAATGGCTTTAGGTATGGAAAGAAAACAAAATTATACTTACTACTACCGCAATCATTTGCAATGAATAAGTCGTATATTTTCTTTTCAACGTTTGAACCCAAGTTATTTGGATCACCTCCGCCTTGGAATACCTTGGATCTGACCGTAGACTTTTTATCAGCCCAATACTGGAAAAAAAATGATCAAATAGGACCTACTTATTGAAATAAATACCTAACTATTTTTGACAAAGTGGTTTTAATTAATCTGTAACAATTTTTACATAGACTGTATTATATTGTAATTTGTAACTATAAGCTGTCTTGGCGAACTTCGATATTTCATAATAGCTGTCGTAATCAAGGGACAAAGGGACTATTAAAAATAGGGGTCGGTGATAGAAGGGTTTAAATTTAGGGTTGTATGTATTTTTAATGCCACATTATAAAAAAAAATTGTCCATAAAATACAAAAATTATGTCAGGGGTGGACAACCCTTATCACTTAGGGGTATGAGAAAACGGATAGTAGTCTATTCTCAAACCTGAATATGCATATAAAATTTCATAACAATTGGTTGAGACGTTTCGGTTAAGTATGGTAACTAACACTGTAACACGAGAATTTTATATATAAGATTTAAATTGCCAGCCAGTTGAGGATAACTTGGGCACCGTGTGTTGACAGCAACCCATAGCACTCCTTTAATACAATACTTCAATAAGTATCCAAACTTATCTTTGTGTTTGCTGCCTAATATCTTTGGCCTGGGTGTACCGATTTTGAAAATTTTATTTTTAAGTAATTGAAAGGGATTGCCTCCCGAGTGGTCCTATTTCAATTTGGTCCCATTCCGGTAATTTGAAGTTGGTTTTTGTGTCAATGTTTGACATGAATTATTTATTTCAGAACCTGATTACTTACTTTCATCCAAGACTTCATAGTTCTGTTAGGCCCTGATGTATTATTGGCAATTCTGGTTAGTTTCAACCATAGCTTTTTACTCTCTTCCCTGCCCTCCAACCCTCTCAATGTACCCTGTCCTAGTGCAGGGTGTCTTTCCATAAAATCCACTATAGCCGTCACCTGTTCCAGACTTGGGCGAGACTGTAATGCAGAAAAAAAATTGTTAGGTAAGTTATGGATGATAAACAACTTTATTTAACTGCATCAAGTACTTATTCATATATTTATGATACCTACCTACTTAAGTAGATACCTACCTACTAGATCTAGTAACTAAGTAGGTAGGTACTTACCTATATGGGTATAGTCATTCCTGTGAAATATAACCATCTAACTAAAATAGAAGTGGCTTATGTTATGATTTTTTTCGAAATCGATTTACCCAGTCGAAAGATGAGGTACCTAACAAACATAAAAAAAAATCAAATTGATAAATTCCTATTTTTTTGAAGTCGATTAAAAAGAACTTACTACCTTGCGTACCTATTACATAGTTAGGTAGGTACCTATTACTTATTAATATCAAGCTTTCTAAATGGTTCTTTAGTAATACGTGAATATGGAAAAGTGCAACGGGAGGCGTGAGGCGAATTACCTAATATTCGCACAACTAGTTATCACCTCACCTCATGATCATCTCCGTGACTTCAATTCAGTGAGGTGACAAAATTATGAGTAGAGTTACAGAATGTAGTAAACACGAAAAGTGATCAAATCTACTAGGTACAATTCGAGTTACCGTGTTTAGAGGCAGGACATCTGACATAGTTTGCAGCATTGTGATTATACATATTATTAAACAAGAGAACCAGCAACACTTACCGATATAATACGATCGTTCATGTCGATTATACACTAATGATCAAACTATCTGATAAACAATAAAAAAATTTAATCTTTCACAAACACAACAATAATTCGTAGACAATTCGAGAATAAATCGTGTTCGTGAACACAACGCTTTCGCAAAGATCAAGCAAGAAAACGTCGCTCGATAGGTAGGTAACAAAACACTATGCACTAACTCGACAACCATTGGTTGGGGCGTATTCCATTCAGTCAGCTCATTCACTACGACCGCCGCCGCCGCCCGCCGCCGCCTGTTATTTCATTCTTTTCCAGCTGCTGTCGATTATAGAATCAGGGGAATCAGTCACCTCCCAAAAAATAAATCTATGACTCAGTACAAAGTGGAACCATGGAACTTGGAGAAATTGGAATGGAACAGTAGAAAACATTTTCTCTCATCCGAATTTAATTACTCGGTCGGTACGGTATGCTGAAAATGAGCTCTATCTACGAGTATCTTCTAAATTAGACGGTGAAAAGCTTGCTGAGTCCCACTGATCTAGAAAATCACTGGTCTATTTGTTATCATCGTGGTTATACTTTTTTTTCTACTCCGTGGGTTATACTGACATTGACGTGAAAAGCAGTTAGACTTGGTATGCAATTTTTTTTTATGCTCTATTTTCACGATTTCAGAGATTTGCACTCCCGGGTATGATGAAATGAAATGATTTATTTATTTGTATAGGTCACTAAATGGCTCTTACAAACGTCAGTAAGTACTTAAAGTAAAAAAGTCATTGCTTCTATATTTACATGTAATGCCAGATTCGCAAAGCAATAAGTAGAACCGAGAGAAAGAACCTGGCAATAAAACTCTCGGTCACTCTTTTTCAACAATTTACTCATTTACACATTTTCTTAAGACTAAATGTGTGTACGAATGTACATTGGTCTCGTGTCAGAATCAAAAAGTGTGTATAATGCAAAAAAAAATTGTTTGTCACCACCTTAGTACAAAATATGCTACAATTACGGCATTTTAGGAGGCGGCTGCACCATGCTCAAGCCAGACACTTTTATCATTAAGGTAATCAACTGTCTTATAATATGCTTTGTGACATAAAGTGGTCTTTATAAAGGTTTTAAATTTACTGTCGAGCATACAAAGGACCGATTCAGGCAATTTATTATAAAAGCGTATACCTTCCCACTTGAAAGAATTACATCTCTTACAGCGTGGTTGATCAGTCTCCGGGGCTTTATTCTGGTTTTGCTGAACATCTGTTTCTCGAAATTGATTTTAAACACATTAAGACACTCCTGGGTGTATACTACAGCCCGTCATGTAATATTAACTATTTCTCTGCTTTTGAAACGACACTTGAAAATCTTTCCTCTTTATACGAACATCGAATTATCCTCGGAGACTTCAACACCTGTCTTCTCAATGGTGACTCTCGTAGCAACAAACTTCGGACCCTTGTCTCCTCTGTTGATATGCATATCTTGCCCTTGGATATCACGCACAGACAACCTAACTGTTTGCCTTCTCTTATCGACCTCATCCTAGTTTCTGACTCCCACAAAGTCGCAACACATGGACAGCTTTCTGCTCCTTTCTCACACCATGACTTGTTGTATTTGTCCTACAAAATTCGCCCTCCAAAGCGTAAGAGTAAATTTCTTCTTCTTCGCAGTTTTAAAAACATTAATCTGGAGAGATTGGAGGCTGACGTGGATAATCTGAACTGGTCTTCCGTCTACGGCTGTGATGACCTAGATGGGAAGGTGACAGCCTTTACTCGTACTTTGTTGGATGTTTACGATGTGCATGCTCCGCTTAGGAGAGTGAAGGTTAGACATCTACCTGCACCATGGCTGACTACATCAGTCAGAGCTTCCATGGCCGAACGAGACAAGGCAAAGCGCAGGTATCGCAAATACCCTACTGTGGAGAATTGGGACATGTACAAGAAATTACGTAACCGTTGCTGTCGTCTGTGTAGGGATGCTAAACGTAACCACATCCACCGTTCAATTCAAGACCTTAACTCGGGTGAAGTATGGCGATTTCTCAAAACTGTTGGTGTTGGTAGGGCCAGGGAAAGTGACATTACTTCCAACATGGATCTTGATGGACTGAATATTCATTTCTCGAAGTCTCCGACGTGTATCTCTGATAGTGATAAATTGTTGACCTTAAATCACCTGTCATCTCTTCAATCGCCGTTAAATACTTCTTTCTCATTTCACCCGGTTTCAGAGTCGGATATTAAGAAACAACTGCGGTCTATTTCCTCTAAGGCTGTTGGTGATGATGGGCTCCAACTTCAAATGGTCCAACCCATTCTGAACTATATTACTCCTGTCATTACCCACATCATCAACTGTTCTTTATTATCCAATTGTTTCCCGTCATCGTGGAAAAAGGCCCATGTAATCCCGCTTCCTAAAGTTCCTAATCCTACTTCTCCCTCCCAGTTCCGTCCTATATCCATTCTTCCTATCCTGTCCAAGGTTCTTGAGAGTATTGTTCATGATCAACTGTCTCGCTATCTTTCCTCTACTGCCTGCCTGCTAAGTCAATTCCAGTCTGGTTTTCGCCGTGGACATAGTACCGTAACAGCTCTGGTGAAAATAACCGATGACATTAGGCTTGCCATGGAACACAAACAACTTACCATTATAGTGCTACTAGACTTTAGCAGTGCATTTAATTCGGTTGATTTTGACATACTCTTGGGAATCTTGAAATCCTTGAATGTATCCGCGTCTGTTGCCGCTTGGTTTAAATCCTATCTTCAGGGACGTTCGCAGTCGGTTCGTGCAGCCGAGACCTCGTCCAGCTGGTGTGATCTTGCGGCGGGCGTTCCTCAGGGTGGTGGTGTGCTTTCTCCTCTTCTCTTCTCTGTTTTTATTAACGCCATCACAAGAGTCTTGAACTCAAATTATCATCTTTACGCAGACGACTTGCAGTTATATCGACATTTTAGGGTTGATGAAATAGGCCAAGCTGTTGCTGCCATCAATGGTGACCTTGAAAATGTCTACAGTTGGGCCAAATCCTTTGGCTTGTTAGTTAATCCCAGTAAATCACAGGCACTAATTGTTGGTGGCCGGTATATGCTTGGTCTCGTGGATTATGAGTCTTTGCCTTCAGTTATATTTAATTCTGAGCCTATCGAGTACTCTAACAGTGCCAGGAATTTGGGTCTTCATATAGATTCGTATCTTTCATGGGAAGTACAAATTGCTGAGATAAGTAGGAGGGTGTACTACTCATTTCAATCTCTAAAATCTCTTCAGAAACTCTTACCTTTTCAAACTAAAGTGACTCTTGCGCAATCTCTTCTTCTATCATTGTTAGACTATGCTGATGTCTGTTTCCTAGATGCATCGGAGGAGCTTGTCAATAAGCTTGAGCGCTTGCAGAATCTGGGGATACGCTTCGTCTATGGCCTTCGTAAATACGATCACGTATCTGAATTCCGGCATAGATTGGGGTGGCTTCCTATTCGGCAACGTCGTAAAGCTCATATCCTTTCTCTTCTCTATACTATCCTTCACAATCCTAATTCTCCTGCCTATCTGCGTGAGCGTTTTGAGTATTTGGTGCCTAGAGACAAAGCATGTCGTGTTTCCTCATCCCTACTTCTTCGAACTCCTGCTCATGCCTCTAGTTGTTATGACAATTCATTTACAATTCAGGCTGTCAGATTATGGAACTCACTACCACATGATATCCGTGCTAGTCGTTCATTGGACATTTTTAAGAAAAGGGTAAAGGAGCATTTCCTCTCCCAACTATGATTTTCCATAATTATTCTTTTGACTTTCATTTGGATCATATTATCTCCTTCTTATTTAGTAAGTATATTTACATCTGTATGTAGCATGTAGGTATTTAGCTTTAGTCTTATATTATTAAGTTCTTATGTGTATGTATTTGATTTCTGTTATATGTATTACATTTATTAGTTTAATTTTCTTCTTGTATTATATGTAATTTTGTATGTGTACGTGTTTACACTTTCCTCTTCTCTCTTTAGTATTATTTATCTCCTCTATACCTCTAAGGTCTGCTGGAAGAAAAGCCATTACTGGCTTAAGCACGCCTTTGTACATATTGTTAATGTTTGTTTTGTGTTTTGTAAATCTGTACAATAAAGAATAAAAAAAAAAAAAAAAAAAAAAACAAAAAAAAAAAGAATGACTAACCTTGCTAAGCCGATAACACGGAGGGAGTAGTTTATTTTTATTACGTAGATTTCTGTCTGTAACGTCACTTACTTTAGTATAAGCTAGATATATTTTTCCTGACATACAGTATGTTATCAAATATATATTGGGAAGCTACAGTTAAAACATTAATATCTTTAAATAGCTCCCTAAGAGAATCTCTCTTACCTAAACAATAAATGGCACGGACTGCCCTCTTTTGTAGCATAGCAACCAGCATGCCAAATTTGGTCAAAATCGGTCGAGCCGTTTCGGAGGAGTTGGCACACAAACGATTTACATTGTCGTCTAAGATACGCTACGCTTCACTACGTTCAATGAGCTTTAAAATAATTATAGTGTCTATATTTCGAGATTGGACAATTTTTTTTGCCTTTTATTTGCATCCGATCTTCAGGTAACTTGGCACAAACGTTGCTTGATTAAATAAAAAAATATCGTGAGCTTTTTTGGATTGGGGGAAAATGAGTTATAAGGCGTCAAATTACGTCTTAAAGTTTTTCCAGGCTAGCGGCCTTCGTATATTATTGGAAAAACTCCACGAAAATTGGCACAAGGGCTTTATCTATCTAAATCTATCTTTTATAATATCATTGCACAAGTGGGTATTTTTATTTGAAACAATTTTTTCATCGTGACTTTTTTTATTGGTAGGGAGGATGTCGGGGAAACTCTAAAAAATATAGAGGCATATTAGCGAGAATTTAGTGTGTGTCAGACGGTAACACGGGTCCAACGATAAACGGTCTTCAGGGCAGAGAACTAATTCGTTGCTGTATTCTGTCATTCGCTGATATAGCTGTGTTGCCACATACGAAATAATTTAATCATCATGTTAACGTCAATGTCAAAGTGACATATTGATAGAAAAGGACGAGGTGAAGGGAGAGAGAGAGAGAGGCGTCGATCGAGTGACGAGTCTCGAGCGAGTCGAAAACGAAAACTCGAATCTAGTGAGCAATAATCAACGTGTATTATTTTTGTTATTTTATTGATAATTAAATGCATTGCACCTGAAACTAATATAATTCACAGTCATCATGAATCAAAGCGCTTAAAAATTAATTCTGCACCTGACATACAAGTGCAAAACGTACCTACTGAATCACTAAGTTTAGACTGGGTAATGTTTAGAAACTAGTGTATTTAAACATTAACATGGCTAATTCTGTAAACATTTCGATAGAAGCTCCTATAGAGAACCAGATACAAGAAATAACATACGATGGCCAAGAGATTTACCAAGCGTAAGTATTCTGAGTAAATATTTATTGAAGTGTGATGATAATGCTTCATCATGGGCTGTTGCAGCCTGTGTGTGCAGGGTAAACCTGATGATAACAAGACTGGCATATAAATTAATAAACCTAATGTCTCCAAACACTAATAATTCTCTATTATGTCGAAGTAGCAAAATTACCTGTAGCATGTGGGCATTTTTAAAACATTGTCAAGTTTTTTTTTTGTTTATACGCTTTATTGTCCTTCATAATCTTAACTATTTTTTACTAAATGGGTCTAATTAACTTTCAGACCACTGTCAATGTCTGAAAACCTGGCTCGCTTAGCTCAAAAGATTGACTTCTCAAAGAGTGATGATGAATTTTGCAATATTAAAAAAGAAGGTGAGAGCAGTTCTGATATCAAATCTGAAGATGAGAAAGAACCAGGTTATCAATCCAGCATGTGGCCTTGGGACTCGGTGAGAAATAAATTGAGAAACGCACTTACCGAAGTATGTGTCTTGGCCGATGTGCTTAGTATTGCTAAGGAGAAAAGATATATGGTAAGTATTATTTTAAATTGAACATTCTCTTACAATTTTCAAGAATTTGAGAGTAATATTAACTCTTGTATGTCAATCCTTCCTAATACATATTATAAAGAAAGGAAAAAGAAAGATTTTGATTGTTAGTTTTTCGAAATTAATAGGCTCCATAACTATGTACTGAACCAATTTTCAACATTATTTCACTGACAATGTAGGAGCTATAATGTGTTCTCAGGGGAAACGGGAACTAGAAATGTAACTGACCCAGGCGGAGCCATGGTGATCAGCTGGTGTTCTATAATCGGTCTCATTTATCATCATCTACCTGCCCTTATCCCAATTATTTGGGGTCGGCGCAACAAGTCTTTCTCCTCCACACATCCATCCCATCAGACGTCATCTCTTCAGTCACTCCTCTCCTTGTCATGTCCTCTTTCACACATTCCATCCATCTTTTCTTTGGCCTACCTCTACTTCTTAAACCCTCTACAGTCATACTTTGCACCTTTCTTACGACATTGCTTTCCTCTCTTCTCATAACATGTCCATACCATGGCAGCCGCTCACTTCTCAATTTTTCGTTAACTGGTGCAACTTTCAAACTTCCTCTAATATACTCGTTCCTTACCCTATCCATTCTTGTCACACCACACATCCATCTTAACATTCGCATCTCCGCTACATGCAGTTGTGTCCATACAGGACGGCAGTTCTGACGACAGTCTTGTAAATTTTCCCTTTAAGTTTTAGGGGAAATAGAGGGTCGCAAATAGTGCCTTTGACCTGCCGCCATTTCGGTCTCATTTATCATCAAGACTAAATCATTTTGAGCACTTATTATATAAATTTTCAGGTTTTAGACCCAATACAACCAGAACAACAAGATAACAGACCTATGGTTCAAGTGTACGGTAGAAAGAAAGCGCTGGGAGCTGCAGCAGCGGTACTCTTAGCTGGAGTGGAACGGTTACGAGCCAGTGAGAATATGAGGATGACCCGAAACATGCCTGATTTCCATATAGACCTGCTAAGGCTCAGACAGAACTGGAGATTAAAGAAAGTCTCCAACACTATTGTCGGAGATCTGAGTTACCGGACTGCGGGGTCTAAATTTAGTCAAACTGGAGTTTTTGAGGTAATCAATGTTTTTTTAATAATTAGGTAAAGCTACGCTGCTGTAAACAGTGCGCGGCTTCGTATTGAGAGAAGCGCTTTTTTTTTATTTAAATTGAATATTTGAGCTTCGTCATGACCTTAATTGAAATCAGCTATTTATTTAGGTGAAAAAATTTTAATTTTTGGTCAAGAGGTTGCTTAGAAACGAACATCTGAACATTTTACTTTTAACCTGCTCCATGGGAGCTCCGCTCGCCTTCGGCTCGCTTCGCTCAATAATTTATGGACATTTTCATGTCCAAATAAATAAACATACCTATATATTTCTAAATACATACATATTGTACATAGAAAACACCCAAACTCAGAAACAAACATTAGTGGATCACACACATATATTTATTCATCCCTACGTAATAAGAGTCCAAACCTATTGCTGTTATCCTAAGACTTTATTATCATCGCCTTATCCATTTATCGAAAGGTTCGCCACTTGCCAGTGAAGTTGGCTTGAGCCACTAAGACCATGAAGTGATCCCTATCTTATAACAGATGACTGTTAATTCGAAGTAACTTCTTTTTCAACCGTCTTCCAAAAAAGAAGGAGGTCCTCAAATCAACTGTTTTTTTTGTTTGTTACCTAATGTCTTTGGACAGGGGAGCCGATTTACATCGCTGTGAGATTTTATTGCCAGTTTCTTCTCACAGGCTCTACCTGTTGCCTTGGGAAGCTGGCATAAATGTAGAATCAACATTCAAAGTGTTACTTTGTGAGCTACATTAATAAATATATTAGACTTTGACTTAACTTTGACTTAACACACGCCGTGCATACTGAAAGATTAGATCGTGATGTTTATATATTTCTAACATTTAGCAGAACTAAATCGCATTTTAGCTAAATCTACATCCCAGTAGGCCCGAAAATTGTTTAGATTTAGAATATAATATCGCTTATAGTGGGCCTTAATAGATGTTGTTTAATTAAACCTCCTAGTGGGCCATAATAAGCACTAGTAAGACTGGCTGAGACGGGTCAAAGCCTAAAAAAACAGGTTAAACGTTTACACAAAAGCTAACTCCAAATGGGACCACTCAGGAAGCAAAATTTTAAAATCGGTTCACCCAATCGATAAATATGAGGTAACAACATTAAAAAAAAACCTAGTCGAATTGAAAACCTCATTTCCTCCTTTTTTTTTGAAGTTGTTTAAATTTATTGTGTCATTTGTATACAGGTAACCAAAGCTCCCGAGGAACAAATAGCCCAAGCGATGAGTGCTGCAGGCCCAGTACCGTCCGCGTTGCGCGTCACCGTACCACCAGAGTTACAGGGTGTAGCTTTTATATCAGTCCTCTGTCAAAAGGGTAAGATGTTTTTTTCTATTTAAACGGAGACGAAGCTTGACGGGACGGTTTCATTGTTCTATAAAACCGGCAAGCGCGAGTGGGACACAGAGGGTTCCTTATCTAAACGGCAAAAAAATCATGTCTGTTGTTTTCGAGCTCCATTAACTATACCTATACTAGTTATCCCGACGAACTTCAAATAAAAAAAATAAAAAAAAGAATATTTTGTTATTTCATGCAAATGTATGTAAATTGAAAAACGCGACGGACTTACGGACAGACAAATTGTCGTATTAAATATATAGATTATATTCTGATTTTTAGTATTTGTTGTAACACCAACAAAAATATATTATCTGTGAAAATATCAACTTTCTAACTATCACGTTTCATTAGATACAGCCTGGTGACGGACGAACGGACAGCGACTTCTCTCGCTTTCTATGTATAGTATGTAGAAATATATAAGTATGTTTATCAGTCATCTAGATCCCATAGCACAAGCTTATATTAACTTAATTTGGGCTAGATGACATGGCATTAGCAATAACATAGCTTTCTGCCCACTTGGTAACAGAGCAAGAAGACGTAGTGACAGCCACACTAAGTGCGGCCGCCCTGGCCTGCCCGGGGACTCTGCCCGGCGAGGGGGCTGAACTACATTGGCAACAGAAGCTGGAAGCGGCACAAAACGTGCTGTTCTGTAAGGAACTGTTCGCTAGACTTGCGGCAGAAGCTGTCCAGCTCGATGCGTCTATACCTCATATGGTTGTTGGCAATCAGATTATGGCTACTGTGAGTATTTCTGTATTTTGTATTATATTTAGTTCTAAACAATAAGCCTGTGAATACGGCCCGATGTAACTCGGTCGAAACGTTAGGCTAACGTAATTTACGCGTTATGTTCCGAAAACTTAAATATTTAAATATATTTGAACGCAAGAGTCTAAAAACTATTTTAATAATGACGTTTAGAAGCTAGGGGGGCTCGTGGTCTAGTTGTAACCGACAATGTTAACACATTGCAAAGGTTAAGCAACATCGAGTCAGGCCGGTCTTAGGATGGTTGACCATTGCTTAAGACACTGAGACCGCTCCGTGCCTCGGAGAGCACGTTAAGCCGTCGATCCCGGTTGTCATACTAACATCTGGCAGTCGTTAAAGGGTAGTTGTAGCCCTAAATCAAAAATCCTCGCGGTCTAACTGCAGAACTTCGTTATCGCCCATGGGTTGTGGAGGTCAGATGGCAGTCGCTTCACGGAAAATATCGAAGTTCAGCCGAATCGCAGGTAGACTGGAAAGCCGGATTTTTAGAAGCTAGGTAATTAGTATATTTCAGTTCTGTATTGTATAACAGACAGAATTTCTAAACGACAATAATAATTACGAATTACATCCTGCAATGTCGTCAATAATCTTCTTTGCAGTAAATTGTACTTTAACAGTGTTATAGGTACTGCACTGTGATATCAGGCAGTATTACGCTGTAACTAACAGGGCAAGGTCTGTCGACCATACCCACCTTGTTGAGTTTTGCAGCTATATTGTCGATAACTTGTTTTTGGCAAAATGCCTTAACGTAAGAGATTAGATAAATTAGTGTATAAAACCCATAATTAGGTATTAGAACACGAGTAGGATACTATAATAGTCAGTGCACGAGAAAGTGTTGTTATTGATAGCAGTTGAGCAGCACGCTAGCGATGAGTTTAAAGTACATAAGACACGCCCGAGGAGACAATGCACTAACATGCTGGAAATACCCCCCTGTAATAATTATTACGGCGAAAGAAACAGACATTATTTGGTGCCAAAAATATTTAATGATCTTCCCCCATCTCTGTCAAATAGTAGGTAACATTACCAAAAGAATGTTTAAAAGTAAGACAAATTCATGTTGCAAACATTTTGTAATAACATTGTTACATAACAGACAGACTATAGCGGCGATTAGCCACGGCTTGAGCGGATATACATATACCCATATACCTACCTAACAGTGTTTGTCATGTTTATGGTGTATCTATACCGAGCTTGATAGCTTATAGAAATCGAATCTGATATCGTCTTAGGCACAAAATGTGAATATAAAGGTTATTCTTTATGTAAATGTGTGTAAGTATATATATTAAATGTAAGAATTTATTAGAAATAAAATTTTATGATAAGAAAAATGTAAACAGGGAGCTTCATCTGCCAACAAACTGTTATACAGTTTGTTGGCAGAAGTAATATATTATTATGTAAGTGTAATTACGTGAATAAATTTTATTTCAATTATTTCAATTTCAATTCAATAAAGAAAAGGCTCATCTATATATTTAATACGACAATTTGTCTGTCTGTCTGTCTGTCCGTTTGTCGCGTTTTTCAATTTACATACATTTGCATGAAATATTAAAAATTTTTTTTTTTATATTTTATATATATATATATATATATATTTTATATTTGAGGGGATACAAAGTTCGTCGGGATAACTAGTTTCATTAAAACCTACTTGTGTTGTAATACCCTTCTTCATTCAACAGTTTCATAAATTACTAATACGTGTGGTGTAATGGTGGTTTACAAATTTTGTATTTTTTTTTTTAAGGTGTTACCAGGCATTCAACTTCTGATCGGATTATGTCACAACAATGGACAAACCAACAACAATGTCATTACAGAAGTTGTCAAGGTATGTTTTATGAGGTGACTATAGTTGACAAAGTGACCGAAGTCTCCGTTTCAACTTGCAGACCAGGGAGAATTTCTTTCGTCTGTACCTCTACATCTACGGGTTCTGTCAGATCATGTTTGAGGCCGTATTTATCAACCGATTTGCATGACACTTTACACACACACTCCTTGCTTACAATCAATAACATTTGAATGATATTTTTGGATTGGATGACAAATGAAAGAGTAACAAAGAAAATTGATGAAGAAATTTCTAAACAAAACCGCTCCCGAAGTCTACGGTTCACAGAACCTCTCTACTCGTGTAGGTTCTATAATCTAACATTATCTGCTGTAATCGTACCCAGCCGGAGAGCGGCAGCGCGAGCGGCAAGTCGGACCACGACCACGTGCTGGAGCACTCCCTGCACCAGCTGCTGCGCGCCGTGCACCACGCCAACACGCACCACCCCTTCCCGCACCCCGCCACCGGCCCGCTCGGCCCGTCCAAACGGAGATGCTTGGCTGGTGAGTCCACCGAGGCTACGTCACGACCACGTGCTAGAGTACACCTAACACCAGTTGAAGTCCGCCATGACCCTCCAAACCAGGCAGTGATCCACTTGCGAGCCAACAGTTTACTTGCGTTAGTAATCCATAAAGGTGCGCGTCTATTGGGATAGGACGCAGCGTGACGGGGCGGGCCGGGTCGCAGCGCATAATCCGCTGCGTTGCTACAAAGTGGGCGATATAGAAAAAGTTGTAGTAACTTCCCACCGTCTGTCTGGGATCTGTCTGTCATGCTTAGATCTTTAAAACTACGAACCGGATTATGCTGCGGTTTTCACCAATGGATAAAGTGGTTCTTTAGGAAGGTTTTAGTATATAATTTTTCGAGCGGGCGAAGCTAAGAGTGTCCTCTAGTAGATTATAAAATTTAGTTGTTCTGTAGTTTATCAGTGTTTTATATTTTCCAGGACCTATGGCAGCTGATCGCTATGAACTTCTAGACATGAGCAAGGAACAATCACTTCTGGAGCAAATCATACAGCAAGCTCAACATTTCTTTATGAGAAGACGAAGTGAATATGTACTAGACACTATAGCTAAAGAGGTGCGTACACTGGATTTTTACTGATGTTTAAGAGCCCACGACTGCCAGACCTATATCATTTTATAATAGCTGAAAATTTCTCAGAACATATCCCTATGAAAATATAGACACAAAAACCCACTTCCAATACCAAACTGGGACCAAATTGTAATGGGCCGGCTGGCACTTGGGAAGCAGCAGCAGCGTTTAATTAAAAAAATATCAAAATCCGTTCACTCCTAGTCTAAAGATGAGGTAAAAAGCATAAAAAAATACGTACAGTACAATTGAGCTTTTTTGAAGTCATTTAAAAAGTAAGAACGGTGAGTCAGTATTGATTTGGGATTGTGGTTGTTCTTCTTTTACGTTGGTTCCATCGTTAATGCTTGATAGTTCCCGGCACAGAAGAACTAGTTACTCTGAACTAGTAAAACGTACATATATTGTAAAACGATACGACAAAATAAGAAGCAAATTTCAAATTACTTGGCACCTATGAGTTATGAGGAAGTGGCAATATTAGAACAGAAAGCTTAGAAAAATTAAAACACGCAAACGCACCTAGGCATATACCCATATACCATTCTTACAGCCTCACACACGCGCACACACAGAAACTCACACACATATACACACAAGCACACTGCACACTAGAATCCTCATGTGTTTATAAGCCAACAATTATAACTTCTATAGCTATAGAAGAGCGTGTTCACCTGGCACAGGCATAAAAGGTGTCCACGATCAATATTCTCATGATGATGTAAACAGGTTAATGAACAATAAAATTATTATAATTATATCTAAGCAAATGAACGTTGTTGGTATTGCAAATGAACGTTGTTGATATTGCAAATGAACGTTGTTGGTATTGCAAATGAACGTTGTTGGTATTGCAAATGAACATTGTTGGTATTGCAAATGAACGTTGTTGGTATTGCAAATGAACATTGTTGGTATTGCAAATGAACGGAGGGTCTTAAACCCAGATCCGTTATTGTGGTTACTTGGGCATATAACAGGTGGTAAAGGTGTATTAAATGGTCAAATGTTTTATGTCATGTCGATTAATTTTATATAAAAGAACGTAGGTATGTCCAGCAGCCGTGGTCGCTTACTCTATTGTATCCGACTAACAAAAATGTTATCTAAACATCAATATTGTTGTCAGGTCAAAGATCCGCTGATCGTGTCACATTGGAACGCACTAAACAGCCCCACACAGTCTTGTGTCAAAATTAATATTATGGCTTATGGGTAAGTTGTACCAGATTTTGGATTTTTTTTGTAAAAGGTTGATCGAAAGGATGTTGTCAAGATTTGGACCAAGTGCTGCCTAGAATGCTCACATAGCGCATTTTCATCAGACCATCCCTAATCAAAGCGTATAAAAGTATCCTCCTATCCCAGGAGTCCAAAGAAAAAAGTCTCTTGTTTTGAATTCCTGAATCGGCTAGTCTATACCAACAAATTTTATGAGGATATTTTTGACTCGTTTCTCGTAACTAAAGTAAAACTTTTTATTAGCTGCACTAAAATACGTTTCTGAATGTCATTCCGTAAAATAATGTTGACCGCCTAATTTCAATAGGGATGTGATTAGGTTCACAGATAATCTAATCATTCCGTAACTAACTCATTATGATTATACTTAATTCTATTTATTTTTACTGCATCCCTATTTATTTTTCTTCAAAAAGAGGTAACCCACAAAACGTCATTTTACTGCAGCTAATAAAAAGTTCCACTTTAGGTGTACTAAACCCATTTTAAAAATTCTGTGTTAGCTAGCTACATTAACCCCATGAAAAGTTTTGAGATATTACAACGAAAATTAGACTCTATTTTGTTAATAGTATACAAGTCAAATAATATCAAAACATGGCAACTTCCCGTGTGACATCTATAGGCTTCTTTTTATCTCGGTAATGTGTTCTCAGTTGAAACGAGAAAACTGAATAACAGGAGCAGAGTCGCGGTTATCACAGCTAGTCTATACAACTATTATAAAGAGGAAAGATTTAGTATTTTTGTGTATGTTTGTAATCAGTATACTCAAAAACTACTGTGCCGATTTCAAAAATTCTTTCACCATTGGAAAGCTACCGGGAACGAGTAGACTAAATCACGCGGGCGGAGCTGCGACGATCAACTAGTCAGGTATAATCGTCAAAAAATTGAGACAACAGCCGACTTCAAATTACCGAAATGGGACCAAATAATTGTCGTAATGGGACCAAATAATTGTCGTAATGGGACCAAATAATTGTCGTAATGGGACCCAATTGAAATGGTACCACTTGGGAAGTAGTAAATTTCATTAAAAAAAAATTAAAAGTCGGTTCACTCACTCACTAAAAATACTATAGATATTGGATTCAGTACAAATACAACGCGGAATTTTGGCACTTGAATACTATATAGGTAATTATTACAAATATCATCTATAAATAAACAAGATTGTACATTGATGGTTGACATAGAAATAATTCGTAATAATTAATACAAAAGCATCAATGTACAGCGCCGTTGTCGCATCCCTCGAGAGTCAACAAGCGGAATAGGAACTTAGTACGGAGCGGCTGAAGTGCTCAAGTGTGCAATGACCGAGGTGAAGTGGTGCCGTTTTTAAAGCACTGATTAATCTAGGTATTTTTGATTTAAGGGTAACAAACATAATAAAAAAACATGCAGTCGAATGGAGAACCTCCTTTTTTGGAAGTCGGTGGAAAACATGTCATTGACACAAAAACAGACTTCCAATTACCGGAATGTCGCCAATAAATTGTCAGAATGGTACCACTTGGTAAGCAGTGGCTTTCCATTAAAAAATGTCAAAATAGATTCATCCAGTCGAAATGTTATGAGTCCTCCTTTTTGAAGTCGGTTAATAAATTCATTTATTTATTACTAGCTGTTGCCCGCAGCTCCGCCTGCGTGTTATAACTTTCTTGATTACCATTACTGATTTATTATGTATAGATGTTGAGCGATATTGTATCTTAAGATAAAATATTATAGTATCTTAGCCGTGTGCAGCGCTCCTTAGTGAACTCCATTGCGTGTGACGTAACCTACGACAAACTTATTATTTGCGGTTGGTACAATAATCGGGTCTAGGGATCGTACCGCAAAATTAAGTTTGTTTTTATTGTATATCCTTTTCCAGGATAAAAAGTACCCAGCGTGGTGCCCAGGATATTAATGAATAATGATACCAAGTTTCATCGTAATCGAATCGGTAGTTTTTGCGTGATGCCTGAACAAACAGACAGACAGACAAAAATTTTTTTAATCACATTTTTGAGTTCGGTGTCGGTCTAGTAACACCCCCTGCCGTTCATTTTTTTGATATTTTCACTGTACAGAATTTTCACTTCTACAGATTTATTATAAGTATAGATAACAATAGTAAAAAAATATAAAATGTGAAGGCCAATTAAAAGTTTTCACATATAGTATGTTGACGTACAGTAATAACATAATATGTCATACGAGGGTGGATTGAAAAGTAATCGACCTAACCAAGAAAATAAATACATAATAAATGAAATATATTTTTATTTTTCAACGTAATCACCATCAAGTTCAATGCACTTTTGCCATCTTCCCTTCCAAGCATTTAGCCCGTTGAAAAAAATGATTCTTCTTTAAAGTCAAAATATGCGTCTACTGCTGCTTTGACCTCGTCATTTGTCAAAAATCTTTGACCTCCCAAGTGCTTTTTTAGGTTAGGGAACAGAAAAAAGTCTGACGGTGCTAGATCAGGTGAATAAGGTGGATGCGGTAACAGTTCAAAGCCACAGTTGTGAATTTCTGCCATTGATTGGACAGACGTGTGAACACGAGCATTATCTTGATGAAACAGGACTTTTCTTCTGATCATTCATGGACGTTTTTCTTTTATTTCCTCTCGTAAACGACGTAGTAAGGTGCAGTAATAATCAGTTTATAGTCGGACCCCTTTCAAGATAATCAACCATAATCACACCCTTCGAGTCCCAGAATACTGAAGCCATCACCTTCCGACAAAATCGACTTAGCCTTTTTGGGGGGTGGTGAACCAGGTCTTTTCCACTGTTTTGATTGTTTTGTTTCCGGTGTACAGTAATGAACCCATGTTTCGTCAATAGTAACAAAACGATTCAAAAAATCACATTCATCAGCTTCAAATAACTCCAAACAGCGCGTGCAATAGTCAATCGCATCCTTTTTTGCTCAACTGAAAGCAGTCGCGGAACCCACCTCGCAGACACCTTGTGGAAACCCAACACGTTGACTATTATGTTTTGAGTACGTTCATAAGAGATGCCTATAATCTCGGCTATCTCTCTAATTTTCAATCTACGGTCTCCCATTATTAAGTCGAGTATTTTTTTAACATTTTCGTCAGTAGTGGACGTTGAAGGCCTTCCAGAGCGGGGTTCGTCTTTCACAGTCTCTACCACGCTTGAATTCTGCTATCCATTTTTTGACGGATGAATATGAAAGAGCGCAATCGCCTAATGTACTGACCATATCATCATGGATGGCTTTTGATGACAGCCCCTGCATGAATGGACCGGTTTGAACCGCAGTCGCTGCATGTCTCCTAGCCGTGACCCCTCCATGGGACCTGGAAGCGAGAGCCCTTGCGGCATTGTTCCAATGGCACAAGGAGACGCTGGAGCGGGACCACAGGCCTGCGTCTCGAGAAATTGAGGACCAGCGGTCCCAACTCCGACAGGATCTCATGGAGACATGGAAGGTGCGACTTCAGCAACCCAAGTGGGGAACCACCACCATCGCGGCGGTGAGACCGATCATGGAGGAGTGGCTGCAGAGGCAGCACGGTGGCCTCACGTATCGTGCGACACAGATCATCACCGGGCACGGAAACTTCGTTGAGTATCTGTTTCGCATGCATCGTGAGGTCATACCCGCGTGTCAACACTGCGCGACTTCCGGCGTAGACACGGCATTCCACACGTTGGTGGAATGCTCAGCCTGGGCGAGTCAGCGCCGGGACCTCGTTGTGGGCGTGGGCGTAGATATTCTCTCGCTGGAGACCATGCTACGAGCCATCGCGTTTAAGACGAACTGCGTGTATGATGAACCGCGTGTATGACGAAAGGCAATAGTGACGAACAGCGTATAAGACTAATAGCGAATGTGTCTAACTGAGTAAATCAGATCGCTGATTACCAACTGCGTGTATGACGAATAGCGTTTGGGACAAGCAGCGTGTAATCCATAAATTTATAAAATTAAAGTTAATACTATCAGGCGTTACTTTTCGGAAGTCCATAGTTAAATAAAATAAATCTAACTACTTTGCAATATTCCGCCACATGCAAATTACCCAACTCTCGTATTTATTCATGCACAAGTCCGCCGCACATTTTCTCCTTTACATTGCAAATGTTTCTCCGGATAGTGTTGTCCGTTCTAAACGCGACATGAATATTATATATTTAGAACGGACAACACTATCCGGAGAAACATTTGCAATGTAAAGGAGAAAATTGGGGATGACAGGAAGTCAGGTGTGTATAGGCTTAAGTGTGGGGATTGTGAGGGTGTTTATATTGGCCAAACCGGCCGTAGCTTCGCGACGCGGTATAAAGAACATATATCAGCTTTTAGAAACAATCGCCCAGAACGGTCTCATTTCGCAAAACATTTGTTGGACTCCGGTCACTCCCTACCTAATCCTCACACTTATGACGTTCTGCACACCTGCAACAAAGGACTGAGGCTTTCGGTTTTGGAACAATTAGAAATCTACAAACATAGACGCTTGAACCCTAATATTTTAAATGATCAACTTAATTTCGCCTCTTCCCCTTTGCTGCGGGTAGGTATACGTCATTCAAACAACGGTGGTGGGTAGACATAAAATAATTTGGTATTATGGCTGTGGGTAGAAATAAAAAACCTAGGATATAAATAGGTGCGGTTTACGAGTTGTGGCTCATTCGGTCGCCGTGCGCCGAGCCATCGACATCTCCTGATGATGCCCCTGGTTGGGGGCGAAACACGTGTCGAGGTTTTTATTATTTTTTGCACGATAACACAACTCTCATATTTATTCTATTTTCAAAATTATTTCTCTATTCTTTCGGCCTAAGTGGGATTGGAGGGCGGACTTGTGCATGAATAAATACGAGAGTTGGGTAATTTGCATGTGGCGGAATATTGCAAAGTAGTTAGATTTATTTTATTTATAAAATTAAAACTAATTATCGCACACGTTTCAAACTTCACACAATTAACAGGTCTGAACTGAACTAAATAATGTGGGTAGATTTGATTTTTAGAACTAAATGGATCAGTGTTAGGCCGACTACTTTTCAATCCACCCTCGTATTATAGTCTATAGCAGGTACAACAACAGGAGTGTGTATTGGTGTGCAGGTATGACGCAGTGTGCAGGACCTCCTTGGTGGTGCACGTCGGCGAGAAGACCTTGAAGTGCATCTGTCGCGACGGGAAAGTGCGACACTTGTCTTACGAGCTGCAAGAGCTTAGGGATCTTATATACTGTCAGGTAATAACAATATCAATACATGCTTACAAAAAACTCTTGTACACCGTTTCGCTTTTATTCAATTTACAGGATTTTACCTGACCAGTTTCGCTTTATAACATTATCAAAGGTTGTTGTTCACTTTAAATATTTATTAAACAAGTATTTTACTACACTGTCTAACATATCTTCAAGCCATTGTACCAAGTGCCGACAAATGAACCATCAACTAATGATAACAATATCATGGTTCTTATGATTTATTCATAATTTATTTATAATTTGACTGCTTGGTGGCGTGGTCGGTAGTGCATTCGCTTTCGACGCCGGAGTCTCGGGTTCGATTCCCGGTCGGGACAAACTTTGTGTAATGAAACATACGTTTGTACCGAAGTCTGTGTGTTTCCTATGTATAATACGAGTATGTACGTATTTACAAAAAAAATGTAAATAAGTATTTATATCAGTTTATCTGGTACTCATATCACAAGCTCTGCTTAGTTTGAGACTAGATTGCGTTGTGTGAACTGTCCTAAATATTTATTATTATTATTTATAATTTCTTTATTAATATTTTAACAATATCATTATAAGATGATTTACAGAAAAGTAACGAAACGAATTTTTATAAAGTTTTCTCCGGACCTTCGCATGGAATTCTTACTGGCTCTTTTGAGTTTAATAGAAATTATTTGAGTAACTTTAACCGTTTGTTTTCGCATTGAAAGCTCTCAATAATTAGAGAAAATAATTAAATGTTCACCCCTTTTAGGGTTCGGTACCTCAAAAGAAAAAAAAACGGAAATCTTATACGAACACTTTGTTGTCCGTCTGTCTGTTAAGGCCCTTTTTCTTAGGAACGCGTGGAGCTATCAAGGTGTAATTTTTATGAAATATACTCAGGAGCTTTGCGCTGTTGAGCCCTTGGGCTGTTTGCGATAAACGGTTGCGTACTCATCGCGCTAACAATGTGTACAGCGAGTGAACAACTACCTATATTGTCCCCCGGATAATAAACGACCCACCCTCAGGTTTTACAAATAGTATTACGAGTAAAGTGTTAAGTTTAGGTTAAAGCAGTATTATTTAAATTCACTTCTACGAGTATAATATAATCGTATGAGTGGGATATAACCACAGAGATATTATAAGAGTAGAGATGGTGTAATACAATTTTCCTATTAGACAAAGTGTGACTCTTCGCGGGTGTGAAGGAGTGGTGAGGAGGGGTATAAGGAACCTTAGTCCCGCCCACTTCTTTATTTTCCATCTCGCGGTCAATAGCAAAACTACTTACTTCATTAAAATGTCAGTTTACTACGTAGTTTTAACTATCTCACATTCCTAACAGAGACGTACTCAGATTTTTGTTACAAAGGAGTTTTATATTTTTTGAATTGCAAATATACCTATCTCAAACTGAACTATCGAAATTTGCCGTAGGGGTTATATCCACGTCTAAAGTATAACGGGGCCCTATACGGGGCTCCCGTAGGGGCGGGTAGATTGACGGCCAACAACGTGTCTATTTTAAATATTTGATAACCTTGGCTTCATTAAGTATCTGTTTCGCATCCATCGTGAGGTAACACCCTAGTGTCAACACTGCGAGGCCTCCGACGAAGACACTGCACTCCACAAGTTGGTGGAGTTCTGACCGTGGGTGAGTTAGCGCCGGGACCTCATGGTGGGTCTGGGCGTGGATACCCTCTCGCTAGAGTCCATGCCTCAAGCCATGGTCTACAACAGGAGTAGGTGGAACGCGGCCGTGAGAGTGAGGAAACGTACCCTCCCCACTGAGTTCCGTAATCAACGGCCAGGGCGCCGCAGACTTATTTACGCCCAGGACCAACGATACCTCCATGATCGGGGCCTGAGGACGGCGGGATAGCCACCCACAGTCATAACACTTTTCCTTTAAGCGCTCGGCAATGGACATATGAGAGGCTGCTGCTTTTGGTAGCGGAATTAAAAATGGATGGTCTCAAAATATACTATTTTCTCGTTTTTGCTCCGCTCCTATCATTTTTAGCGTGATGTTATATAGTCTATAACTTTGCTGACGTGGAGGTACCTTATTACAAGTATGTGCTCAGGCACTTTATTAAATTTAATTCAAGAAGTGGGTCAGCCCAGTTCTGGATAAAAATTTAATATTTAGCTATACTTTGAATAATAATATTCAATTGTACAGCCCATAATGAAACAGTCGTAGGAAACTTGTCGTGTAAAATTATCAGTTTCTAATTGCGGCCCTGTATTTTTGAAGTTTTATGTTTATTGTTGCCAGTTGTCAATAGATGGCGACTTAGACGCGAACGGCTCTATAAAAACTACAGAGAAATATTTTAGCAATTAAAAATCACTTACGAGTTAACGTTGAACGAATTCCTGTATATTTAATTAGTATAAAATGGTACTAGTAAAATATAAGTAGCTATTTAAATTACGTGTTCGTGAAACAAAACGCCGCCATCTATCTTCGAGTAGTAATATATTTGAAGATGTCAAAAAGGTCAAAAGGGAGAGATTTTTCTAGAACAATTCTAAAAAAAATACAATTAAAATTACTTACGCATGAAATGTGATGCTATTCTTAGCATCAGAACGTCTATCTGAATATTTTTTACATGATAGAACACAACACTTCATTTTTATCTTCTTTTATCCTTTTATTTCCACAAAAATTACTGAACTCTCACAGAATATACATGTACGAAAGCTGATAGTACACTAATAAGCCACGCCCACTTTTTGAAATCACGCAAATTTTATGACGTCAGTGCTCACTTAAAGATTGCACTGTGCACAGTTGCTCATGGCATGTCCTCTCTTATAATACGTCCATGGATACAACCATAGGAACTTGGTAACTTATAATAAATAAATAAATATGTTAGGACAATTCACACAACGCCATCTAGTCTCAAACTAAGCAGAGCTTGTTATATGAGTACTAGATAAACTGATATAAATACTTACATACATATTATACATAGGAAACATCCAGACTTCGGTACAAACGTATATGTCATCACTCAAAGTTTGTCCCGACCGGGAATCGAACCCGAGACTCCGGCGTCGAAAGCGGATGCACTACCGACCACGCCACCGAAGCAGTCATTTATGTTAAGTGGGTAGTTTAATATAAGTAAGTACTACGTACACAATATACATATACATATACATATAATATACATATACTGTATATTGTGTGTATGTATATAGTAATATAACTTAAGTAGACTCATAACAGCACAAAAATAATTGAGCATCTTAGCTTGGCTTCAGAGAATAATACGGTGGCTATACTAGGTGATTTCAACTATCGTGGAGTCCGATGGTCTTTTAAGGATTGCTATTATGTCACGCCAAGAGAGGATAACTTTAAACAATGGTACGAGAATAGCAACTTTCACCAGATAATTGACAAACACACTAGATTTCGCCAAGGAAACCAACCATCGTTCCTAGATCTGCTCTTAACGAATGACGACGCACTAATATCCAATGTCGAGCATCAAGCCGCCATTGGTAAAAGTGACCACACGTGCTTACTGGCATCCATACAACTACAAGCAAGAATACAAAACAAGGAAGCCACAACAAGACTTAACTTCAACAAAGCAGATTTTGATAAAATGAACGAAATACTAAGCGAAAGTTTACCTAGTTCCTTGCAAAACACAACTGGCGCAAAAAGCCAATTTGAGCTTATTCACAATGCAATTAGAGAAGCTAAAAGCGTGCACGTATCCAGAACAACAGTCACTCGCCATATAACGAATAAGCCATGGGTCAAAGAGGAGACAAAAAGTTAATAAAGCTCAAACCTACACTATGGAACAGATATATACTGACCGGACTTAATGAACACTACATGGAATACAGAAAGGTAAACAATAAACTGTTAACTCAAACCAGAAAAGCTCGTTTAAAGCACGAAAATAACATACTCAATGCTGGACCGAAGAAATTCTACTCCTACATAAGGCAGCAAGTGACGTCAAAGGTTAACATTCCATCGGTTCTGCTCAACAGACAAGGCCAAACTGTAACTGAGCCCCGCGAAATCGCCACTTTATTTGCAGATCAGTTTTCGAGTGTTTTCCAAACAGAGCCGCCAGATCCGCTGCCTATGTTAAACACATCACAAAGAGTGGTAGACTCCATTGGTGAAATAACATTCACACAAGATAAAATACGACAAGCGATAAAGGATATGAAGGCAACTGCTTCACCAGGACCTGATGAAATCCTCGTGTCAATACTTCAAAAATGTAACTTCACTGATAGTCTTGTAATCATGATGCAAACATCATATGATACGGGAATCCTACCTGACATGTGGAAGACGGCAACAGTAACGCCTATATATAAAAAGGGAAATAAATTGGACCCAGCAAATTATAGACCTATCAGTCTGACTAGTGTAGTATGTAAAGTAATGGAAAAAATCATAGTTAGGTATATCAGGCACTTCATTGCCAGCCATGAAATCATACCAGAGGAACAACACGGTTTCTGTCCGCACCGCTCCACAGTGTCCAACCTGCTGGCGTGCCTGTGAACCTGGACTGAACATTTCAATAAGAGAGAACCCATCGACGTATTATACCTAGATTACGAAAAAGCCTTTGATAAAGTTCCAAAAGACCATTCCATTCCATTAAAAGACTTTGGAGAAGTTGGAGTTCGTAGGAATACGCGGGACACTGCTAAAATGGATCGAGGCTTTCTTACGACAAAGAACCCTGCGGGTGAGAGTGGGTGACACGATGTCTGAACACCGAGATATACACAGTGGTGTGCCACAGGGCTCAGTACTGGGCCCTGTGCTGTACATAATATACACCTTTGATCTCCCACAACACCTAAGATGTAATGTCAGCATCTTTGCAGATGACACCAAAATATTTAGGAACCCGCTGACTGAATATGACCAACTCCAAGAGGATCTAAACAAAGTAGCTAACTGGTCTAAGGAATGGCTCATAAACCTTAACGCCTCAAAATGCACTGTGCTACACATAGGCAAGAGCAACCCTCGTTTAAATTACACTTTAAACTCAACTCCACTGAATGAGACTATCGTGCAGACAGACCTGGTAGTAAAAATAGCGGAAGACCTCAAGTGGGAAGATCATATAACGTCAGTTGCGAAGAAAGCGAAGACTCATCTATTTGATCAGGAAATCCTTTGGGAATCTCACACCCGATATGGTGCTTCGAATACACAAAACCTTTGTGAGACCGATTCTCGAATACGCTTTTCAGGTCTGGAGCCCTTATTTCGTTAAGGACATTGAATGTCTGGAAAGGGTACAGCGTGGTTTCACAAAAATACCGAGAACGTTAAAACAACGCAGCTACGAAAACGCCTAAAAGTGTTGAGCCTCACATCCCTAAAGGACCGCAGGGACCGTGGAGATATTATAGAAACATACAAGATCCTAACTGGACATTACGATGTTAAGAACTTTGAGCACAACATCTTCACGCGCAACGAAAATACCCATCTAAGAGGCCATTCTCTAAAGCTGTGTACCAGTCTCTCCAGTAATAATCCACACAAGCACTTCCTGAGCAACCGAGTGGTCAGAGCGTGGAATCAGCTTCCTAAATATGTCATCACCGCTAACAACACCAATCAATTTAAGAACCGACTGGATAAATATTTATCTGCAAAATTAAAACTAGTAGTTAACAGCTGGATACTGCCATTATCAGTTGTCTCAACTGCCTGCCGTTTAAATAAATCATCATCATCATCATCATCTAACATAAATTTTCGACAATCGCAAGGGAACCAAAACCCTTGGTAGTCCATTGAAATGTTACAATTTAAGGACCGAATATTGCATTTTTTAGCAGACACAATTTTATGTTTGTGTTTATAGAAGCTTAACCTCAAGTTTGTGGGGTCGCCACCCTTGTCCCCCGGCCGCCATCTTGGAAAAAGGGGTGATAAAACTTTTTTGCGATATCTCGCGTCTATATTTGTAAAGTCATAATTTGTAGCAAATTGATTTACCTACAAATATGTACATATACCTTTTTGCCCTAATTTAAAAATAAGAGAAGTTAAGCAAAAAAGTAAGAAAATTTTTAAGCACTCACACCTAGTAACATTCTTGCTGTATTATTTATGCTTTCGATTGTCGGCACTTGGTGGACATAATAATACATTCTGAATAAACTCACTAATACATTCCACAATTTTCATTATTATTTAAAATCCTGACCGGGTTCGCCCAATATATTCAAACGCATGCTGCTTTCACTAATGTATAGAATGGTTTTCAACAAAGCTTTCAGTATATCTTTTTCGGGACTCATTGTTAAATAAAATATTTTATGTGCTTAGAACGGATAATACATAATGTATTAGTTGAAGTTTGAATGTGAATAGCAACTACCGTCGACGAGTTGAAATCATTTGAGGACATTGACCTGTAGTTGGTGACGTAAGGCACATAGATTAAAATCAAGGTTAGACTTGACGTGATAACTGCCATCAACAGCTATGTGTTCAAAACAATTCAAGAATTATATTGGAGTAAAAATCATTTGAAATTGTGATTCTAACGGTACCATTTTCCGGCCATCCCCGAATCACTGTTGTTCTAACCAGCTCTATTGTTAGGTTAATTTACGGGACAACCTACCATTATGCAAGTTGTTGTTAAAATCATGCAATCGGTGCAGCAGTTTTTTTAATTTATCCCGAACAGACACCCTATGGAGGACTCGCTACCCGCTGTCTATCCGTCCATAAGGACGGATAAGCATACTTATGTATGCTTAGATAGATCTAAGCATACGTAGGTAAGTATGCTTAGATCTTTAAAACTACGCAACGGTTTGATGCAGTTTTCACCAATAGATATGGTGGTCCTCGAGGAAGGTTAATAATAGATTCTATATTTTTCGAGTACTACTTAATAAAATAATCCTTACCCATATTATTCTCAAATACAGATCTACCAACATCAAATGACAGCCGTGCAAGCTGTGGGTCGCTGTATGGGATGGCAACTGTTGGCCAGTAGTTCACATCTAGGCTCAGGGCCCGTTGAACCACTTGGGAATGCTGCGTCTTGTCTTCTTGCATCTCCTAATGGTAAGTTTTCATCTATAGGCAGCCAATATACGAGATACTCTGGCAAATATACCAACTTACTGCTTAGACTGCAGAATTCTATTTAGTAGATCCGGCAGTTGGAATTTTTGTTTGTATAACAGAGTAGTTACGGAAATCTATATTGCCCGGCAATCTTGACCAAAAAAATCGACTGTCAAAGTGAGGGTGTGTTAAGCACCTGTGCCTATCCCTTCGGGGATATAGGCGTGATGTATGTCCTCCGATACGGTAACAGGCTTCCAATTACAAAGGTGGGCGTATAATATGGCCATTAACCATCTTTTGGGGAAGATTTGGCTTGCATGTTCCACCACCATAATCTCCCTGACCTTAACCTCAATTATTCATGATAGGCGCGATGTCTGTTCCTTCTCCACGCATCCCTGTCTAACGTTATCTCCGTTCCTGGTCATATAGGTACCATTGTCATCAAAGTTTAAATAGTGTTTCACTGCTTGACTTGTGTAGTTCACCCAAGTTAGCAGATGTAATAATATTCCTTGTCGATTTCAGGTGACAGGATGATAGCAATAAGATGTGAGCCATCAGGTGGGATGCAAGTCTTCATAGCTCAATCACCAAGGAAAGACTTCTTCACCAGTGAACTGGTTCTGGACAAAAAGTGGGAACACCTTGGAGGAGCATTCAGAGAAATCATACTAGATAAGATGGAAGGGAAAAACTTCCTCAATAAAATGGAATTACTTATGGCATGCTTAAGCAGCCCATCATAATTTATTAAATAAAATTTAATGATAAGAATAATTAATTTTGTGAGGTCATTTTGTATAAGACGACAATAAAAATCTGATTGAAATTATTTAATCCTTTATTTTATTTTTTTAAAGAAACTTAGCAGTAGGGTGCTTAGGTAGTATGTTAAGTAATCACTGAAGGATTGTTCTTGTTTACTTGCCGACCATTTTTGACTCGACTTTAGAATCCCAAGGAACTGAAACAAATTCAACTATTACTGTTACACACTATTACAGCCCTAAGAGTTGATATAGTATATTGACACCACAAAAATTACGATTATGTGACTTAATAACACAGTTTGGAAATCATTAGTGGAACAAGACAGTGGCACAAAGCCTATTGCCTATACAACCTATTTAATCAATGTCAGCAACAGCTTGACTGCTTTAGTGGCACAATGGTATGAGTATACAACTGCTGTCCCTGAGGTCGCAGGTTTCGATTCTAGGTCGAATCAAATCATCATCCACTGAACCTTTTCCCAACTTAGTTAGGGTCGGCTTTCCAGTCTAGCTGCGAAGCAGCTGAACTTCGATATTTTCCGTGAAGCGACTGCCATCTGACCTGCACAACACATGGGCGATATCGAAGTTCTGTAGTTAGACCGGTCGGATTTTTGATTAAGGGCTCCGACTACCCCTAACGACTGCCATAGATGTTCGTATGACAACCGGGACCGACGGCTTAATGTGCTCTCTGAGGCAGGTCAAATCAAATATTTGTGATAAAAAGTTTATTTATCAGTCATCTAGGTCCTATAGCACAAGCTTATAATTGCTTAATTTAGGATCTAGATGACATTGTGTGAGTATGCCTAAAAACTTAGAATGTTGATATCAGTACATATTACTCTCATTTATAAAACAAGCTATGACAACTTGTCAATCATGGGAGTATGCAATGAGTTACTAGTTTTAATGATACACATAAAATTTTTAACTGTTTAGTTAGATTACAAAATGTTCACATAGGTTACACAAAATATTGACAGTGAATCAAAAAGTTCTCTCGTTCCATTATTATCAAAATTTTAAGAATAAATCAGACATGATCACAATTTATTTTGGATGACTATAACACTGCTATGGAATAGAAGTTATTACACATCTAGGCTTATACTGAAAAAAGTATGCAAAATAGTAAGAGTACCCAATAACGGCAATAAGTTAAGCCCCCAATAAAGTGGGACCAACAAAATTGCAAGTAAAGTGTGTCTCTGGGGATATAAGCATGATGGTAATGTATAAATGTAAAATATGCAAGCATGTTCTTTTGAAGGTTAGGAACTTTTAGATTCACCTACAAGTATCAATAATAAAATAAAATTCATTTACCTGCAGTTTCTTGAGACTTCAATAGAATGCTCCCTAGTATTAAACCCCAGCTTATACGAGACATTGAATTTAACACTTGGAAGGCTTCAGATTACGATAACACTAATACCTAACAATAAACTAAATACTAAATTAATATCGAGACAAGGGTGATCTAGATCTGAAGTTGCTGCCGCCGCCACCGCCGCCGCCTGAGCCATAGTCGTCGCGACCGTTACGGTTGTAGGAGCGGCCACCGCCGCCACCGCCGCCGCCACCACCACCGTATGAGTTGAAGGATCTGCCGCCGCCACCCCCAGACTGTCCACCGAAACCTCCTCGACCCCTGAAACTACCCCCCCCGCGACCACCTCGGAAACCGCCGCCGCCACCGCCGCCACCACCACCACCTCCTCGGCGTGGGCCGTCACGTTTTCTCGAGATTTCTACTTTTAAAGTCGCGCCTAACATCTCGAAACCGTTCATAGCGCTACACGCATCTTCTGCCTCCTGCAAGCTTTCAAATTCTATGAATGCAAAACCGGGCGGATTGAGAGCCACCCAAACTGAGTTTAATTTCCCATATTTGTCGAACTCCCTTTCAAGATCTTCCTTCTTGATGCCTTCTACAAGCCCGCCGACGTACACGCGAGTGCCACCAGAACTCATGATTGTGTTGAATTCTGAAAATAAAGTTAAGAAATAAATAAAGTACGCATTTATTTCATTCTTTTGGTAATACGAAGTCGAAAATGATGCGATTTAACCAAAAAAACACGTACTTCGCACAAAAACATAGAAATGAATCAATGAATAAAACAAAATGTCCACTGCACAGGCGCTGCCACGCCACGCCAACAATTAACAAAATATCGAGATTTACCAAATATTACTGAAAACTTACGTGTAACGTTGTTATAAAATTGATAAGGAATTAAAATGAACCTAAAATAACTTAAAACTAATTACTATTTTAACTACCTCAACTATAAAATATGAAGACATAAAAGGAGTCGACAAAATTTACGGGTGAATGAACGAGAGTTGATAATGTACTCGCCTCGCAGACGCAGAAACGAATGGAACGAATGAAAATTGATTAAATCAGTGCAAATTAAGATTTTGCGCTTTAATAATCGACTAAATTGTAAAAAAATACTAAAAAACTAATTTTACCGTTTTGACATAAATATTGAATCTAAATGTATATTCTTTGAATACAATAGCTATAACATCTATTTTGTATTTTTGAAGAAAGAAACGTATAATACTGTGAACAGGATACCAGAAACCCTAAATAATCAACTTTAAG
Organism: Nudaria mundana; assembly: GCA_963556515.1. Lineage (NCBI taxonomy): Eukaryota > Metazoa > Arthropoda > Insecta > Lepidoptera > Erebidae > Nudaria > Nudaria mundana. Next base: position 20,064,812 of record OY748293.1, read on the forward strand.
TTAATATTTATGTTGGTTTGTTTATTATAATAACTATGAAGAAAACACACATTTCAGTTTAATGCCTTTATGCAATAAACAAACAAACTTCTACATGGCTTTTAGTCGATTATTTTACATTATTTTTAGATTTATTTCTACTAGGCACCCTGGAATATCGGTCTCCCGCCAAATTAGATGTGGGTATAGAGTAAAATAGAGGACAGTAATCTATGATTTATGACTGAATCGGAAGTGGGAGGCTTGCTTTGGAGGGGAGGAGGCTTTGATAGAAAGAGTGAATGATTGAATGATTTTGTTAAGCGTGTAGGGCAGAGGGCAGGTAGGGTGGCGGGAGGTCTGAGGAGGAATCAAATCAACAAGAAAGAAAACTCACCAAACCGCTTTGCTTAACGGTCGCCGGGTCGCGCGGCAGCGAGTAGTTCGCTTGTTTTATTTTTACTAGCCCCACCTTTGTTTCATTATCCATTGTTTTTATACGAATTTCTCAGTTCAAGTTAGAAAATATCACTATTAAATGTCTATGTGTAAGATTTGTGTTACTTTGCATTGGAATAATTTACCTGGGAGATTTTTCTTTATTTATAAAATAGGTTGGTGCAGGTGAGGAGCAGTAATAAAAGTGAAATGAATATTTTTGTGTTCAGTTAGTGAATAAATAATGGAGTGCTGTAAAGATATGGGTATACAGAAAAGACACAGTCAGTTCAGCGACACGAAATACAAGTGGAGGACAGTGTTAGTGCTTGTTATAACGGTTTTGTGTTGCTTTTGTGGGTGTGAAGGACAGTTGTTTGGTGCAGCGGACCCTTATCTTCTTAACAAGTCGTTAGGACTGACGGAGTTACCGGGAGGTGTATTAACCGGTGGTCGCACCGTGTGGAAACCTGATAATAGTCCATACTTACTGCGGGACGACTTGCTGATTGAAAGAGATGCTGAACTGGTGATAGAGTCTGGAATAGAAGTGCGGTTCGCTCCTATGATTGGCATCACAGTCCGTGGGAAACTTATCGCAATGGTTAGTACATTATTTATATCTATTTTCTTACAAGATAAAACTGCTCCTTATGTAACAGGCTAGATTGAGCCTGGCAATTATTACGCTTGTTAACTAAGTAGATAGTCGTATCGTATACCTACATATTATAGTCCAATAAAACCTATAGTATAGACAGTCCAATAGTTTGCTCTTCTCTTCGCTTGCTATTGTAGATAATGTGGAACTGGTATATAACATAGAACTTGGATAGGTAAATTAGAATTACCCATAAGATTCTGATTGGAATTTTCGAAATATAAGATTTATGCTAATATTCAAAATGTGTCTTATTAGTAGGCATTTATTAATTCCCATTTAATCTTTAGTCCTTTGACTAAAAACTACAAAACTACTTTAACTTTAGTTCAATTAATTACAAGAGTCCCAAATCCTTCGGAGTTATAACGGCACCATCTTCCACTCTAGTCTAAGACAAACGAAGCGCTACTTTTTACCAGCTTTTTGATAAATATTTTCACAAAATCTTCCTATATAATTATTGATCAGTCCATTCTTACGATAATGCTTGATAAGGTTTATGATAACAGCACGTACTACCAACCCGCCTGCCCTGATAAAAGCTGGTACCTACCTATAGTGCTATTCAACTGATATTGATTTTTTCACCTGTTTGTGTGTACAGTAAATATTTAACATCTTTATGTTATAAATTGCGAAATAAGTGCGTGCTATCCGCAAACACTTGAACCGCGTAAGTGAACACGTAACCACGATCGGGGAAAACTACAACCAGCAATTGTACTGGGAAAAACGCTGCTGTACCTACCTATACCTATTGTCTAAGCCTAGAAAGCCATATTAGTATGATCTAACTAATCAGTTAAATAAAAAAAACATTTCGATTCAACCGAACCAATAAGCATTACTCATTATTGTATCTTCAGTACAAATAATAAGTAGAGTAAGAAAATACTAAGTATACTGCAACGAAAACTTAAATATTCGGTATGTAGATATACTTTAGAAACGTCGTGCCGTTTACCCTTAGCAATCATCAGGCATCACCTTTTTTAAGGTACTTAATCCGAGTGGGACTCCCGAAGGCAGACGATGTGAGTAAAGATGTGATTCGCATTCGCACAAAAGAAAACGGTATCCTTGTCTGCCTTAATTCCTCAAAAGAGATCACAAGGATTATACTATACCTCTTCACAAAAATATCCCGGTTCATTAAATTAAACGCTAAGTGCCTACTTTTTATAAATAACCGCAACAAGATCGAACGCATTACTTACAATACATACAATGAAATACCTAAACTTGCAATATCTATCCTACTTACTACTATCCTAAACTTTTGACCTCTGTTGGGTACTCTTTTACGCGAAAATTCCTGACGGATTTTAATGAAACATTGCAATTAATACCTAGCTACTCGTATAAAGTGTTCTCATGCTAATTAGAAACGAGGAAAGTATTCCACGCAGTCGGAACCGCGGGCATCATCTAGTTCATCTATATTCCCAAAAGATCAGTGTCCCTCAGGTGTCAACGATAACTTTCCACGTCCCTTTGTTTAAAGAGTCGTACAAACATAGAAGATGGATGAATCATTCTACAAACGGCTATGAGGGGCACGTGTTGGCGACAGCTGGTGAAATAAAAAGACGTGCCGCCATCCTGACCCTACTGACCCCAAGATTGGGATGACATCCTTTCGCTAATTCAATCAAATGGATAAATCAAGCTGCCCGGATGCCCGGACGCTGTGATAGAATACTTCCTAATCTTCCTATAATCCGGAGTTAATCCTTATTTTCTGTGCAAAGGAATTTTACACTTATTCGACATTCCGGCCGTCATTGCAACTGACTTTTCGAGTTTTAGTGATAAAATTTGTCGTAAAGTGTACATTTGTCTTCTATGTATTTTCATCACAAACTCGTGGAAATTGTTGAATTATCCATGTGTTATCTTATCTCTTCTTTATCCCTATACACAATTACGAAATTGTGAAGTTTATTTAGTAACAGTGTAAAACTGTAGAATAAATTAAGCCACAGTTTTATTTATTATAGTAGATAATAGAATATGTTTATTCAATAATCTCCATCGTCATGCCCTTTGCCTGTAATTTAATTATAATGAGTTTGGTAGAAACACCATTTTATCAATTACCTATTTACACGGGTCCCGTGTCGCGTTGGATTCTTTAGAACGAAATCTGGTTTTCCAATTTGAATTGAGAAAAGTATCCCACGGTCGGTTACTGTTGGTTACTGTAGACGTAAGCCCAACATACTAACAATAGAATTAAATTATAATTACGAGTATAAAGGTTTATGTAGTTTTCTTAAACTAAATTGGATTTATTAATATTTATATGAATGGCATCAAGCTGATTTCTCTGCCAGTCAACCTTTGATGCATGCTGGGTAAGGTAAATTGGGTTAGGGGTACCTATTGAGAAGGGCTATTGAAGCCAGGTACCTACGAACCTACCTCTTAAAGCCCTGCTAGATTGATTTATTTTGCATAATGGAGATTATCACTCAAACAAACTTAAGTAGCGGCAAAGGGATTAGAGTTGCGTCTCAACGACGTGAGTTCGATCTCTGGTCACAGCAGACGTGAACCCACTACTAACACAAGCACCGAATGCTAGTAAATGAGATTACTACTTAGTATTATTTGTATACCTTTAAAAAAACACACGTAAATAAAACACGTAAAAACACTAAACAAATACACGTAAAAACACTGAACTGAACAATAATTGCTGTCAGATTAACCTTTCTAAAAGGTGTAGCCGCCCCATAGATTCGCCCGTGCGCGTGGAACAGTTTTCTGTTCCCAATTCGGGAAAAAAATTGCCTAACATCAGCCATATCAATTACAGCTACCATAAACATTAGTCGTAAGGTACCTCGTGGTATCTTACTAACTAAACCATTAGAAAAGCCACAATCATATCTTCAATGAATATGGATTTCCATTTATTGCCTAATACACGTTCCATATCTCAACTATACGAACAACTTCACGGTTTTTAGAGCTCCTATCAAAACTATGTCAAGTTCTATAAACAAGATAACTATCATATAATTATCTTTTACCCATTTTGCGTTCCTTCAAATAAAATGCTTGCTAGTATTCTTAAAAATAAAACACATAAAACAACGAATGTTTTTATACCTATTTGTTTCTTTATCGCTTTCTGAGATGAATCTACTTGAGAAAAAAATGTATACCTACGTTGCACCTGTCGGTCAATGACCTATTATCGTTCGTCTAATCTACAGTTAATTGAGGACACCTAGCCGTCGCAGTTGACTGGTTGGTTACTGTTTAACCTATTTGTTCAGAAACCGAGTGCTAGCCTTGAAGTTATACATTATAGAGTTATAGAACTGTACTTATTCAGTACAGTACCTACGTAAGGAATCTAATTTGCATTCAACTACGAATTGGAGCTATTTTAGACCTTATGTTTCGTTCGTGCTTCAGATTTAATATCCAGATTAGACATTCCCTCGGGTAACTCGAAGGTTATCTAAATCAAATAAAATTAACGCCTTTAAAATCATTATCATATTTTTATATACATTTTAAGAATAGGTCGATAATCATCAGTCATCAAGTCATTATAAATCATGGGTTTTATCGGGATTTGTGCGGAGCGTACCTCTGGCGCTGGGCAAAAATCTAGGCCCAAACGCTTAGTTGCAAAACCGAACAACGTTTCCATGTCCCGCACCGCGAACTAGTTCATAGTAACATCGATGGAGCCACGTTTTTAAAAAAAGAAGATGACTTTTATCGAGGTGTCAAAGTAGATAAATGTAGTAACGTAACGTTTTCTATTCATTTGCCGCCAATGTCATGGGAAGTAACATTTCTTCAAAATTCTAAGTTTGTAATTTTAAAAATATGATTACACGTCAAAAACAACATCTGCATTGTGGAATTAAATAGCGTAATAGGACACGAGGAAGTCATAAATACAGACATAGGTAGTAGGTTCATAATATTTCGTCGTATGTGTGCATGGATATCATCGAATCATGATTCATCACTTTACACTACTACGCCCTTTACTAGGTAGTCAATTGATACTGACTGAATAATTTTTACTGAGTGTTTTCAGAATATGAGTAAAAGTATCACATTTTTATCTAACCGCATCATAATGCGTCAAGTCAAAACTGTACCTACGAAAGATAGAAATGATTCGTTATTTTTTCAAAGGTAGAATTCGTGTAGGAATAATGCCCCAATTCATATTACCTGCATATTACCATGGTACCTGCCTATATAGGTAAGTATAGGGGAATAACTATGGTCGTCATCAGTCAGAACTGTTCCTTGCGCCTCGCCTAGTGAATGTGTCTCCTCTATATTTTCTTTTCTTTTCTACATACCTAACAATCACTTTATAAAACAAAGTCCTCCGTCGCGTCTGTATGTCTGTTCGCGACTACTGCTACTAAACTACTGCATCGGTTTTCATGCTTTTTCATCAATGGATAGAGTGGTTCTCGAGGGAGGTTTTAGGCTATAATGCCGCGGCTGTCCATTAGTTACTTATTAAAAAATGTATAATTTGTTTATTTTTTGGGGCACTGGGGTCTGTTGGATTGATAATATTATGAAGTTTTGTTAAGAGTTGAGACCTGGGGCAGAAATATGACTCCGGAAACCTCCCGAAAAGATGTCCCCGTAAGAATCAGAAACGACAAAAAAACATGTGGGCGAAGAGCTTTAGAGTGTTGTAATTTGCCAAGTGTACCTTATTACTTTCTACTTACATTAAAATTTATATTTGACTCAAATGGATTGCAAATTCTTGTGCAATATACTTTACCGTTAATCTTGCTACGTTAGTACCTACTTGCCTTTCGCTCGATAGTTCATCGTGGAACTAAATTAATTCCAGATTTATACTTTTATTCTTCGCTTCAAGCAGCATGGTTCCCTTGTAAAGTTTCCAATAACCTGCGCATGCACTCAAACTATTATAATAGGTACGTACCTAACAAATTTCACGACTATCCCTTTAGTACTTTTTAGTTTATTAGCTGTTATCAGCTTGTAGTTTAAATATATTATAATAAGACAAGCTGTCCCGGCGAACTTCGTACCGCATTCATTTTTCTAATGTTCCGCATAACTTTTTTTTTCTTCCATAAGATCATTCTCCTGATAATTACGAACACAACAAAAAAAGAATAAGCGAAATCGGTCCAGCTGTTCACGCGTGATGTCGTGACCAAGAGAAATAGGGATTCATTTATATATATAGAAGAGATGTGTAATCTCACTCAATATGATTGAAATAGGAACAACAAATCATTCTTCATCGATTTATTCTACCGTTCAACGTTGTTGCACTGCGATAACCTTATTTAATTAAGAGCCTCCTTGTTTTTGCCCCACTTGTCCGCGATAATGCGAATACCTCCGATTGAAGGCAACTGACTACTATTCATACGATCAAATCCAAAACACTTTAGGATTTCTTCTTATAAACTAAATATTATAGGCGGGACACGAATCGGGGTCAGTTCAGGGGAAATTCTCTGGATTTGCCGACTGATGTACTAAGACCACATCCGAAGACCTCAAAGTTGCAATTTCTATGTTTTCAGAACCTTGACTTTTCGGCCATACCTACTTCATGGTATCTTTTCGAACCTACATTAGAAGCCACTGGTCACCTGTAGTGCAGAAATGTCACTTAGAGAACCACAACCTTCTTTTTCTTTCGTTCCTAGGCTAGAGGGTAGTTAAAAATAGATTTGGTAAATTGCTTATACATGGGGCACACTAAAAGTTTTGCACTTCTAGCTAATCGGAACTATTTGAATTTCGAATGTTATATTTTTTTAAACGTTGCAACCTTCTTAGTAATAAAAAAAAAACAATTGGCAGGAAATCATTTGTCAATTGTTTTTTATCACACATCAAAGTTCTACGTATGCATCGAAAATGGAATTAAGTCGAAAAGATTTTAGAGCGATGATTTTTATGATTTTAAAAGTTCTCTCTCTCCGCAATACTGTGCCGCTCGTCTTCAAAATGCTTTTGGGAGAGAAGCACCTTGTTTGAGCACCGTGAGGCGATGGTTTGCTGAATTTGAGAGAGGTTTCTTTACATGACGAATTTCGTGAAAGGCGGCCTTCAACTGCCGTCAACGAAAATAATGTGGCTACTGTTAAGCGGTTAATTGAAGAAAACCCGCGGATTACCTATGAGACAATTCGAGGACTATTGGGGATTGGTATGAGTCAAATCCAGAAAATTTTACACGAAGAATTGAAAGTTCGGAAACAAAGTTTTCGTTGGATCCCTCATGAACTGACAGCGGAGCAGACGCGGGCTCGCGTGAAATGGTGCTCACAGATGCTACTGAAGTACGACCACGGACATTCTAATGCTGTTTATGACATTGTCACAGGAGACGAAACGTGGATTTATTGTTTTGAACCCGAAAAAAAACAGCAATCTTGTGAATGGGGGTTTGAAAATGAGAACAAGCCAACAAAAGTGAGACAGGCGAGAAACGTTGGTAAAAAAATGATCGCGTTTTTTTTCTCAGCTACGGGTCCCATCTGAACAATTCCACTTGAAGATCAAAAGAGTGTTAATGCCGAGTGGTATTCTACCATTTGTTTACCCAGGGTGTACCCAACAAAACAAAGTCATTTTAGCTTCCGAAAAAGTAAAACTCGTCACCCATCCTGCGCTTAGCCCCGACCTAGCACCCTGTGATTTCTGTATTTTCCCCAAAATCAAAGATTTGATGAGAGGTTTCATTTTTACCAACTCCGAAGAGGCAGTGATAGCGTTCAATCAGCACGTAGAAAACATGCCTCTAGATCTGTGGTCCTCCTGTTTTAAAAAATGGTTTGATCGCATGAAAAAATGTTTAAAATGTATAGGAGAGTATTTTTAAAAGCAATAAACATAATATTTTGGTTTTAACATGTTTTTTTTTAAGTTACGCACAACTTATAGTGTGACCTACGTAGATGGCTGGTCCGATTTTCTTTCCACAAAATGGCTTATGAGTCAAGTAAACTGTTTCCATGACACCAATTACATTCTTGCTCCCTACGCAAGGTCAATACGTAACAACGACAACGTTTTTCTGAATCAGCATGTGTGAGTGTATCGGTCATTAATTTGGTAGGTGCGTAACCCAACAGAAGCTATGTCCTCATATGGGTATCGTGTGAGTCATGTCGACTTGTCATAAAATGTTCTCGTCTCAGATCAACGTAGAATTCAAAGTAGGTTTCAGACATTGGCATTCGGGCTGCATATATCCTCTCAGAAAATTTGGAATCGGTCTGTCGTCTGACCTCCCAACCTTGTGCGCTCTACGCTAGTCTTCAATCCAGCTTCTACGTGAATTTAAGAAAAGAAACCGAATCTGTCATAGTATAAAAGTAATAGTTCAAAATCAATTTTCAACCGACTTCCAAAAAAGGAGGAATTTCTCAATTCGACTTAATTGAAAGCTACTACTTTCCATTTCAAATTGGTGTGATTCCGATAATTATTTGGTCCCATTTCGGTAACTTGAAGTCAGTTGTTGTGTCAATTTTTGACGTGCTTTTTATAAAATAAAGCCTTTACTTAGGTACTGCTATTTGCATAGCTTGTCTTGTAGAGCGTTACTAACGAGGCATTTAAATTGAAAATAAGAATTTCAGTGAAAGTTTCGTCTAAAATCTGAACAGTTCGATGTTGCAGTGCATAATTCGAACGTTCTCCTAAAATTACTGTAATTTAATTGGAAGTAGGTAAAGTAAAGAAGATGAATCATCGGTGCTTTTGTTTACATTATATATCGTCATCTCGTAAATAACTTGTATTTACTCACGTGTTTCCTTTACGGTATTGTTCATAACTCTTATCAGAAATTATCAGACACTACGTCAGTTCTATTCATTCTTTGCTAGTTCAAGTCACTTTTCGATGAACCTATTACATACGGAAGGGAGGGGGAATTGTTGATTATTATATCTAACCAATAAATTACTTAAGAAGAAAAAATAAAAAGTCTTTTTCTGTCAGTACCTTGGTAAGGGTCGACCAGCCAGTGCTAGCAAATTGACGAACAGTGTGATCTTGCCTTTTTTTATGTAATTTATTTGAATCCGATATTATTCCTTATGAGTTTTGCTTCGTTTTCCTCATAGATGCAAATGTTGGTCTAAGGTGGGTGTTAGATTTACTGACCTCTGTAGTCAGTAGATAGATACACTAGTTCCTCGCTCGCGATTGCTAGACAGACACTGCAAATGAATATCAATTGAAATGCCGTTACAATAGATATAATAAACAGATATAAAAAACGTAATGTGGATATCGAATTGAACGATACGCAGAACATAAATTCTTTTGTTTGGGATATTCAGTAATTTCTTTGACCGTTTGTTACTGGGATTTTGAGGCCAAGCCCAGATAACAGTAAGTATTCGATGGACGGTTAATTTTGTTCCGAAACTGGGTTGCGGTTTGGATTGATAAGGTTTGTTACACAATTTCAGTAAGTTGGTAAGCAGATGGTAGAACTAGCCAAGAATATCCCACACTACATACTAACCGAAAAATATTTCTACAATATATTTTAGAATTATTTTTGTAGGTAATATATGCTCCTTTTTATCCCAATAATTAGTTTCTACGGGAAACGATTAAGTCAAAACCACGGGTCTCCGATAATTGTATCATATATCTCACCTTAGAACCACATAAAACGATGCCGTCTAGTTTCTGTGTGAAGAGATTAAAACGTTGCTCTTAATTGGACACAAGACTATAGCACTTAGGTGAGTTCATTTCGTGTGAAAGACCTTGTGATCAATCAATTCTGCAAGTGGAACTCTATTAGTGCCGGCGTGCCGCTAAACTTGATCATATCATAGTCCACATTGTCAAAAAAAACAGGATAATTCCCTTGTAAACCTAAAAAAGATTTCAATGCTAGGATGTTTATTTTGGCCAAAGCAGCCAAGTTTTATGAACGATGGCTTAAGTTGTTAAGTTAGTAGTTTCTTTTGTGACCTGGAAACATAGAAGAATCGATTAAGTACCTACACCACAAACAAGCTTCAAACACTTCCTCTGCATAATTGCTGGCTGACAATGTTCCTATTACCATTGAAGTGGTTGTTGGGAGGTATATTGCAACGCTTGTAGTAACAGTATGTGAATGAATTAGAAGTGCACACCAGCACACAATGTGATATGGTGTGTATTGAAATCTCAGTGCAAGTTGCTAGTTCTAGCTCGTCTCAACAAACTGCTCTAAATAACGATAGTGTAGCGAACGACCTGAAACATAATCGGTGGGTGTGAGTTCAATGTCTTGCGATATCATTACGATCTTGTTACGGATCTACCTTCGGTTATAAACGGACGAAGCAGAAGTTGCAATAAGACAGCATTATAGTAGAAATATCAAACTATTCCTGGTTTGGAACAAATAATTTTAGGTGTTTGTTGTGTGGGTGTTTTATAATAGTTTGCTTAATTTGAGAATAGTTAAAACGTGTCACAAACCTTCCAATCCTTTGATTACCTACCTACCTAATAAAATTACCTCGCCTTTTTAACAAAAAAATCAAAACGTAGAGTCTCTCTCTGATCATAATATTTAAAATGACATGTGAGGTAAGGGTAGGCAACTAAGCACTTATAATAGCCACAGCAATATAAATAAGGCAGCAGTCACTAATAGTGAGCTGCAAAACTATCTTTATGTTCAATTGCAGCCTTATTGCGTTTCGCATCATGTTTTTGAAAGATTGTAATAAGTTGACAATTTGCTGTAACCATATACCTACAGTATGCGTGTTTTGTGTTCGTTCGTTGACCTATTAGTGTGCCCAAGAAACGGAACAGGTGGGGGACCATCGTGTGCACTGTAGTTTCTGTAATAACCCACATTAGTAGGGTCTCGGTATGGCTCTCCCTTGAGTAATTACACCTCATACTGCATGCAACATATTAATCATAAAATAAATAATTAATCACTTCCACGAAACGCCCTAAATATAAGTATAGCTGATACTTTATGCTCTACATATTACATACTATAAAATTGTAAAGTTAGTTAACTCAAACAGTAGGTATATCTACCTTATAACGGCTGGACCAATCTTTATGATCCTTATTGAAATAGTAAATTATTAGATTTAGTTTTTAACTCCTTAATTGTTTAGGCACTTGCTCATTTGTCTATAATGTACTTACTTACTCTTTAATATCTCTTTAAAGAATTCAACAAAGTATAGAAGCATAACGAATTTTCTTTACAAATCATAGTCAACCGAAAGCTACCCCAGAAAGTTAAATAAGTTAACTGGCAAAAATCTTGAAAAAGGCGAAAAGCATAACTATTCTCCAACGATTTGTCTCAATTTATATAACCGTTTAGTTTCGCACGAATTGTGATTAAAATAAAAACAGCGTTTGAGAAACCAATCGTTCATCGATCACTTCTTTTACTGGATTAATCTACTGTTTTTCAGAACGGGTTTTATTCAGTGTTACAACCAATGTCTCTTTTGCATTCTGGTTTCATTGCGTCCTTACTCGATGACCTACATTGTGCCACTCTGCAAGTGTACAACACAATATTGATTGTGCAACAAGCAGGCAGTGTGTTCTTAGTGTCTCTGAAATCCCAAATCTAAATGTATAGGGTTAACATTAGTTAAATAACCATTACGAGACTAAATTTAAAAATAAACATACGGACTTTGTGTTCAACTCAAATCAGCAGATCCAAACCATATAGGACTCGGGTGACATTTGCAAAATTACCTCTTAATTGTTATAGAATCGAGTCAATTATGTAGCGAATCAAAAAAAAAAATTATAAATTGGTTCAACATTTTGTAAGTAACCTACACCAAAAGTGGAGGTTACATTCTAGTTTCGAGCACATTCGAGCCGTTGCGGTATAAGCGTAATAAACCCCTCCATCCATTCATACACTGAGTTTACGATACGATGCATTTCTCCTTCACAAAAACTAAATACCTACTGTTGTATCTGGTCACGTGCTGGCAGCTATGTACCTATGAGATAACAGTGATATAAACAACTCGCTGCATGTTTTAATGATTTTAATAAGGTTTGTTAAAAAATATTCATTATTTTTTTTTTATAAATAGTAATTTTTGGACATTTTGTTACACAACGTCAGTTAGTCCAAACTAAGCTAAGTATAAGCTTATGCTATGGGATCTAGACAACTGACAATCATACTTATATATTTCTAAATACATACATTATATACATAGAAAACACCCAAACTCCGAAACAAAGTTTGTGGATCACACAAATATTTGATTCGACCCGGGAATCGAACCCGAGACTTCGGAGTCAAGAGCCGATGCACTACCGACCACGCCACCGAAGCAGTCTAATTTTTTTTATACTTGGGTAGGTAACTATTTTGTCGGCCACGAAGGTCCGCGGCACAAGCTTCCAAAAAGTATACAATGGATACCGTACTAAAGAGTCATCATAATGCTGATCATCAAAACAAAACACGCCAAACGGTAGAGTAGCAGACATTCTTCAACACTTACAACTAGGAAACTACAAAGTAAACTGACGTTTAACTGACCTAAAATCTTATCTACAACGTTAAAAGGTTTCGGCCATTATTATTTACGCAATTAGTACCTTGCATAGATTCAGAAAGTATGATACACAGACATCAATTGGCTCGTAAAGGGTGAGCACGAATAAAAATACCCAAGAGTAATCGGACTTGAAGACAAAACATGATGGAATGCGCTTGTTAAAGGTACTCGCGAAGGATAAACACGTAGGACAAAGACTATTGTTTGACTTTGAATCACATTAGTGAATGTCTAACAAGTTGTTAAGAAAAAAAATAAAAGGTGACAAGGAAATGAAAAATGAATTTTTGAAATGATAAATGATGTTATATAGGTAACCTCTCTTTGTAAACTATGAACGGAGTTTAGGGTAAGGCAGGGTAAGGTCCTTATGCCTTTTGTAACCTCTTTCAATTGCAATAGATCACATATATTTAAATTTTTTTACAATATTAATTGCAAAAACGATAGCGATTGCAAACTTTATATTCTAGAAAACAAAAAAAAACGTACAATTACCATACCATACTACAATTTCGTGCCAATAGAAATAAACAGAAAATGTAGATATCTATGACACATAATAATAATATGTTCTTACCAAAATATCAGTAAAATGTCCTACTATATACCTTTACCTACGTATCTCCAACTTATTGGGGTTTATGGGTACAGTTTATAAAAACTACCTATACGAGTACTAGGTACAGTAGGTACATAAGGTATACTTTCCCGAGACCTGCTACTTACTACTATGACTTTATAACAAGGGGGATATAGTTGAAAATAGGTCAAAAGCACTTGACACGCATAGGGCAATCTCCCGTGAGTTTCTTGAGTGTAAAGAACTCTTTACATTGGTATTGTAAAGACTCCCGCCTCTTCGGCCTACGTTGAGTGAGTGATACACATTTTGGGCAATAACTGATTAAAATGTCAATTTTTACGAAATATAGCTACAGCTACCTATGTTCTTTCAAGAATTAATCAAGGATCACTCAATCCAAATGCACACCTATAGTTCGAAAGTCCTTCTATGACTACTACTACGTCCTAACTATACCACCATATACTTACAATGTATTGTCACCGAGTAGTCATTGTTCTCTACAACCTGTGCTACAACTAACCAGAGGACAAATAATTTTTTCATAGTGTCGTTTAACATTTAGCACGGGAGATACCATCGTCCCGCTCTGGTTGCGATAGTGAAAAGCGTGACAAAATGTACTCGCTTTAGTGTGAATCTGTGGAAAAAATGTCCGTAACGGATAAATCCTGTGATTACTATGTGTTAAATGAAAGACTATAGAGATGTGAAGATGAGTGTGTGGTGTGACGAGCATAAGAGGCAGTTTGAAAGTTGCCCCAGTGAATGAAACATTGAGAATCCAGCAATAGTCAGGGTATGGACAATAATGGACAGGACATTCTATTAAAAGGGAAGAAAGTAATGTGGTAAATAAGGTGTGCAAATAAGAGGGCTTTAGAAAGTAAAGGTAGACTCAAGAAAAGGTGGATTGAATTCGATGTCAAGGAAGGAAGGACTGTGGAGATGACGTGTGACAGGGATGTGTGGAGGAGAAAAATATGTTGCGCCTCGGCAACTTTGCATGTAATGCATTTTTTACGAATCTTTGTTAATATTATAAATATTAGTAGGTACCTACTGATTTTTCTTGGTATTACTTATTTATTTTATTTATTTATTTATTAATTTATGTACACACATAACGGTATAAGAGCGAGAAGAATACAGTACAGAAATATCATTAGTACAAGGGCACCACTTATTTCAAATGAAATCTCTTTCAGTGGGCCAGGGAATGGAAATGCTAGGTAGAATAAAGTTAATGTGTGCGTAGATCGGTTGAAATACATAGATACATACAATACACATATACATACATATTATACTTACATAAAATATCTATAAATAATTATAAAATAAATAAATACATACAAATATATAAGTACAAATTATACAGAATACATACGCATAAATATAAAGATATAAATAACCTAAATATTAGACATTTAGATAATTCAAGCCAGAGAGGAGAGATAGAAATCTTTCACTTTTCTCTTAAAGGTGAAGATAGTGTTACAGGATTGTATGTTCGGCGGCAGAGAGTTCCACAGCCTGACCGCATGAACAGTAAAGGATTAGGAGTAGAAATCGGGTTTGTGAGAGGGACAGGTGAGGCGGTATTGGAGATGAGACCTACACGGAGCATCAGGTGCGTTCAAGTAGGAGAAACGTTCTCGTAGGTAGGACGGATAGGAAGGATTATGTAGGATATTATATAGCACACATAATATCCGAGTATTTCTGCGAAGACGAATTGGGAGCCACTTGAGTTCCTTGCGGAATTGTTAGACGTGATCATACTTACGCAAGTTGAATATGAAACGAATACATAGATTTTGTAAGCGCTCAAGTTTATTTAGAAGCTCCTCGGTGGCATCCAGGTAGCAGGCATACGCATAGTCTAAAATAGGCTGAATCAACGTCTGCGCAAGGGACACCTTGATGGCCAAGGGTAAGAAGTCTTGAAGACATTTAAGGGTGTGAAACGTGAAATGAACTTTCTTACTCAGCTGCCCTACATGAGCATCCCACGATAGATGACAGTCGATAAAAACGCCAAGGTTCTTTGCGACCTCAGTGTATGGAATCTGACAATCATCCATGACAACTGGTGGGAACGTAGCCATACGTGGCCTACTGCCAATAATCATGGCTTGTGATTTAGTCGGGTTGATTTGAAGGCCATACGAACTAGCCCACTGATGAATAGCACTGAGATCTCTATTTATGGCTGCAATGGCAGTTCTACTCTCATTCAGCGTAAAGTGCCGATACAACTGCAAGTCGTCTGCATAGAGATGGAAGTTAGAGGAGATAACTCGAACAGCAGAGTTGATGGAAATGGAAAATAGTAAGGGAGAAAGTACGCCGCCTTGAGGGACACCGGCACTAAGGTTACACCACGCTGAGTACGATTCATTGTGGCGAATAGCCTGCGAGCGCCCCCGAAGATACGAGTCGACCCAGGCCACAGACTCCGGGGAGAAATGTAGAGATTTAAGGATTCCAAGCAGTACATCGGAAAAAAAAAATTACTTACTGCATTCCTGCTACTAACCACGTAGGTACAAAACCTGAACCAGGTGAACAACCCACTGGAAATATTTACAGCGCATTGCCACGCTACTTTATCGTGATCGTGATAGTCGTGATCCTATTATACGCGCCTTTACTAGACGCTAGTTCGTGGGAGTTACGTTAGTATTTATACCCCTATTATGTACGTACTTTCTTCAGCTTTCAATATCAACGCCTACCATATCTTAGATTACTTAACAATCAGCCGTAACTCCACCCTCACCCGGCGCCTTATTGTTTTAAAGCTGCTTCAGAGCCATACTACTGTTACAATTTACGAGACATACAAACTGTACAGTACAGGATGTGATATAAACTTATCTTTGCTCCATCAACTCAGATGTGTCTTAAAAAATAAGTTTCCTGAATGCTACAGCATACTTTAAATATTTACACACTATTCGATTTGTATAACTTACGATGTTAAATTTCGTTGGTAATAGACATTGTTTGTGAATCAATTGTAGAAACAATGAACTTTCGAGAACCGTAAAGAAAGTGACACATAGGTAACCTACCTCTACCTACACGTCTGGTGACTACCTACATCATACTTGCATGCAATCGTTGCAATCAGATGATGCATGTTGAAAATGTGTTAAAACGTACTTATTCATCAGAGCACTGACGTGAACCCACTTTTAACACAGGTTTAGAGTTTACCGGGAATGCTGAACTCCTAATAACGGTTGTTAGTCATTTTCAGAGTTTCAACAAGAGTAGGTACAACTACAACGAGGTACTATTGTTTGTCACGCTAAAACTCGAGGACAGCTAGACCGATTGGACTAATTTTGATCTTGAAACATTTGTTGAAGTTTTTTCTAATTTTAAGGGGGTACATAATCAGAGTTTTGGGGAAAAACCACTGCAAAGATTACCTACTTGAATCACCACATCGAGTTAAACCAGGTCTCCTAGAATGCATGGTTGGATTCAAAGTGCATGCATTCGTCCTGGAATGCAGCCAGAGCGAAAGCAAACTGCACTTAATAGCGATACTTCTTGAGCTCGACACGACGATATGGTGTAAGGAGAAATCGGCGGAATCACGCCCCGCTGCTCTAGCACTTTGTTTAGACTTTTCTCTATCACCAGACAAATAAATTGACCGTCCTTTGTAATTATTGCACTGAAAGTATAGTAATTATGTGCATGTAATCGATTTTGTTAAAGAAAGTATGAAATGAAAGGTCACGATAATATTGTCTATTGGAGTCGATGGTCAAGCCTACAAAATAAACGACTGAAAAGGTACATAATATACCTTACCCAATGAACATTTACGATGTACTACGTATAGCATTAACATAACTAGGAAATTACTAAAATTAATAAAATCGTAGTTACCTGGCAAAAAGCATCCGATGAAAAATATGTTTTGAATCAAGGAACACTGCGCCAAGTTTCGTGGAGATCGGATAAAATAAACATGTGGCCCGGAACACACATACAGACGGACGAAAACAAAATTGTCCAGTCTCGATTATGTAATGTAAACGTTTCGCTCGGTCAACTACACAATGCATTACCTATATACCTATGATCGGACACCCCTCATTTGAAATTCCACGTGACACGCCACACAGGAAATTGTCACCATTACCAATGGAATTTGTTTTGCTCATTCTACCATGCGATATGCTTGGTTGTAAAGTAAGACCACACGGTACTTTTACGAGTATGTAGACAGACAAACATACGGCTGTTTCGCATCGATTACTACTCGTACGGCGAGCTGAACAATAAGTTGAAACTACCCAGACCTTTTCTTTTTATTAGAGAAAAATATTACGCCTTTATCTCCAAAGATGTAGACATAGGCGTTCATTTACATAATAACACAAAAATTACCTACGTACTACCGTTTCTGCTTCTCTTCTGATTCTTGCCCTAACCTTATCCGTCTGTCAGCTGCACCTAACGCATAGTTGATGTCTGATAAAAATACTTGTACATTTTGTCTTTGTGTCTACTTGGTTGGTTCGGAATGATCTGTTATTGATGAATTTGTATGCAGATAGGTTAAATTGTTAAGTTAATTAGAATGGAATAACTTAAATACCTGAATGAAGCAGCTGGCGCCCGTTAGTACATAATTATTAATAGTTGACTAGTTTTACTACAAAGCCAGACTAACTTCTATTAGAAGTGAAGCTACATTAAAAAAACACCTAACATACCGCACCGTCTGTGCCTGAAATGAATTGTACAATCGCTTGTAGCGAATCAAATGGAATTATGCTTTCCTTCAATCAAATTCACAAATTACCAAGTTCTAAGCTTCTATTAAAAATTGGACGCGAAATGTAAGTTTGGATCATAGAGATATTTGGATGGTATCGCACAAAATAAATTTAAATAAATTATTTTGTTGGTGACATTGACCTCGCAAGAGGTTGTGCAACTACTTAGCTTGAACATAGAATTGCATTTCTTTATCTACGTTCTTTATGTTTTACTTTTATTAGGCTAATTCTTGGCGATAATATTTAAATTTTTTTTGGTTAGTGCCACTTAAATAAGTACTTAAATCATTTTTTCTATACTACATAACGGAAGCATTTAGCAGATACTTAGGTCGGGAGCCTGCGGGGTAGATTTCCTGATATTGAGAACTGTGGCGAAGTCGTAAAACACTTGGTTGACATACTTAATAATAATATCATTCAGTTGTCAGCCAAAGTTGGCCATGTCATCTATATACTTAAAATAAATCTGTAGAAGTGTACTGTACATTGAAAACATCAAAAAAAAAATGGCAGGGGGTGTTACTAGACCGACACCGAACACACAAATGTGTTTAAAAAATTTTTTGTCTGTCTGTCTGTTCAAGCTTCACGCAAAAACTACCGGTTCGATTACGATGAAACTTGGTATAATTATTCTTTAATGTCCTGGGCACCACGCTGGGTACTTTTTATCCCGGAAAAGGATATACAATAAAAAACAAACTTAATTTTGCGGTTCGATCCCTAGACCCGATTACTGTACCAACCGCAAAGTTCACTAAGGGGCGCTACACACGGCTAAGATACTATAATATTTTATCTTAAGATACAATATCGCTCAACAGCTATACATAATAAATCAGTAACTGGTGATCAAGAAAGCTAGAACACGCAGGCGGAGCTGCGGGCAATAGCTAGTAGTAAATAATATGGCTGTCTCAGAACAGAGAAAAATATTTATCAGTTTTTTTTTATTTTGTGACTAAGTAATCAGGCGTTTTTGAGCTCAGTCCAGACAAATCTATCTTTAATCCACGCCCACGGACATAGTTTTATAATGGTTTAGGTATAATAGAAATTCAAAGTCACTCTGATGTCATATGAACGATAATTAATTACTCAAAAATGGTCTCACGTTATAGGTGGCGAACATATTGCCGATATCCGGGCACTTTTATTTTTGCCAAAGCCTCGTCCGTTTATCGGTAGGTGCACAACTTGCATGTGAGGTTGGCTCGGGCCTCTAAGATCTTGGCGAGACAAATGCTCCCAATAAAATAGTCATATATATGCATAATGCTGACTCATAGCACTCACAGTTTCAAACCCGTCCTTGTTCGTCCTCTAAACCAGTTATTACCGTCTTAAACGCCTTCTGAGAGGTTTTTTATGTTTCGTCTGCTTGTGGTGACCGACGGTCAAGCGTATCGATTTAACGGACGCGTGTTGACCTGCCCTAAAACATTCCCAATAACGTGCATGGAATCGTAAAAGCTCTTGGTATGTGGTGTATTTTCTTTGTATCAAAATAAACATAGGGTAAAAACCAGTTTTAAACAGTAAGGTGTAAACAGAGCCTCTACTGACCCATGGCAAGATTTGGCGAAGGCATCCGCCGCGTTTTTGAAACAACAGACGCTTTTAATTTGCATTGATGTCTAAAAATAAACATACAAACTTAGAAACATTGAAACTACATGATATGTGTAGTTGTATGGTAGAGTTCGCTTTCGAGGTACCTACCTATAGTTATGAAATAGTAAGCTACACTTAATAGGTAGGTACCTAGTCTAATAGTCATAAATTCCAAATAAGGCGCCCACTTTATTTTAAATCATAGAGTTCTAGTCTCTGAGTGTTATTAAATACTATGTTATTAAATACTTAGTAAAATAATCGACTTCAAATAGTCGGAATGGGACCAAATTGAAATACGTCCACAAGGAAACCAATACTTATTAATATGTTCATCGAGTCGAAAGTTATTCTTATGAATGACTTAGTTATGAGGTAAAAAATATAAAATAAAAAATACAGTCGAAATTGAGAACGTCCTCGTTTTTTTAAAGTCGCTAAAAACGAATACTCGGATCCCTCATATAAAATCGAAATTACATAATAAGCATCAGTCGAAATTGGGCAATAGAACGTGACCATATGAATGGGGTTGTGTGAAAAGGCAGGAAGCCATAGAAACGAAGTGCAAGGGCGCAACGCGCGTTCTCGACTGGCGCGCACGCATATCTCCGGGAGTGACGTCACACGTGTCGTGTGTAGATGTCGATGACCATTAGTGAATGACTATTATTGAATGTTAATGTTGAATTAGTCACTGGTCATTTAATAATTCTGTTTCTTTGCCTTTGAATTTTCGTCAAGTAAATCATACACAGGACCTGTATTACAGCGCGGCTTTCTTATTTTGGACTGCAACTACCTAATATTCATACTGTACATCGCTTAGCTAGATCAAAGTATTTTAATACTAGCTTGTTCTTACCCACTTCTCTTCACAACAGTCTTTGACACATTCTTCGAAGTACCTAATTAACATCCACCGAAATACGAGCCTTTCTTTTTGTAGTATGTCAGTATGTCCTATATTTAACCGGACTTAGTTCAAAAATCTTAACATAAGTTAGGCACGGATTCTTACCCACCTATTAGCCAAATGCTTCCCAAATTTTCTATCTGTAAGTATAATTTATTAGAACCTGCTAATTTAATTACTTCTATCACCAAATGATAAATATCGCAGGATGTTGTTGAAAAAATCCTCTTTCATACTCGCGACTCCCACGCGCATCAGCCGTTAACAACCATCCGGTCGTGATTACGGACTTTTTAAAACTATGTATTTATAAAATAACGATGCAGTTCATGAGTTCACATACAAAGAGATTACATAGGCACCATGGATTTAAGCATGACCCAACACTAGTTAGTTCCATTAAAACCAGGTCACGAACAAACTGATTTATATCGGAACGGTCACTTACAAAATTTCCACAAAGAACAATGAATATTATTACTAAACATTCATCATATCCGCCAATTCTTGTGTAGTTTACACTTCATGTGCTCGAATAATTTTGCGAAATAACTAACAACAGGTCGTAGTACCCTTCAATGAAATACGAGCTAACGGTCTGAGTAATACTGGAGCTTAGCGAGCGAAATATAATGGAGTCTAATATTGAGATAGGAAGAGGCCTTCTTTATTGCTATCACCGT
The DNA here is from genome assembly GCA_963556515.1 of Nudaria mundana. Taxonomy (NCBI): domain Eukaryota; kingdom Metazoa; phylum Arthropoda; class Insecta; order Lepidoptera; family Erebidae; genus Nudaria; species Nudaria mundana. The sequence goes on from OY748293.1 coordinate 20,086,097, forward strand.
GTGAAGACAGCATAACATAAGTTATTTGACACTAATTTCAAGGTTTAGGGTGGTTTCTCTCTTAAGTATTACTTTTAAAATAAAATAAAATTCATTTATTTTGTTTGCAACCCATAAATTGAACATACAAAATTTAAATTACAGTCTAAATTATCATTAAACCAAAATACATAAATGTATATATATGTATATTCAAAGAAGTCATTATACAATTTCAAATTAATAAGTAAATAAATATTTTGAACCAATAAGCCATTTTACTTGAAAACATAATCCTACGAATATTATAAACGCGAAAGTTTGTGAGTATGTAACCATGTAAGTATGTATGTATGTATGGATGGATGGATATTTGTTACTCTTTCACGTAAAAACTACTAAATGGGTTGTAATGAAACTTTACAATAATATAGCTTATACATCAGAATAACACATAGGCTACAATTTATAAAGATATAGTGTGAATTGTTCAAAATATGACGCGGCGCGACGGGAACGGAAATAAATCCAAATTACCACACGGACGAAGTCACGGGCGACCACTAGTAGACAATATTTTAGGCGTCTATTACTTTTGTAACAGAATAATATCATAACAGGTACCTACATAGGTGCAAGAAGCATTATGATGTTATCTAGGCTTGTAATTTATTATATTTCCAGGGTCAACATCAAAAAGCCATTATATTCACAAGTACAGAGGAACCAATCAAGTCATCCAAACTAGTTCCAGACATCCGGCTGGTGGACGGGCCGTCTATATTAGTGGGAAGAGTTCAGATACTACATCGTGGCCAATGGAGATCAGTCTGCACAAATTCCAGGAAGTGAGTAGGAATAAATACTTTTACGGTTTTTTATTTTTATTTTGTAGACGCTTAGATAATATCAATAAATAAACATGTAAAAAAATAAATATTTTTGGACATTCTCACATAATGTCATCTAGCCCAAATTAAGTTAATATAAGCTTGTGTTATGGGATCTATAGACGACTGATAAACATACTTATATATTTCTAAATACGTATTATTATAGAATATTATAGATAGAAAACAACCAAACTCCGAAACAAACATTTGTGGATCACACAAATTATTTGATTAGACCCGGAATCGAACCTGGGACCTCAGGGCCGGCAGTCGCATACTCATACCACTGCGCCACCGCGGCAGTCAAATATAAATGAGTTCAGTCTGAATGAGTCAATGAGGCAGTAAAAATGCAAATGAGTTCATCTAGTCTCAAATAAGCTATGTCGACTATCGGCTCTAATGTGTATGTGTATCTTCAAGCCTGACTTAAACATATTATATTCCTTATTTCCAGTTGGACGGTGAACGATATGGAAACAGCTTGCAGACAACTGGGTTTCATGGGAGGGTCATTCTACAACTGGATGGACAGACAACCCGGTAGACGAGCCAGACTCTTATTCGAAGAACCCAAATGTGGAGGAACAGAGTACGACTTATTTCAATGTGACTGGAAATCTAGACAACTTGGCTCAGGTGTCTGTGATTATCACCCAGATCTCGCCATTCAATGTTCTCCTCATCACGACGTCAATCAACAAGGTGGTTCAGGTCGACATTGGAGAGGGCTACGATTCGAAAATGCTGTCCATGAAAGAATACTAACCGCTGCAAATACTCTGTATGTTCCAACATCCATGTCCAGGCTTGAGCATATAGTCATAAAAAATGCGGGCCTGGGTAGAGATAATAATGCCACAAGTGCTTTAGATGTAATAGGCGTTCCACCAGTAATGGAAGACATAGAAATATCGAATTCTGCTTTCAACGCAATTAATGTTACATCGCCTAATGCTCCCATTGTTATAAACAACTGTACCATACAAAATAACAGAGGTTACGGCATTTATGTAAATTCTACATATGGTATGGCGAAGATAGAAAATTGTTTGATTCACGATAACGGTGGCGATGGGGTGAAGTACGTTGTGCACGAGACTGATATTGACGATAGATTCGACAGGAGTGAAATATTTGACCTGTGTACTTTAGCGTCTACTGCCAGTCAGACATTTCCAATTCAAATGTCGATCGAGCAGTCAAGATACTCCAATATGGAAAGAGATTGCAATCAAAAATTTTACACTAGAACTGACCATGTTCTGACTCTGAATTTTCTTAAGCTTTTAACTAATCGAAATAATACTGGAGATATTTTTGTTTATGATGGCTTAACCGTCGACGATAGACTTTTGTTATCATTTAGTATTAGGAATCATAGCCGTCCACAAAGCGTAACATCAACAATGAACCGTATGTACGTAAGATTTCGAGCAGACACAAGGACTGATATTACTGGCTTTTTGAGATTGACTTCTGGTGTCAGTAAAACTTATGATTTAAATGTCACTGATACGATTATATCCGATAACAATGGCAGAGGCGTGGCTATAGAAAACCTGAGATCACAAATTCATATTCATCGTACTTCAATATCGAATAACAATCATGTCGCTGGACTTCAAGTAGTAAGTGGTGCAGGTGACGTAAATGTGACTGAAAGTAGAATTTCATTTAATCAAGGCGATGGAATCAATATTACTGTTACAGGAGGAAATAGAAACATATCGAGGAGTATACTAAGCTCTAATCAAGGTTATGGTGTAGCCGTTTGGCTTAACACTACAGATAGAACAGAATACATACCAGTTAATCAAACGACTGCTATTGAGTATTCTGAAATATTTAAGAATTTAGATATAGGCATTCTACATGGAAATTTTTGCGGTGATAGTTGGGTGAATGTAACTGGCAATTGGTTTAATGCAAGTATAGAAAGTACTGTAGAGATCTTAAGCTGCTGGAGGCTGAATAATCCTGTCAGATTGCTCAATTTACAAATAGGACATAACAGATTTTATGAAAACCAAAGAGTTCCTATAAAAATTCAACCAGCAATAAATTTACTTGGAAGAATCGAATATAATTATTTCGAAAATGGTAATTATGGTGCCATAGTGATATTAAATAGAATAGAAGGCAAGTATCTGGAAGAATTTGAAATATTGCCTGCTCAATTTCATATACAACACAATTATTTCTTTGGTAATAAGGGACCCTTTGTGGTTAACCTTGGCTTATCACCTTATAGCGATATCCAATACATCCTATTCTCTAGAAACTTTGTACGTGATAATAGAATAAGAGAACCATATGAGCCTTTTGAGGGAATATCTTCTCGGCTTACCCCAAGAAGCAGAGTGGCAGCTACTATAGTGTTAGGTTCGAGTAACATCGATGTCTTTAGAAATATTATCAGTAATCCAGACTCTCAATATGAAATTGGTTCACATGTCGAAGATCAGAGCAAAGTATTGAACTGCACTTATAACTGGTTGGGGTTTAGCGATGAAGAAAAAGTTTACAATAGACTGTTCCATAGGAATGATAGATATAATTTAGCAAAAGTTATATACATGCCATATTTATTACATAGTAGCAACCCAGGGGCTACGCAAATTAATTATCACCCTGTTTATGTACCTCTTTTTAATAAACCTGGTACATTTGTGGTCGGAGGTGAAGTTGAAGGTATTGAAGTACTACGACAAGGCGAATACGATGTTGACAAAGATATAAATATTCGTCCTGGAGGTAAATTAATTTTGCAATCTGGTGTTACATTAAAATTTCCACCTGCTATAGGCATGATGGTGGCCGGAAAATTAGATGCGAGAGGAAAACGACCAAATGATATTACTTTTACTTTAAAAGATGAACTCATTATGACGAATGACAGTATTTATGAAACAGATTTTGAGCCAACTACACCTGGGTACACGGAACCTGTGGTACCTATCCGTCTCTTAGGTGGAAGAACACAGCACGAGGGAAGACTTCAAATAAGATTAGATGAAAAATGGGGAACCGTATGCAATTATAGATGGAATATTATAAATGCTGCGCTTGTCTGTAACCAACTTGGATTCGCTCTAAATCCAGACGATTGGTTTATGGAACCCAATGAAATTCCATCAGCAGGAACTGCGGAAGACATTCTATTGTCCAACATTGAATGTACGGAACTCGATAACGACATTACAAAATGTAAAGCTGAAACAAAGGATAATTTCGAAAATTCTTGTACCCATGAAAATGATGTCGGTATCAGATGTTATGAAACTAGCTGGGCCGGCGTACGGTTTAGTGTTATTTCTGAAAGAATTGATTTACAATACGTCACGGTAGAAAAGGCAGGTCTTCTAGATTATTCGTCAAATCTTTTTAAACCTGCACTTCAAATAGATTTTGCTCGCCATAGTTTAGAAAGTGTTAGAATAATTAACAACTATCATGATGGACTCGGCATTCTCTATTCAGATTTATATGGTTCAGACGCTGTTAATATAGTACGCAACTCAGAATTTAGCAATAATAGGGGCAGTGGTATCAGCTTCAAGCAACTAGGCCTTAAAGTATTTGGCTCTGTGATAGAGAATAACAACGTAGCAGGAATCTCTCACAACCCACATATTCCTGGGCTGCAACAAAGAGAACTAGCAGGATGGTTTAATTTAGAACCTGCCTTCAATATAGACGAGACCAGTTATAGGCCTATAATGATACCGGAATATGAAACTGATATAACTTTAGTAAATGGAGAAACCAGACATATAGTTTTTACGAAACGTCTTGGTGAAAATATTTCCAAAACATATAATATTAAATGCAACCCAGGATACGTTCTTGGGCTTCAACTTTTAAATCCGATCCATAACTTTTCATCAGAAAATATTTGTATATATGATTCGCAAAATATAAATGAAGCAAGCGTTAAATGGTGTTTGGATCGTGATCTATCAATATTTCCAACTACAAGTAATAGCTTTGGTGTAGTAATGACATACGAAAGTGGTTCAAATGCATTAGGTGGTGTCGTATTGGTCGCTAGTACAATTATAGCTCCAGTACAAAATTTAAGGAATAGAATTATCAAAGGTTCTGTGCCTACCCTACAAGTTGTCAATTCGAAAATAAAAGGAAACACAAAAGGTGTCAAAGCATTATATTACAATCGTTACTTAAATGAATTAGGTGATCACTTTTTAAGAAAAGCTAATGAAAGTATTAAAATATTCAGTTGTGAGATTTCTCACAACAAAGAGGAAGCTATTTATGTGAACACACCGTTTTGGGATATTCACGACAGCAACATCACTGAGATAACTATCATGGTAAATAGCAGTTTGATAACTGACAACGGTAGAGGCATATATCATTTCGCTAGGGATCTAAGAAGTTCAAATAATTTATACCACTACATTCTACAAGATAACTCAATAGAGAGAAATGGACAGGGTGGATTCGATGTGAGTTTGCCTTATGTTTGGCAATACAATGAGAATTTTACACATTCGGTGTACATGCATAACAACACTTGGCGTAATAATCAGCTGTTCGCATTGATCATAGACGGTCATTTTGCTGAAGTTAACATTACAAAGAATATTTTCACTGATAATAACTGTAAAACTGGCTTAATGTCTATTCAAGGTATGGAAAAGAAAATGATGATTGATGGTAATTTTATTGAAAGGAATAACGGACAATTCATGGTACAATTTAATATGGATAGTCAAAGTGAAATCATGGGACTTGTATATGCTCTATTTGTACATAATAATTTGAAGAATAATAGGTATACAATGGCCCTAATGAACCGTGGTATGTTAATAAGGAATGTAGACCCAACATACGTTGTAGGATTCAAAGGGATACAAAAAGTTAATGTTAACAGAAATTTGTTTGGAAATAATGCCTTAGAATACACTTTAGTAGCTGGTATTAAAACTGCAAAAATTAATAATTTACTGGATGTAACAGAAAATTGGTGGGGAACTTCACAGGAACAAGAAATCAGAAAGCAAATATTTGACTTTGATGATTGGAACAATCACGCAATAGCAACTTTCTTGCCGTACTTGCTAGAAGATAGTATGGATTCTAGTGTATCTGCATCGTTTAGTCCGGATAATGTTATGGATGTTAACAAACTAGGAGGAAGATTGATATCTAATTTCACTATAGAATCTAGAATTGCTCCATACATAGTGCGTTCTGATATTACTGTAATGCCAGATGCTGTGTTAACTATTAGCCCAGGTGTAATACTAGAGTTTGCACCAAACGTAGGTATACTAGTTATGGGATATCTATATGCCATAGGCCACAGTCAATTGCCTATTGTCATGAGACCAATATCTACAGAGCGAAATATTGAAATCAATAGAATGAAAAGGGACGTGGGACCGCATTATTCGTCGAATCATCAAAAACAACGTAGACAATTGGAGACATTGAGTCTCCCAAATTCAATTCGGCTATGCACTGGAAGAAATTGTTCCATCACTGATAATATCGCTGAAAAGACAAACGAAGGTTTCTTGGAATATTACAATAAGACCACTCTTCAATGGGTACCAATGTGTGACAACCGATTTACCGATAGAAATGCTCAAGTAGTTTGTAGAGAGCTTGGGTTTGATCCTATCAATGTATTTTTCGCACACGACCGAAGAATAGAATATCACAGTAATTCCTTGTCACGAATTTGGTCTTGGCCAGAACCTTTACAATGTGTAGGTACTGAGGATCGATACGAAAACTGCCCAATTCGATTGAATGGACAGCTCTATGGGCACAGGCATGAATGTAAATGGGATTCTGAATTTATTTTCATACATTGTGGCACAAGGAATCTTGAAGAGAACCTTGACTACTGGGGTGGTATCAGGTTTGCAAATCCGGAATTTGAATATTCAATTTATGAACACCGAATTCATGACCATCACACTCATGAGACGAAGAAAAAGTCAGAGAGTGAACTACTTCACGTTCAAGTAATCGGTGCTGGTATTCTACACAATGAGAAATCTCCTGCTATTCAAAGTATAACTAAGAATCCCAGAATACAAAACGTAAATGTAACTAAATGTGCTCATCATGGAATCAATTTAATATCACCTACCGACACTATAAGTATGAGATTTAATTCTGTAAATGACGTATTAGGGGAAGGGGTGAGTGCTATATCATTGAACGGAGAAGGAAGAGAATCTGATGAGTCGAGCTTTATTCCACTAAAAGACTTAAATCTACCGTACCATTTGTTTTCACTGATCGATATGTGCGATAGTACGAAGATGATAACCGTGGAAGAACGTGTGTTACTATATTACAAGTATGACAATAACCCTATAAATTGCGTCAAGATATTTAAAAGCATGTATAGGGTGAAACCGTTCGGATTCCGACTGCTCCAGTTCAATCTGTTTAATCACACACATAGTTATGGTAAACGGGATTCCATCACGTTATATGATGGTGATATTTATAATATAACGGCACCCATGATTGGTTACTTGGAGAACGGTTCTCCAGATGAGAAGAAACTTTTCAAGACAGAAGGACCTAGTCTGAGTATAAAATTATTCGCTAATGGGGCGTCAGCTGTACATGGATTTATTGCCGAGATTGTTACGTTACCTATATCTGCTATTGGTTTTAGTAAGTAAATACTTGAACATTTTATTGAAAACTGTTTGCAAAGAAATAGTTAATTTAAATGTAATATATTTTGCAGATCGTGATGTTCAGCATAACATATCAAACAGCGTATTTACAAACAACAGGGATGGCGCAATCACTTATCAATCAGTAGGGGAAGTAAATCCGTTAGTGGCAATTACAAGAAATGAAATTATCAACAACTGCAAGAAATTATATGGCAACTTTACGTCTTGCGCTTCAGCTGTTCGTTTCGATATTCAGAATACGCAGACATTAGTATTCAGGGTAAGATAAGAGATAATTGTAATATTACGTGAGGTGAAATGGCAAAATGGTAATGTAGTATTTAAATGTGTGTTTTATTTCAGAACAATTTAGTAAGAAATAATGTGGGTGGGATACTAATCAGAGCAGATTCCAGAGGGACAGCGACGTCACTTCGTGGATGGATACACAACAACCTGTTTTTTGAAAACCATGATCTACCATGTCTCAAAGTAGAAGGTACCTGCTATTTGTTTCTTGGACTTAATATTATGCATCTCGATAAAATTGGCTAACTAAAATCTGACATAACACAACTGTCAACTGTGGACGTGCAATGCGTGAATGTGGGCATTCTCTTTTCCAGGCCGTCAGTCATCGCCGTACCAAGAAGTGACCATCTACCGCAACTACTTCACTCGCAACAGAGTCCAGTACAACGACGTGATCGTACTCCGTCAGGTCGTCTCCAATTTCACTCACAACTATGTTCACGACAACACCGGTATGAGAATCCTTGAGGTTTCCGGCTTTAATAAAGTCAGGCTGCCTATCTATCAGACTACTTCGCATAATGGATTTTATAAGTAAGTTTATTTACGTATTCTTATAGTCATAGACTGTTTTGTGCCAAGCCTTGTTGAAAGTAATAGGAGAATGAAATTTTAAGAGTTGTATAATAGAGAACTTAAGTCACGTTTATTTATAAATACATATGAGTGAAATAAATGCAAATTTGAAAATAAAATGCGAACTTGTTTTATTTTTCAGGAATTATGCAACAGATCGCGAAGGGCGAGCCACAGTTGTTGCCGGTACAGCCGGACAAAATTACGTGGACAATATATTCTTTAACCCGGACAATGATTACGAAATGATCACCGTGAACAGATCGATGTGAGTATTAATTAGATTTAAACATTTACTTAGTTGTCGCTTACAAGTAGAGAATGAGACTGGAGTTGAGAATGGACTTGATTGCAAAAGGACGCATGCGCAGTCGTCAATTAAGAAATTAATTAAAAAAATAAATGGTAGGACATTAAAACCCAATGCCATCTAATCTCGAACTACGAAGCTTAGCTTCAGCTTTGGTTACTGAGTAAATAATTAAATAAGTTTACTGCCCCATAAATATGGCAATCTCGATCGCCTTATTCAAACAATTATATAGCAGAAAATAGCGGTCACTTGATGACGTTTCTGCCATAGCATTGGTTATGACTTAGTCGACGCGGATTTTGCTAGCCCTGCAGGAGTCCAGTTCAAATATTTCTACATCAATGTTTTTCTTTCTTAATTTTTTCAAAGCTTTTGTGTTAAATAGGCTTTTCAGCCTCATCATAATTTATACCTACTACTTAACAACTATTCATTTAATATCTGGAAATTATTTATGATTAAATAATTACTAAAGTAATTTTACAAAATTTCTAAGACCATTGAACCAGAGATAACTATTTATTTTTCCTTAGGAACTATTTGTTGTATTATCATAAACTTAGTTCGCATGTATCATGTTCGTTACTATGTACTTATATCAAATAAATATTTATTTGCATGTTTTTGTTGCATGACTATCCGGACGATAGCTTTGTTGACTATAATCCGAATACAATAAGGTGAGTCTATATTTAATTCTATCAATTTATCTATAAATATACTGTTATACTTAACATGCCTTTTGAAAATACGCATCTTTGTCTAACAATTTGTTTTTTTTTTTTTTTTTATATTTGGTTCGCCAAATTGACGCCGCCCGCCTGGTGGTAAGTCGTGACGACGTCTAGCGATTGTGGGCCACTCTCACAGCACACATTACTATTGAGAGTGGCCCTCAACTTGACGACCTACTGATGTGCCTCTTCACGCTCCGCTTAAAGAACCCAGGATTATATGTGGGAGGAAACACGTGCACAGGCAGGGCGTTCCAGGCCACTATCGTTCGGCAGAGAAACGAACGTTTAAAACGTTCGGTTCTCGCGAACATGCTATCCACTGTGTGGGGGTGGCATCTCTGCCCGGCACGAGTCGTTCGGGATCGGAAGGTGGTGATTTGTGGTGTTTATTTAAAGCTGTGATCATATTATCGTGAGATTTCCTCGAATTATAGGAGTCCCTCTTTGGCAGATTCCGAAATGTAACAAATGTACTATCCCGATCCATATTTTGCTATCCGTGGGGTCCTTCAACATCAAATCGATGCAATTAACAATCCCGGATAGCAAAATATGGATCTAGATTGAATATTGAAATTACATTACTGATAATATGAACACTCTCAATGCTTTGCTATTGTTGTCGATGAATAGAACAAGACTTTCTTTTATTTAACGTTGATTATCAAAAATTGTAGCTTTCTTTTTGAAACCAATCTTAATCCCGCCTCTTCTATCAATTTAGTACTGAGGCACAGAATATTTTTGTCGGGTGGTAGCAAATCGAATAATGTTGGGGATTACAGTCTGCAGTGGCGTTTGACAAAATTATGGATCAGACCTACGATATTTTACATTTGTTCGAAGCATCAGATAGGCTTCTTCACTTTCGATTTCAATCTTATACAATTCTTAATTTATCGGACTTCTAAGACATAATAATATTCTTCCTTATTGTAAGTAATTTCTCGTATAATCCACAATGAATACAGCCCGCGTGTGTCTTTGTGGCGAACGACTCTCGTCTACATCTTTTCATAAATGTAACTACTTATAATCCTGTAATTTTTATTATAGTAGCGTGATTCTTTCAATTACAGTCGCCGACATCTTATTCGTGTCCCAAATAAAGTACTTAATTAACAAAGGCTTAATAAGAATTAGTCATGTATCTCTTTATTCTGCTAGTATTTCTTTGTACAACTGTGATCGTTGGCGTGATGTCGAACATTTTCCTTACCACAACAAAAGTATTTAAAAGTACCTAATACGTATTTACGTAAGCGTACACTGAATCATTGATTAGTTTGTTATTGGGCCTTCTGGAAGTAGATTCAATTTATTTATTCGACAAGTGACTTTGTGTAGGTATGTGTTCTTATGTGGTGTTGTGTCATAAAATAATACATATTAGAAAATTACAATGTGCGTTATACTGTAGTTGAGTGTACTAGAATTTTGGAGCTAAACTTAAATGTTCAACTGGATGAATAACAAGCATAGTTCCAGCGCAAGTTTTTTAGATGTCTCTCTCTCTTAGCCAGATGTACACTGGTACACAACAGTCGTCAATAGTTAGTAAAACAATCTTTGGTTCCCCATCAAAGGAGTTTTCTCACCTGCCCTATGAGCTTGGCAGTGTCGTCTAAATCGACCGTTCAACCAATCACGCAGGGGTCACGTTACCAAATTGACAATTTTTTCAAATTTTCTTTTAGGTTATCGACTGAAGTAAAAGATCACTGTGCAAGCCCTTCTGAACGTTGTTAAGCTTCAGTGTTATCTATCACCGACGGTTTCCCACCCTCCCTTACTATGCTTTATCGCATGTGTTTTTTAAAGATCTAACTTTCGAGATTAAATTTAACCCATGTTACTTCCTTCTAGGCTCATGGTCTAGTGGTAACCGATTGTCGGTTAACACATTGCAAAGGTTAAGCAACATCTAGCTGGGCTAGTCTTAGGATGGGTAACCATTTCTTAGGATATTTTGAGACCCCTCCGTGGCTCGGAGAGCACGTTAAGCCGTTGGCCCCGGTTGTCATACAAACGTCAATGGCAATCGTTAGGGGTAGTTGGAGCCCTAAGCCAAAAATCCAACCGGTCTAACTAAAGAACTTCTATATTGTTCATGGGTTATGGAGGTCAGATGGCAGTCGCTCCATGTAAAATATCGAAGTTCAGCCGAATCGCAGTTACACTGGTAATAAAACGACCCTAACTGTGTTGAGAAAAGGCTCAGTGAATGATGTTATCTGCTTCTAGATTTCAAAATCTCAATGAAATCCGTAACAAACAAAAACTGGAACAATCCACTAACCATGTGATAGATATTTTATTTTGAACTAAAGGTTCGATACCTTATAGCTCCCCGACTGGCTCCTTTTGTAATATCTAGGCTTTTCAGAACTTTATTGAGGGCATCAGGTGTGATTGAACAACTACTTTTGACTGTATAAATTCTGATTGATATTTACCGTCATACCGATTTACTAACTCGTAATAGTATCTTTGTCAGAATTATATATTGATGAAAAGTAATCTGCGAATAAATAACAAATTTCCGTACCACCTCATCGGTTGGATTGCACCAATCGTGGTTACGGGTTGAGGACTAATGTGACTTTTAAGGTTATTTATTAGGTACCTATATTCAATATTCAATATGCACGAGAGCTATAGCTTAGGAAGTACCTACCTACAAAAAGAGACCCATGGTATCTTTACTATACCTATTCCAATATTTATCCCTATTTGTCATGCAGTGATTTACTACGAGTATTTCCCAGCATACTATATAGTTAACGGTCATACTTAATAGAGTTGACTTCAGTTGACCTAATTATAATTATTATTCATTTAGGTACCTAATTACTTATTGGTGTTGGGATATTTGTAAGTTTTTTCAAGGGACAATGTAATTATTTTTCGTAATATAGATTGCTTTGTAATAATATTGATTGGTTAATTACCATTTTAACTACTGACGTCTTAGTTCATCCGTGCAGATAGCGGTAGCAGCAATGACGGATATCGATTTATCGGATTATATGCGATTGACGACCCATTGAACATTATTCTGTGCGACTGACGATTTATGCGCTAATGTTATTAATAAAATTTCAGTTCCCTCGACCTTTGGCGGACTCGTATCGACGCAAAACATAATTACTGGAGTTACAACGAGACTTTAGCAGTAGCTGGAAGGATAAGGGACCAGAGTGATAACCCGTTACTGCTAGAGGTTGACTACAGGCCTTTCTATATGAACAACTTGACAATACTAGGCGGGGGGAAGTGTCCGCCGGGATGGGACTCGGTGGCGGGAACATGTTATATGTATGTTGGGGCGCCGATGACGTATGAAGAGGCGAGACTGTTCTGTTTGGTGAGTACCTCCTAGTTGATACTATTAACAACCAGCTCCTTGCCTTCCTTCACGATGCTTATTATTAGATGCGGCTCTAGCAAACACAAAATTACTGGCAATAACCCTGGGGTTCCGTAGAGGACGTACCAGGAAGCCCGACAGTGGACGTTCGACGGATATTAAAAAAAAACCGGTAATAGACTCTACCAACAAACAAAGTTACGGGCGAAGAGTACCTAAATTATAGAGCCGATTGTATGTAGGTACCTATGTAGTTCATAATTAAGCGTTTTGAAATGAAAAAAATATTGTCGAGGCAATAATTTTTTAGTTTTCGAAACGAAAATCTCTTATACAACAGTAATGTCCGTCCGTCTCTCCGTCCGTGAACAACTTTCAACTCGAGAACGGTAAGAGCTAAGGACTCAGTGTAAACGCCAATCGACTGACCTTTGACCTCTGATCTCAAGGTCAAGGTCAAAACGAGTTCAAATCGAGAACGGTAATAATTAGATACTCAAGACCAGCTGCAATCAACTCAGCATGGTCAAAGACCTCTTAAATAAACTTGACCTTTGACCTCTGATCTCAAGGTCAAGGTCAAAACATGGTCATATCGAGAACGGTAATAGTTAGAGACTCAAGACCAGCTGCAATCAACTCAGCATGGTCAAAGACCTCTAAAATTATGTTGAACTTCATGTCATGTGATATTTTTTAGATTTTATGAAAAAACTTTCGGTACTCTAAAATATATGGCAATTTTTTGCCATATTTAGTAACTTGTTTATGGATATGAAGACATGAGCATATTATTTAATAACTACAAAACATTTCTCTTGACACACACAACCCAACCCGTATTCCAAAACAACTTTTATCAAAAAACGTCCCCTACATTATTCACACCCTTGTTAAACAAATCCACTTTTTTATACTCCTATTTTTTTGTAGTCGGACAACGCGTCAATGCCGTACGTGACAGGCAACTACGCGGTATTATACGAGTTCATCAGTCGACAGAACCAATGGTTTCAATATGGCGACCGTGTGTGGGTCAACCATATTGATTACGTCACACAATGTACGTCTTTCGCGTACTCCGATGTGGAAATTAGCGATTGTAATCAGAAGAATGCTTTTATATGCGAAATTGGTACGTGAAGTTTTATTAATTAAACTTTTTTTAGTATCTATTATAACCTTACAAAAAAAAATACAACTAAATTTGCCAGATGAAATGCTCTATCTATTGGTGAAAACTGTATGAAAATATCATCAGTAGATTTTGAGGTAATCGCAAAGAAATGCGGTACGGACGCAATGCTCGCGTCTGAAGTCCCAACTGTATCAGATTGGGACAAATAATCTATTACAAACAAAGTTTATTAACATACTCTTTTCGTGAAGTTGGCTAATAAATAGTAAAACTGACTTCAAATTACCGAAATGGGACCAAATTATAATGGGACCAATCGGGAAGAAGAAGCTATCAATAAAAAAAAACAAAATCGGTTCACCCACTCAAAATATATGAGGTAACAAACATTAAAAAAACATATTGTCGTATTGAGAACCTCCTGTTTTTTTAAAGTTGGCTAAAATTATCAGTGTTTTTCAGATCCCAAGATAACAATAGACCCAATGTCATGGCAAGGCGACACATTGGCCGTAGCATTCATCGGGCTTCTGTTGGCGATGGTCCTTCTAGTGGGAGCTGCACTTATCTGCTGGTACTCCAAGTCTAAACACAGGTTTGTAATCTCTTCTCTCCATCTTAAAAAAAAGTTTTTTAGATAGACTCATGAACAGAAGATTTCTAGACCCAAAGTCGGACGCAGAGTAACGGCACAAGAGTTATATTTCATACTAGCTGTTGCCCGCAGCTTTTGAGATCAAACATTCAGACAAACAGACAAAAGTTCTAAAAACCATTATTTTGAGTTTTATTGCGTTCATAAAGCCCCCCTACACCAGTTTATCTTTTCATAATATCTTCTATTATATTTTCTATTATACCATAAAAATTCATCTTAAGTTACGAAAATATGAAATATTAAAAAAGTCACCTAAAACCTACGACAAACTTATTATTTGCGGTTGGTACAGTATTCGGATCTAGGGATCGAACCGCAAAATTAAGTTTGTTTTTTATTGTTTATACTTTTCCGAGATAAAAAGTACCCAGTGTGGTGCCCAGGTTATTAAAGAATAATTATACCTAGTTTCATCGTAATCGAACCGGTAGTTTTTGCGTGATGCCTGAACAGACAGACAGACAGACATAAACTTTTTTAATCACATATTTGGGTTCGGTGTCGGTCTAGTAATACCTCCTGCCATTTATTTTTTTGATATTTTCAATGTACAGAATTTTCACTTCTACAGATTTATTATAAGTATAGATGATTACATTTAATTTTACAAATAATAGTTTATCGAAATAAAAAACATCAATACACTAGTAACACGATACACTAGTATAGTTCGCGAGGGATAAGCGGAGCTTTGCATTTGTGTTAGTGATCACGAAAAGTTAAAAACTCTTGTACATAACATGTGTGTGTATTCACAGATACGTTCACTTACACTACACTCACACAAATGCAAAGCTCCGCTTACACCTTTTTACCTATACCTTTTGTAGTTCGGCAAAATGTCGGTAGGTGACTCCGACGCAATGTAGAATTTATATATGAAGCAACGGACGAAAACTGTTAAAACTATCGTGTTTTTTTTAATTTCTAATCTTTTTTTTATTCCATAGACATGTTCAAAGATTGGAACGAAGAAATTCCATTCGGCAATCCCTTCACTCGGTCCGGTCTATCGGTAGCATCAACGGGGGTTTCCCCGATACTCCTTATAGAAGAAAACTGAATCAAATGGTAAGAGACGATAAAATCTGTAAGTTTCTCTATCAAATTGGGCAATATTTGGCTGAAGAAATTTTATATTCTCCTACTCCTTCACTCAATAAACTATGCAGTACTGACGGCTTGGATTCGGTCCGCGGTCATTAGTATAGTACCATTTTTATATTTCTTGTTACCCACAGAGCACACGTTCAACTGAAACACTAACAAAAGGGTCAGACTACAGAAAAATGCTAGCCTCATCCACATCTATGGAATCAATGGAGAAAAGCCAATTCAATTCTTCACTCGAAGACAACCAGAGCTTCGACATTTACGAAGCCCACAACCCTAACACTAACGTCATGCCTCTCACACACAGTACATTCGCCAAGAAACCTGCTACCTCAGAATATTCTATACCACAACCAACAAATAGACCTTATAACAATTTAGCCTTCAAAAATGAAGGTTATAGAGATAATTCTGGTACAGCAAGTAATGCCCCATCAATAAATACAGTAGCCACTGAAGAAATTCCTATACTTCACCATCAAGGTTTCAGACCTTCGGATGAATACGCCATGTCTTCCAACGATAATTCTTATTTCACATCTGATACTTTACCATTAAGAGACAGAGATGGTGATACTCTTAAGAGACAGTTAGAAAGAGATGGGAAGATATATGGAGCTTATGGTGCTCCAGCAAATAGTTATGGTACACAACCTAAGTTGTCGTTTCTTATGGAGTTAAGGTCGAAAATGCCGGACCAACCTCAAGCTGGAGCTGTACCTACTACTACGTTTGGGCAGAGAAATAATGTTGTTGGTAAGTATTTACTAGTAATTACACTGATATTTTTTTAATTACAATATACATAATTATAAACTAAAAATATTTACATTACAAAATATCGTTTAAAAAATCCTCCGCGTTATTGCCGACTGGGAAGATTCCCAGAATGCTGGCTGTGTTGCCACGTTGAATGGTACACTTATTCTTTGGGCCAGAAAATAGCCAGCCTTCTGATCCTGAGATTCTAACTGATATTAATTTCCAGGTGCCTTTTTTGTCTTCGGACAATGATGAAATGAAATGAGTTATAGCTATAGCTAATTTGATCCAATGCAGTCCAATCCAAAAAAAAAATTCGAAATGTCAGGGAATTGCAGGAATGCGAGGAGTTTCCAAAAAAGTTGAATCGGGATCCAATACCTCTTACTTAGTTACTGATACTAGAAATTATGATGCACTAGCTGCCCCGGCGAACTTCGTACCGCCTGAAAAAATGTCAGTCATTACAGAGTTTTAGCGAGACAAACGAACGGCGATTCATTTTCATTTATACAGATAAAGTAGTATAGTATGGTGTCAGGGTCCCGGCGATTTTCAGTAGTTTTTAAATGATTCTGTACGCAGAAGTATCGGTAACAGTGTTGCAAGTTCAAATCTTATTTCCAATCTCAAAAAATGCTTTTTTTCATCTCAAAATATATTAACAATTTTACATATTTTTTACAGATAATCAACAATATTACGAAGACAATTTACCCAGCCCACCTCGCCCACCGCGATACTCCAGCACTTACGACACAACCACTTCAGAAAATATCCCGAGTTACGATTCAAGTCCACGAGATCTTTCGAGAGATTTCGACGACTCACCACTGTCCGAGTTACATCACAGATCGAAGTCGGAAGCTCTACTGGAGACTAATTTCGACTTCGAAGATTCCGAAAATAGCCCGACGCCAATGTCAGAAGCGAATCGATCGCACAGTCAACCGTTAGAAACTTCTATGTGATAGACATGTGTTATCAAGTCCTTAGATCATGGCAGTGTCGACTAAAATCATTGGACTTATACCATGATATTGACATAAAAACGGACTTCAAATGACTGAAATGGGACTAAATAATTCTTGGGATGGAACCAAATTTAAATGGGACCAATCAAGAAGTAGTAGCGCCTTCAATTAGAAATTAAATTTCAATTAGAATCAAAATCGATTCACCCAGTCGAAAGATATAAAGTAGGAAAAAACCAACCAAAAAAAAAACAAACTAATAGAGAACCTCCTCCTTGTTATGAAGGTTCAAAATATCGGTCACATGACTTAATTAACACATTTTTTTATTTTTCGGCGATATTATTGGTTATCGACTTAGGCCTACAATTCCCCGGTAACATTTTTTTTGCGAATTTTTAGCATGGTCTCAAAGGCCTTTGTGCCAACCTCCCCGGTAACATTGGTACAAGCATATTACCATTGCCGAGAACTATGTCTAAAGTCAAATAAATACCTTTAGTTAAATTAGTTTTTGTCAAGTAGGTACCTAATGCCTTGATGCGAACCATAAACAATAATAGAATGAATGAATTGAACATGAATGAAATGGAGCAGAGTGAAAGTTAGACGGCAACAAAAGTTAGTGAACTTAAAAAAAAAACTATGTGCATTATTATTTTGTAAGACACTTTAAAAACTTAGATTAGGAATGAGAAATATTTTGGGGTTTATGAACTGTTTAGAAGCTAAGTAAGTTTTAATGTGTTTAGTAACTTTTGTTGCTGACTCTATTTACGTAAATACGTTTTATAAAAGGATTGGAGTACACTGTCTATATAAAAGTGTAATGAAAAGACTGAGTAATATTGTCTTGGTTGAGATATTTTAAGTTTCTCGCATTTAAATATGCGATTTATAAATGCCTTGAAAGCTACATTCCACCTTTCTATCCTGCCTTAAGAGCATTGCAATGGCGACTTTCGTTGGTCTGACGTAATAGGTGGCTTTAAGTTTGCCAGAGTCACGTGATCTGTGATTATTGGTGGAATATCTCGATCGACAAAGTCGACGTAGTCGTGCACTGGGGGTTTTGTAGATATACCTATAATTTGTAATTTTGTATGTAAAAATTATTTATAAGTGTAATAATTACAAATTACCAGAGGTGATCGATCTCATAATGAAATATAAAGAAATTAAATTCTAATTATATGCTTTAGAATTCGTGGACACGATCAAAGACTACGTTAATGAATTTGAAAATCGTGAATTGTTTAAAAATAAATACGTAGATATAATGTTATTCGTAATATAAATCAAAGTTGTATATTAGAAGCATACTTTGATTTTTCAACGACACAAAAATGCCTTATACTTAACTGTTAAGTCTATAGGTAGGTAGGTACTAATTTTAATAAATAATTTAAGTACCTACTTAAGTATACATGGTCTAGCATTCATATGGGTCAGTATGGGAAAGTGTAAAACTATAAGATATACTTACGAAGATCTGTTCTTAAGAACCATTTCACCGATTTTAGAATTTCATAGATTGTACACACAGAAACGAGTTCAACCTTGTTATGTATAGAAAAGAAAATCTAGTACTGTCGAACACCTACTAAAATAAATCTACACAATCGTTATCTAGATAAAAATAGTGTAATTTAATATTTTCAAAAAGTCCCGGTTCGTATTCCGAGCGTGAGCATTCGTATCCCGAGTGTACAAGTTTTTTTTTAAGTCTGTGAATGCCGTTTTAGACTTCTTACTATACTGACAAGTATACTATGTAAGAGAAGTCTTATAGTCCGGTCCTGTCCGTCTGTCCGCACTTTTCAACTCGAGAACTACAAGTGCTAGAAAGTTATGATTTGGCACATATAATTTTGGTACAGAATAAACACCACAGCAAAAAAAAAATTCAAAATAAAAAATTTATGATTATATTTATTATTTTATTTTTAACATGTGATATCACATAATAGTAAGAAGTCGTCTTATGCCTTCACTGCGATAGTGAAGGGCGCCTTGCTTGTTTATTTTTATTAAATCGGTTTCTAAGAACAGAACTTCGTATGTCTAATAGTTTCAGACTTTCCTATTCTAACCCATATGAATGTTACACCTGTATACCGTATTATACAAAACATACATTTTTGTAATTAATTTATAACGCAATATTAGATATGCAATTGCACGTTCCGTCCTAAAATGTTGTCTACATAAAAGGTTATATACAATTTAGCAGTTTTAAGAAGAAGCTAGCTTTAAGACACAGTCTTTCCATAATTAAAAAATAAGAGCTATAAAAAAATTGATATAATAGTAATTTAATAAGTATAGTTTATTTTAATTTTTTATGAAAGTACTTATTGATTTGAAATCATATTTATGCACTATTTTGCAACGACTATTATTTTGAGCAATCTTCATCGTCAATAATTTTATCAATTTATAATATAAAGCGGGAAAGCAAGTTAATCCTCACAATAACACTTAATTTAGTCACAAAAAAATATATTTTTGACTTTGTTGTCTAACTTTTTTTCTATTTTGTTACCTATACTTTATTCTTTAGTTTTACAATCTTTACTTTATACAAAAATATTTACCTAGTAATCTGAGTTTTCACCGTTTTTTAATCTCTCATATTTTATACCTTGGTACTTGATTACAAAATAAATACATATATGCTTTAAACTGAACTTATACAATTATAATGAAAATGTAAACAACACAAAATAGTTCATAGGAAAAATATAGAAAATTATTTTAATGAAATTGTGGATCAGTATCGTAATAAAATTCGTTATAATATTTTTAATTTAAGGGTTTTATTTACTGTCTTAATTCTTGCTCCTCGAACACATCTTTCTCCTCCTACTTTTTAACTTTGTATAATAGGAGGCAAGCCTATTGCCGCTTATCGGGAACTTTTATATTTGTCAGAGAATTTTGGTAGGCTTAATCGACTTGCCACTTGCAGCCCCTTAACATAGCGCTCGGAAGAATTTGATAATAAATAAATAAAATAAATAAGTATGTTAGGACAATTCACACAACGCCATCTAGTCTCAAACTAAGCGGAGCTTGTGACGTGAGTACTAGATAAACTGATATAAATAATACTTTTTTTGTGTAAATATTTATTTTACATAGGAAACATCCAGACTTCGGTACAAAACGTATCTGTATTCACACAAAGTTTGTCCCGACCGGGAATCGAACCCAAGACTCCGGCGTCGAAAGCGGATGCACTACAGACCACGTCACCGAAGCAGTCAAAAAATATTGCAAGAATTAAAAAAAAATTTGCAAAATATGTGTTAGGCTGTGAACGGAAAATGATAGGTAATTTGGTCAAGTGACTGACATTTTTTGCGATTTCATTGGCTATCGACAAAATCTTTCAATGCTCAAGCCAGGAGCATGGCAGAGTTCCTCTGCCATTTATGACCATATACTTATTTAAACAAATGATATCGCAGAAAATGTCACTACTTCACATTTTTGTAGTTTTCTTCGATATCATTGGTTTAAATGGGACGATCGACATAATGTCGTCACTGACATCCTCGTGATGCTGCTATAACTACTCATAGGGCAGGTGAGGGTGATTTGGGGCCATTTAGACTCAGTCCAGGATCCTACTCAGTTTAAATAACTGGTCGCAGAGGTCGTGGGTTCGAATTCCACCCAGGACAACAAAAGCTTTGTGTGATGAACACGATGGGTTGGTCTGATTCGGGGATAACCCCGGATATAAAAATTCATGTGTCATTTTGGATTGTTGGATTTTAATCACACTCCCATGTATGATGGAATGATTGTAGTCTTGCTTATTGGCCAATAGGCCAATGGCCATTTGTCAAAATTTATCTGTAGTCTCAATGTCAATAGTGTCAATAACATATATTGTCAACAAGACGTTTCCCCACTTTTCTTCATTTTCGTTTGAATAAACCATAAAACGTAGTGTTTTTATCCTCTTTGGAATAAACTACGGAATAGATTTGTCGAAAATTACATCATTTTATTGATTAATTTGAGTGTTTGTGGGAAGTCTGTATTTCTGCGAAGAGTAATTTACAATGAATTTAATATTCAAGTAATTAAGACCAGAATAGGTTCTCTTGGTTGACCCAGCTGGCTGTTTTAGTAAATCTTGTGAAACGGTGAAAAGTTATTGTTTATAACAATGGATGCTAGAGGATCTGTTAATTCTGAGTCTCTAGAGAATGTGGACCCTGAGGAAGACATTTTAGACGATTCAGAGGAGAGAGAACTTGTGAATGACTCATGTTCGACGAAGGTTCTTGCCAGCACCGAGGAACCTCCAGATAGATATAATCTTGTGTACATAATACTCTGCCTATTTGGAATTACTTCCCTTGTGGCCTGGAATTTTTTGATCACTGCTAACGATGTGAGTATCAAACAACAGTATTAAAGAAATTATTATTATTAGACTCAGATTTCATTTAGCCTTTATGTAACATTTATTTTTGTAGTCGAGGTCAGTTTTAACAAAAGAAGGTCTGTAGCTGTTTCTGTGATAATTATTAATACCTTAATAAATTGCTGCCTAAGATAATGAAACAGGGTTCACATTAGTTACTGTCCTACTCTGGTAACCTAAAGAAGGAGTAGGTTTCATTATTAAGTTTACTTTATTTAAGTTTATTTTATTTTTATTTTATTTTTATCTTGTATCGACTATCTTAAATGTTTTCTTTGTAAAGCAATATTCTAAAAAAAGAATAATCTAATATACTGTTAATGATTTCAGTATTGGATGTACAAATTTCGAGAAGTGTCACCAAGTAACCTGACAAGACTTGTGCGGAAGACCCCATTCCAAGCTCAGTTTACATCATATCTCAATGTTGCCATTGCTATTCCAAATTTGATCTTTCTCATTCTCAACTCTTTATATGGACACTTGTAAGTATTTGCTTTTATTATATTTATAATGAACTTATTATTATTATTATTCTTGATCAAGCTGACAGTTAAAAAACAACTAATGATGCCTGTATCCTACTGCTGCCTACTAATTTAAGTCTTGGAGTTTAAGATATGTTTGTCAAGTCTGTTCTTAAACTGGTACACATTTTCGGCTGAGATCACGTCCTCCGGCAGCTTATTCCACTCCTTGACAACCCAATTGGTTAAGAAGTGTTTATGGGTGTTGTTAGTTTATGAATCAATGCACAATTTCAGACTGGCCTCTGAGATGGAGATTTCATATTACATTGTGATAAAACTCAATGAAATTGGACCTATAATATTAAATTGTTGGTGTTGGAGAAACACATCACTTTGTATGTGTGTACAATGTGTACATTATGCAATATGATCTTTGTTTCTGTATTAAAGAAAATACTAGCTACTGATTAGAAAACATGATGTGTAACTCAGTTTGAAGTAACATAGAGGATTAACTTGTTTCATCCAAATGGGATCAATATTAGCTAGTCCCTGAATAAATTATTTCAAAAATGCACTGTAGTCCTTTCTATCAGCATCCATTGGCTTCCCGCAACCTTTTCCAGGTTGTCTGTCCACTTTGTGGAACTAATACCCGGTCTTCTTTGGCCTATCAGCTATTAGTTCTGCAAGGGATGTGCCCTGCCCACTGCCACTTAAGCCTGGCAACTCTTTTGTCTATATCGATGAACCTCATTCAGATCTCATAGTTAAAAAAAAAACATTAGCCTATAGATAGAAGTTCACAGCTATCAATTATTTTGCAGAGTGTCATCTAAGTCCAGACTGGAAGCTTCTCTGATCGTGATCACACTATGTTTCTTGGTCACAACTGCTATGGTCCAGGTGAACACCGATAACTGGCAGAATGGATTCTTTATTTTTACAATCGTCAATGTGGTTATCATGACTGGTAAGTGAATTTATTCCTACTGACAATGTTACTTTACACACAACACTTGCACTTGCACAGCGGGCCAAGTGAGAGTCGGACTCGTGCACAAAGAATTCTGTACCAAAACGGGGAAAAAATCACGTTTGTTGTATGGGAGCCCTCTATATTTATTATTTTCTGTTTTTTAGTATTTGTTGTTATAAAGGCAACAGAAATATATCATCTGTGAAAATTTCAACGTTCTAACTGTCACGGTTCATGAGATACAGCCCAAGACAGACGGACGGATGGACAGTGAAGTCTCAGTAATAGGGTTCCCATTTTATCCTTTGGGTACGAAACCCCTTAAAAGTAGCTTATGGTACTCGGGGATAATATAGATACGAATTTTCAAAATCGGTTCTCTAGTTTTCCTCTTTATTATACATATTAGTATAAAACACACACACACATATCAAGCCTATATCCCGAAGGGGTAGGCAGAGGTGCATTACAAACCCACAAATTGCCGGTATTTTTAGTCCCACGTAATAGGGGGCAAGCCTATTGTCGTCACCGGTCACATTTATAATGGGCTATGTCCAAAATGGCCTACTGAATTTAATAAAAAGTAGCTAGTAGCTATATAGTAATTTTGAAAAATAAAATTAAACCCGTTGCCTTGTGATGAAATGTTGATGAAAGGCAACAAAATCTTTAATAGTATAAAAGAGTCTACATAAATTGTTTATAAGTAGATATATAATTTATATTGATACTACAATTAATTAATTGTTCTTTATTAAGTATACACCTTTGACCTAGACAGTAGGGTTAAGTATGTTATTTAATTAAAGATTGTATGTTTTTTAAAGCATATAAGATAGTAGTGAGGTTTCTTATTTCGTTGCAGATGAAATCTATCTATACATTTTTATTACTTATCACTGCGGCTAAGGGCCACAGCCGCCCTATAGTAATTGCCGGGCGTACCGGGTATGCCGTCGTAAGGATAACCCCAAGTCGCCAGAGGACTTTGGCCACCTATTTGGCAGCCTCTGTCAAGAAGTTAGGTAAAAGTGCGCGAGGTAGACCCACAGCACGCAGCCCTTCTGGCCTGCTCCTGAAAGGACGGTGGGGTGCTAGCCCGCTGTCCTCAGGTCCTCCTGCTCAGGAAGTCCTGCGAGTGACAGCTTTTCATTAAATGCATAAATATATTTATGCATTTAATGAGTATTTGTAAACTAACTCTTTATGTGCATTATGCTTCAGCTAGGTACGTACATACCTCTATCATCTACTGACTAATGGGGGAATCACTATTGTATGTATCGTATCACCTACATATATGAAACATACACTAGTCACAACAATATTATAACAACTGTTAAAATAAAAACAGCCATTTCTACATTATGTACCTCTATCTAGAACTATTAGCTGGTCGTTAAGGCTTCATACAGGTTGTAAAAGTTCTTTTTTATTCCATAATTCTAACAGTTCCATCTTATTTCCTTCACGATCTCCTGGGGTAGATCCGGGGTAGACGGCTGAAGGAAATATATTTTCTTCAGCATTCCTATCTTGTTAAGCATTCTTGAGAGAATATAATCAAAAATGCTGTTGCATATATGCGTAGTCACTATGTGAAGTCCGCGGCTCCGCCCACATTAAATGGTTTTCACGTGCCGAATTCCCACGGGAAAACATTACCAGGATAAAAAGTAGCCTATATGTTGTTTTCATATTTGAGCTAGCTACATTATTGTTAAGTTTCATTAAAATCTTTGCAGTAGTTTTGGCGCGAACGAGTAACAAAAATCTAAACGTGACCGTTACCTATTAATAGTGTACCTATACCTACTTTATCGTCCATAACCGGGCGTCCGGGTAACCTACGCCCTTGTAAAGACAACCCCAGGGTGCCTGCACCTATTAGTGTGTAGTAAGATTTACTGCCTTAACAAAAATATAAGCCGCGCAAGATGACAATGGGATTGGCGGCCATGTTGGTGACGTCATAGTGACGTAGATTAAACTACAACTGTTTTGTTATCCGTACTGTTCAGCGATTGTTGACGTCACGGAGCGGTTATTGTGACAAGGGTCTATCCCACTCAAATCGTGCGCGGCTTATAGTAATTGTATAAGGGTTTAGTTGGTTTGGTTACCTACAGAACACTAAACATTTCTAACCTTGACGTCAAGGTGATCTTGAAAACCGTCGAATGAGTTTAATGTCCCATCTAATTTTATGTAGGTTCGTTGACGAGCAAATATAAAACCGGTTCACTTCATAAAACGTATATTCTTTACCTTTATATTATGTACCTACGCAAATAGAATGAGTATCAGAGGGTTGATTTCTGCATACTTTAAAAAAAACATTCTCACACAACGTCATTTAGCCCAAATTAAGCTAATATAAGCTTGAGCTATGGGATCTAGAAGACTGGTAAACATACTTATGTATTTCTAAATATGTACATATTATACATAGAAAAAACTGGCAAAGTGTGGGTGTGTAATAATCCTCTGCCTAACCCTTCGAGGTTATAGGGGTGATGCATGTCTGTCGGTCTGTCCTTCGTTAAATTGAAAAAAAAAAGTTTAACAATAAAATATGTAGTCCATAATAGAATTCTGAACTAGAAATGTACAAACATCTGTTTATTATCATATTTAGGTATAATCAAATGAAACAGATGTACATTTGACCTATGTCTGACCTCTAATGAGCTCATGTAGTTATTGGATTATTTATTTTAATACATTATAGATAGATCTAAGTCACTCTGACTTAGATCTATCTATAATATAAGGAAAACTATTATAATTATACAAAGGATTTATTATAATATCTATATTTTACCTACATACTATCATGCCTCTATCCCCGAACAACACACAGACAATACGCCTAGATTGGCCAATGTAGAAGGTATAAGGGCGAAACTAACAATTTGGCCATTTTGATTTTTTTTATGGTAAATGCATTTTATCAATATAATTAATCATGTGAGCTATTAATAAACATTTCTGATTGGAAACCAGCTTTTTCATTGAAGTGCAATGAACATGAATGCAAAAGACAAATGTGGCACATTGGCCATTATAATTATGTGTATTATGCTAATTCGCTAAAAGTAATATTTATTTAATTTTTTCAATTATAAAATCAATTAACAATTTTGAAGTAGTTGATAATTCATTAATTATAATAAGAGATAGTTAGATATTTAGATAATTATTAAACAATTTTAACAAAAACGTAAAAGGGCCAATGTAAAAAAGTATAAAAAAAAATGTATAAATAAAATATTGTATTATTAATATGTAGAATAGTTGTCTTAACAAACCAGCAAAGTTTCGTTAACTTCGGTTTTGTCTATCAGAAATTACAGCAAATTAAAACCTTTGGAAGACTATCCTATAAAGTTGTATTTTTGCAATGTGGCCCTTATACATAGAATCCATCGATAGGTAGTGTGGTCCCGCGTAATAGCGGGGCTAGCATTAAGATAACATGTGATAAATCAGGAATAACTGCCATTATAAGTCCAGGGTCAGCAATTGAGCAGATAAATTACGCATAGTCGAATTAGGGTCCTCATTTCTGATCAGTTTTTTATTTCAATAATTTGTAAGCTATGATATGCTTGGACAGCAGAGGTAGTACGCATGTAACATCAGTCCCGACTGTTGTAATTTGGCTGTTGTAATTATCCCAATACAAAACCAGCTAAATCCAAACAAGTTTAATGTAGATAACGTGTGCATACGTTAATCATGTTTTTAGTTAGTCATACGATATGATGACCGACGATGTCCTCTGGATATCAATTTACGTTTTATCGATTAGATGACTCTTTTTGGATACAAAGGGAATGCGGGTGACATAAAGCATAGGGTGCAGGACCTTATGACCTTATTCGACTGTATGTTTTTTTTTAATGCCTTATATGCTTGACTGAGTGAACCGATTTTGAAAAAAAAATTGTATGAGAGTTACTACTTCCGAAGTGGTCATTTCAATTTGGTCTCTTTCCGACAATTATTTGGTCCCATTTCGGTAATTTGAAGTCGGTTATTGTGTCAATTTTTGACGTTTTTTTTAGTTTTCGAAACGAAAATCTTTTATACAACAAATGTCCGTCCGTCCGTCCGTAAACAACTTTCTACTCAAGAACGGTAAGAGACTCACTGTAAACGCCAATCGACTCAACATAGTCGAAAACCCCCCAAAATGAACTTGACTTTTGACCTCTGATCTCAAGGTCAAGGTCAAAACGAGGTCAAATAGAGAACTGTAATGATTAGATACTCAAGACAAGCTGCAATCAACTCAGCATGGTCAAAGATCTCTAAAATGATGTTGAACTTCATGCCATGTGACATTTTTTAGATTTTATGAAAAAACTTTCGAAAACTCTAAAATATATGGGAAATTTTTGCCATATTTTTAACCTGTTTATACTATATTATCAGTATAGATCTGATCCGGTAATGTTTCATTTTCGGCCTATTGTAAAAGAGCTCTGCCTATCTAAATGTGTCGTTGTACACGACATCCAAAGCTTGGTGTTTATTTATAGCACACTCGTATACAAATTAAAACAGACGTCAAGGTTCAAGGATTAAGGTTCGGTACATATCTGACGGAAAATGCGTCGCGTATGATCGGTCGCGTAGCGCCAAAACAAACAAATATATAACAAAACATTCAACCTTTCACACCTAACGCATCATCCGTTAGTAAGTTGAGCGTACAGCGTCTGTTCCATTTCCGTCAACGCGTTGTCGGTCGACGAAAGCGGCAACTTCGCGCGCGCCGTATGCCACGTGTATTTAGACGTACTGCTTACGTTCTGCTTGTAACCAGAGACGCCTGGCCTCCCAAATAGCTATTATTTCGATAGGCTTCATTTTAAAATTCAGTATTACACAACACAACCGCTCTGTAGATACTGATCGTAGAAACTGATCGTAGAAACTGACTAGACGCTTAATGTGGCAGGTCTAATTCGACGGAATAGACGCGGCCAATGATACGCTCGACGTATTTACCGTCAGATATGAACCGACCCTAACAAAATCTAAACTGAACTCTATTCGTAGTTTATACTTTCATCTTTCTTATAGTAATACATGATGAACGCTTGGACACTGTTCCACAACTTTATTTGATTTATTTTCACCGGCCGATTTAGCTTTTCAGTATTTATTATCAAAGGGGTTTCACTGTCTAACATCAAGGCAAGGGATAGTGTATAAATGTGTTTGTTCATCATGAACTCTATTCCACACTAAAATGGCTGGAAGACTAATAGTCCATTGAAATGTTACATTTGGGTGTGCAAAAGTCAGAGGACACTATTTTATTTTTTAGATATCAAGGGGGGAGTAGTGTTATCGCAATTTTTTTGTGCCATGAATAGTTTGGCCCGATAGAGCGCGATAACTATTTGCAACTCTTTTCAAGATGGCGGAAAACCCATAAGTTGGGACCCCACAAACTTGGATTTAGCTTTACACTATTCTTGATATATAAAACATAAAATAGCGTCCTCTGACTTTTGCACACTTGCCCCAAAAAATGTAACATTTCAATGGACTATAAAGCCGTGGTCATTTTATCGGATAAATCAAATATATACCGCTCTTCTTGAATAAGGTAGTTGTAATTATTGTAATTCTTTGAAACTTATTAATGTTTTCTTTTTCAGCTGCCAGCGCAATATTCATGGGAAGTCTCATGGGTATAGCGAGTCGATTCTCCGGGAAATACATGGGTGCAGTCATATGCGGTCAATCGTTAGGCGGGCTCATAGCATCTATAGCTCAAATCATTTCATTAGCATTCAAAATATCACCTTTACACAGCGCCTTAATATACTTCATTATGGCGGATATATTAGTAATAACTTCCATGGTTTCTTATTTCTATTTGTACAAAATTGATTTCTTTACATATCATGTGCTAAGGGGATGTGGGGGGATGACCGCTAATCGACATAGAGCAATATCAATGACAGCTATTATTAAAAAAGTTTGGGTGTACACGTGCAGTTTGTTCATTGTCTATGCTATTACTACTGCGGTGTATCCGGCGGTGACCGTGCTTGTGGAGTCTCACCCTACGACTGCAAGGACGGATTGGAACAGTAAGTATTTTGTACTCATTTATCCAATTATCAAGCCTATTTCTTTGGAGTATTTTTTCATTATTATGTGCCCAAATTTGACTAAATACTTATTTTGTTGGCCTGCCGGTGAGGGTCGCTTAAGCTCTAGAAATGTTGATAAAACCCCTAAACACACCTAAATATAAGTTATGAACTAGCTAAAACCAAATGCCATCAATGGTTTTTAAATAATAATAAATGTTGGTTACACAATAGCGGAAGTGTTTGCGCGTCACTGATAATAATAAATGTTTTGCAGATATATTCTTCGTGCCCGTCGTGAATTATCTAATTTTCAATTGTGGGGATTATTCTGGACGATTGGTGGCCGGTTTTATATTAAAAGTGAGTAGCAACTTATGTTGACTATACACTATTACTAAGCACCTACTGAAATAACGTGTATATTTTTCATCAGACATTGAGCCTGATCCTAACGCAGTTGGGGTTAGCTTTCCAGTCCAACTGCTCGCGACTGAACTTCGATATATACTGTGAAGCGACTGCCATCAAACTTCCACAACGATATCGAAGTTCTGTAGTTAGACCACGAGGATTTTGTTTAAGGGCTCTAAATACCATATACAAATGCCATAGATGTTCCTAATTCGTCTGTGTCTGTATTTGTGTTCACAGTTTTTATCTCGATATCTACGAAACTTGGCACAAAAAGTTTTGTATAGTGTTTCTTGTTGCTTATAATATTGTATTCAATTTCCAGCCAGCCAACCAATGGCTGATCGGTGTTGCCAGCTTGCTACGTCTGGCCGGCGTACCCATGCTAATGTTATGTAACGCTCAGCCGAGACAACACTTGCCCGTCGTGTTCCTATGGGACTGGGAATACATCATAATCATGATAGTCTTCGCCTTCACCAACGGATATCTCACTAATATTGCAATGATTAATTCTACTAAGTAAGTATTTTTGACCGAGCGATTGAAGATAAACAAATATACTTGACTGCTTCGGTGGCGTGGTCGCAAACATACATACATACAAAAATCACGCTTCTTTCCCAGTTGGGTAGGCTGATTTCCACTTGGGGGGAAAATGAACGAAAAAACTGATGTAACGTTTTTAATGTTTTTACGGGCTTTTTATTTCCTCTTTTATTTATTATCCAATCTCCACTAACTCTTGTCACAAGTAAATATGGGTGAAAAGAACGCCTACATAATTCAAGACTTTCAATTGTAGCGGGCTGGAATCGAACTCACGTGTCGTCGGGACCATAACCACTAGACTATGGATCATTCCATAATATTTTTATGTTTTTTATCCACAGATTAACAGAATTACATGAAAGGGAAACAGCTTCTTCTTTCCTCACAACTATGTTAAGTTTCGGAGTTGTCACTGGAGCCGCAGTCGGCATGCTACTTGTTCGCGTATTATAAATATTATAACTATGTACATGTTACTGGCAATCTGTATAATAATAATCTATAAAAACGTCCAGGTATTCTTTACAATAATACAATGCCTAAAGCGCAGCCGATAATTATGTAAAAGACAAGAGCAAGGAAAGAAGTTCTTACAAATTAATGCCACAGCAGGTTATAGGTTATGCCTTTTTTTTTTTGGAATACCTATGTTAACACATTGCAAAGGTTAAGCAACATCTAGTCAGGCCGGTCTTGGGATCCACACGCGGGATCCAGCGGCACCTCCCAGCTAAGGCGACAGGACGGCTTCCGGAGGTTGGTTTAGTGGGTGGGCCTGGACTCTCCGGGCATAGGCCTAGAGGATGCGGGCTAACCCCACACACCGGCGTCACCTTTCCCCAAGGTGGTGCTGATGGTTCCATAGGAAATTCCACCCCGTTATCAAAAAAAAAGGCCGGTCTTGGGATGCCATGCCTCGAAGAGCACGTTGTCGCGTCGGTCCCGGTTGTCATACAAACATCTATGGCAGTCGTTAGGGGTAATTGGAGCCCTATATCAAAATCCTTGTGGTCTAACTACAGAACTTCGATATCTCACATGGGTTGTGGAGGTCAGATGGCAGTCGCTTCGAAAAATATCGAAGTTCAGCCGAATCGCAGTTACACTTGAAAGCCGACTCCAACTGCGTTAGGAATAGGCTCGGTGGATGTTTAACTGGTAGTTGGAAGGTATTGAAACGATCGTAGTAACAGTATTGATTTGTGATTGATTGATTTTATTATGGAAATGTATTCGTATTTATATCAAACACGATCTCCGGCTTGACACAAACAGGTTTAAATGGTCGTGAATCTAAACAAAGGACGAGTATAATATACCTTTACATTTGTAGTACTTATTTTTCGCTTGTACCTAATTGGCGAGTTCAATTATAAGGAGGTGTGGCTTATGGCGTATATATGTAAATTTTGTGGAAACTGGTAGAAGCTTGTAGAAGGGACTAGAACCGTCTTCTCGTATGATGTGACGTCAGAGATGTTGCTTCGTTTAGTCTATTTGTCTACTCGCTGCAATGTTAATTGAACGAAGAAAAAACATTAACCATAACCTATTATTATGCGGTGGGGTTAATGTTACACATTGCCGGTGGAACAGCAGATATTCATGTATTATATACATATAAAGGTCCTAGGGAAAGTAGTAGTTTCATATATTGCCTGCGGCGTATGTTTACAGTAGATATACCGAATATATTTTCGATGTGTAGACAGAACAAAACGTGGTATAATACTTGCATTATCATTATTATATAAATGTGTATAAATTTATTAATAATTTGCCAAATATTATTTAGTTTTAACTTCGGCTATATCAGCACGCTTCAGCCTGGAGCTTAAGCGTAAGTACTGTACAATTTTATCACTGTCAGAAGCATTGTAAATTAAAGTCAATGTACAGATATTTGCATATTTGGGGGGCTCGTGGTCTAGTGGTAACCGACAATGTTAACACATTGCAAAGGGTAAGCAACATCGACTCAGGCCGGTCTTAGGATGGGTGACCATTTCTTAAGACATTGAGACCCCTCCGTGCCTCGGAGAGCACGTTAAGCCGTCGGTCCCGGTTGTCATACGAACATCTATGGCAGTCGTTAGGGGTAGTTGGGAGCCCTAAATCAAAAATCCTCGTGGTCTAACTACAGAACTTCATAATCCTCGTGGTCTAAATACAGAATATCGCCCATGGGTTGTGAAGGTCAGATGGCAGTCGCTTCACGGAAAATATCGAAGTTCAGCCGAATCGCAGTTAGATTGGAAAGCCGACCCCAACGAGTTGGGAAAAGGTTCGGTAAATGATGTACAGATATTTGCATAATAATTACGTAAAATTTTGAGAATAAGTATCCATAATATTTCTATAGAAATTATAAATCACAAAAACTGAATGTCATCGGCAGGACACGAGCCCACGATTACCTAACAGGGGAATGCTCTGAGCTACGATGACCAATACCTACATCACCCAATCTTTGCTTCATATTATAATATCTAGATCGCGCTGTTGAGGTTAGCATTTTTATCTCTAAATATAAAAATGAATCCCTATTTCCCTTGGTCACGACATCACGCGTGAACGGCTGGACCGATTTCGTTTATTCTTTTTTTGTTGTGTTCGTAATTATCAGGAGAAGGATCTTATGGAAGAAAAAAAAGTTATGCGGAATATTAGAAAAATGAATGCGGTACGAAGTTCGTCGGGACAGCTTGTAATTAATAATTTCTATCTAAATATTTCAAAACAGTAAAAGCAAACTCATTGCTTTCAAATACAGAAAAGTATCCATTAAATATAATAGCCTATTAGCCTGGATTAAATGTCTCAAAAGCTTTCAAATAATGACGCTATTCCATTATGCAAGTATGACGTTACATTTGCAGCTTGTATACCACTTGTGACGTCGTCATACTTGCATGCAAGACTTGCATTGATCATTTCAGTGGTGGTACGTTTGAACACTTGATGTTTGGTCTAAGGTAGGCCTCATTAGTTTAGTTTATTGATTTACCAAAAACAATACATGAGATGATCTTAAAAACATTTACAGTTAAAGACAATGAAACAACATCAAAAGAGAAACCCTGGCACCCACTATAAGAGTTAACTTGTGTTGTGGGATACCAGGCCCCACAGATTTGTTATACAATACAATCCCAAGTGTTAATAGGTACGTAGAAAACCTCATACAGTATCATTAATTTTATTAATGATATTTAATTAGCCCTTAGCAGCCATCACTGTTCCTACGATAATTTTATTTCCTACGATGTTCAGCTAGTAGTAAATAAAATTCAGTGGACTGTATAACTGGTATATTATTTCTTGACCGCGTACAATATGGCGTTAATATTGAGAAGTAATATCAAAACGAGCGTGTGCCTTGCGTCGTGATCGAATGAGTTGTGTGCCCGTATGTGTGTGCAAGCGCCGCGGTGAGCCGAACGGTCCCCGACGACGGCCGATGTCTAGCGGAGACGCCCGGACAATCACCATTAGTTGTCTCGAAAGGTACCATTCTATTTTGTTCTATACTATCGAAGAATATGGACAAATGTCAAAAATTACCAAAGTATGTATGTCGGCATTGTTACCCTTAATAAAATTTTAAGTTTCACAAAGTAGTACTTGCAATATTTTAGATTTATGTACTTTATCAGTGTTTTAAGTGTAATACAGATAAACATTCCATTTTAGTCTTTTAAACTTTCGCGTACCCCCTTATTCATAATGAAACGCTATTATTGGCTAAAAACCTTATTAAAATGCTCTATCCAATCTGTT
Organism: Nudaria mundana; assembly: GCA_963556515.1. NCBI lineage: Eukaryota > Metazoa > Arthropoda > Insecta > Lepidoptera > Erebidae > Nudaria > Nudaria mundana. Next base: position 20,120,360 of record OY748293.1, read on the forward strand.
TAGAGATCCAGTAGAGCTCAAGAGAATCTTCTGTGTCAGTCAGGTGTACAACAATAGATTGTGTCGCTCACTTTTATGACAATCGTTACCTATTTTAAACCTCTGATAACTCATTATGAATACCGATTTTAACGGTATTTTAAACCTCTAAAAACAAACACACATTTTTAGTCCAACGTAATAGGGGGCAAGCCTATTGCCGTCACCGGGCACATTTATAATGGGTTATGTCCAAATGGCCGAATGAATTTAATAAAAAGTAGCAGCTATATTGTAATTTTGAAAAATATTTGCAATACGTTGCCTTGCGATGAAATGTTGATGAAAGGCAACAAAATTTTACGTGCCAGCCGCTGTGGCACAACCAATAAAGTCCTGAGCGTCTCGGACTATTCCTCTGATAACTCATAATGAATAAGGGGGTTAGCGTTTAGTTATCAATTTCTATGTACATTATATTGAAACTTGAAACATATAATACATGCATATAAAACATAGATTTAAGCATTATACATAATATGTAGACGAATTATTATTTTCTTATAATTTATTTTTAATTAAGTTTTTAATAAGTACGTACCTATATAATTTAAGTTAAACTGCCTTTATACTTATACCGGGAATGTATGTGTATGTGGGTATTGGGAAATATAAAACTGTTACACGCGGCAAAAATGACTAGGTACTTGTTATAAGGAACTATGTACATAATAATGTTAAACAAACCTATATATAATTTTAAAGATTTGTCTGTCTGTTTGTACAGGAGGAAATTGAATTCATGAGCAATTTTTTTGAAGTCGAAAAATCATTTCGCATCGATAATATAACAGTCCAATTCACGTAAGAAGAACGCTGAACGGGAGAGGTGTGTTTGCGCATCGGTACTCTCGCTCTCTCGGTGTTACCGCCATATAGAGCGATAATACGTCTACTGCGCAGCTTCAAGGTCAGCGTTATTTTTATGTGACGCAACCTGTTTAATATATTTCTCATGAATTCTATTTCAACCTTGTATATACGTGCTAATCTCCGAACTGAACGGTTTTCTATTCAATTACCCGACAATCCGTAAAATATAGGTCGTGCAACTTTGTGGTTGGCATTCAGTAAGCGTATATAATTTTTAATTTTTCTGTGATCTTTAGTTTAATTTTATATTAATGATTAGTATAATAACCTTGTCATATTATTTAAAACAAGGTCATACTTTTTATGTTTTTTTTTATTTTGAGGTTAAATTTTTTTTTGCCTCAGTAACTATTTTGTAGACATTTGTTTTTATAATTATATGTAAGTAAGTAATAAGTTTATTGCCTCATAAATAATGCAAAAAAATTGCAGCAGTCTTGTCTTGGAGGTATTTTGTTATCAGTACAATAACATTAGACAACTTGTAAACATTTAAGATGGCTTTTTTGCCATCGGTACCGCACACTTACACAGTACAGATATCAAGTAAATTTATCTAACATATTCACTTTTTTTTTGTACTACCTTGTCCAGCCATAAGTTTTGTTACAAATGAAAATGCAATTTGAATTTCAAAATAATTAAAAAGTTGAAAAAAAGGAAAGTTTTAATGTAACAGTATTTATGGCCAGATTAGTTAGTTATACAGGATGTTACGTAAGGGTCATATCAACCCGAAGACAGCCCCATCAGCTGGTCGACCAGAACCCGTTTCGAAATGTGGCGACCGCCAAACAAGAAAAAAAAATCATCCAGAAAAAAACATGATTACCGAATAAAACACTCTTGTTTGAACAACACTAGCTAAAATCAGCTGACATCAAATAAGTAGTACAAATAAAGCGCGCCTGTGAAAAACCTACTCTCTCTCATGGTAGGAACATTTTGTCTCTGTTTCGCATCAAGGTCGCGCCGTTTAAAATTTTTTAGTATTAGGCGCCGTTTAAAATTTCTTGGTATTAGACGCCGTCAAAGGACACCGACTCCGTCGTGTTTGACGCCGCCTCCCGCCCCGCCCACCATTATCTATTAGTAAGTACGTCAAGCACTAGTGTTGGGACACATTTGTTTTGATTTGAAATAACGCATATAACTTTTTTATGATGAACTTTTTTTTTCTTGTTTCGCGGTCGAAACATATCAAAAGTCGGTCTGGGCGATCAGCTGATGGGGGTGTCTTCGGGTTGATATAACCCTTATGTAACCTGTATTGTACAACGCAAACGTTTTAAATTGTATTTATTGTGTATTATTTCAGCTTGATATAAATATAAATCTTATATTATAAAGTGGTTATAAAAAGGGAAATGTTACATCTTATGTCCCTTGATTAGCCAATATATCCTATGTATATAATTACGTAGCTTTACGTTGTGTACACTGAACAGACATTACCACATTTTATCTTAGAATTAGAAGAAATAAGTGTTTTGTGAAGTGGAAATAAGGGTAAAGTTACAATTTTAAGTTTTAAATTGACGCAACTAATATGAAGTTTTTTTTTTTTTTTTACTGTATACTTATTTCTTTTGCTATTCCGTGTATACTTCTTATTTTTCTCAGTGCACTTGCCGTCATAGATTTGTATAATTAGTGATTGGTCTATAATCAATTAGCCAGTTTAATAAACTTGTGATAAATTGTTGACGGATGGATGCATCTAAATAAATTATTTATGTGAAGTTTTATGTTTTAATGTGTAGTGGTTGTTGGGAGGTATATTGGGACGTTTACAGTAACACAGTATGTGGATGAATTAATATTTATTGTTGACATGCATATGCTTTTATAATAATGTATAAATGTATACAAGTACCTATAGTACTAGAATATTCCCGATGATACAAAACTGGTTTAGGTAGGTGTGGCTTAGACAATAGGAACAAGTTTAAATACCTATACTTATGTTGTACCTACGAGTTGTTTACTTGTTGAAGTGCGTGTGCACATCTAGCTATTGGTGGAATATTATGGTAGGTACTCGAAAGTTCTGGGCGCGCCTTCTTGTAGTATCTAGACGTATGATGTCAGAGATAAGGTATGCGCCACAAATGTGTTAACTGTTTTACTGTACCTATATGTAGTGCCCATGGGATGAGATCTCATAGTGATTGTACTGTGGCTACACCAATCAGATACAGTACAATTCAAGTAAGAATAACTCTGGGCGTGAGTGGAGCGGTGTGTTTGCGTATCGGTATTGTCGCTCTTACTGTTTAGTTAGATCGATAAATCGGCTCCTGCGCAGCTTGAAGGTCAGCGTTCTTTTTATGTGACTCGACATGTACTCGTGTAGATAGATCTGAATGCAATTCGGCTATAAGCAGGGTATCGTCATCACTTTCGGATTTATCATTACCACAAATTGTTTCAGAAGACGTTAACTAACCAGACTCTCGGTATATGAACGACGAACTATAAATACATAAGAGATTCGTGGTTGCCCGCCTTCTCTTAATATTACACACTATAAATCCCATCTTTACCCCGGTAAGGCTAGACAGGTGTCATTGGACTTGGACTGCAGAGATTCTATGAACATCCTGGCTGTTGGAATTACAGAGTGGTTAGATTTTCTATAGTGCTCGGTAACGGCAATAGGCTTGCCCCCTATTACAAGGGACCAAAAAATTTCTGGCAAAGTGTGGGTGTGTGATGTACCTCTACTCCTTCAGGGATATAGGCGTGATATATGTTTGTCTGTGTACCCATATAACAAAGTTGCCAGATTAAAAAAAACTACCTCTTTGGGGAATCACGCGTGTTTATATGTAAATAAAAAACCAAGTATCAGTCAGTCATTTAATTTATTATATTATGTCATGTAAAAAAATCAATCACAATTTTTAGATATACAATATCTAAACAAATATAATTGAAAAAATATTGTATACAAAGCTCACTCGCTAAACTCCATTCAAATTCTAGGCACCATTTTTAATTAATCACGAAACCATTATTTTTCTTATCGTTGGACAATGCCAGAGTTGGCCCCTGTCACCTACGGTCACGTGTTGGTCACTGATGCATAGACTAGCCATAGAGTTGCCTCACTTTACCATAAACAACCAGTTTTGAGCACTAACTCATAGAACATTGTAAAGCCGTACGCTCACCTATCGGAAGTCTACTGAACTGACTCTTCTTGGATAATTCCGGAATCTATCCATCAGAGGATAGATTAGATAGGTGTGTGTGAGGTTTTACTCTGCAAACATAATATCTTTGCGCATTTTACATGGTAGCATTCCCGCTAGCTATTAAATTTATATGATACTAAAAATGGCCGTGAAAAGTATGAGCAAGTCGTCCGCCATACAATTTTTAAAAATATACACTAAATATTAGGTACCCTTCGATGAGCGTTACGGTCACTGCGCAGGTGCACCCGTGTGTTACAAGGTTGTGCAAATGTTACGGCGTAATGTTACAACAATATACAACTTTATATTTAGTACAACATAATTTGTATTATTTAAATATCTAGATCACAGACCAGACTAGATGCGAAACCGGTCAGTGAATTAGCATTCATGCATACGACAACGCCTCCGCACCGCTTACACTCTGCGTCCGCGCAGTCACCGCGTGGGGAGGAGAAGGTATGTTTACACAGCAGATTAGATTGTTTGGTCGTTTGTACCCACTTAAATAGGATGTACTAACAACTTTCTGCTGTGTAAACACACCTCCGCGCCACGCGTTGACAACGCGGTGCGGAGGCAGCGTGGAGGCGGTGTCGTGTGTATGAACGTTAAAGATACAACTATACGTATTTAAACTATCATGGTTGTTCATATTATTAATACAGTTATAGGGATATTAACCAGGTAAAGTTTGAGTTTCCGATATTTCGGCACTATTGCAAGAACCTTGATCACGGAGGAACTAGAGTAATGGCGGTTGATGGTTGGTGGCACACATATCAGTATCAGTGCAAAGTATTATTTCATACATTTTCTATGAACACATCCCCACATATAACTGTCAGTGATGACTGTATCGTTACTGACACTGACATGTCTGGACGCTTTCATAGAAAATGTATGTAATAATATTTCTCACTGATACTAAACTGTGCCGGAATTGAGGCTTCGACCTTAAATATTTCTTGGACTATCGGAAACTCAAAAGAACGTTATATGGTAAATTCCTATAAACAACTAGTGGAAAAGTGTGTCTTTATATTTTATATGGTGTAAGCAAGTTCCACCAAGTGCCATCTATCGACAGTATAAATCCTACTAATATTATAAACGCGAAAGTTTGTGAGTATGTAAGTATGTATGGATTGATGGATGTTTGTTACTCTTTTACGTAAAAACTACTGAATGGATTTTAATGAAACTTAACAATAATATAGCTTATACATCAGAATAACACATAGGCTACAATTTATAAAGAAATTGTGTGAATTGTTCAAAATATGACGATAATTAAGCGACGCGGAGCGACGGGAACGGGAACAAATCCAGATTACCACGCGGACGAAGTCGCGGGCGACCACTAGTAGTTTTATATTTCTAATGCATAACTATTATATGATATCTACTTTTCCATTTGATTATTATTTTAACGGAAATAATAGCTCTCAATATAAATAAATAGTAATAGAATATACACCAAGACCTTTAATAGGCTCAAGCTAAGCTGATAATGTTCTATGAGAGCTAGAAATGTGATATCAATAGATATAACCTTATTTTTTAAATTCGGAAACATCCTCTGTGTGTTTAGTACCAGTTCCTTACGTTAATTTATTCCAAATACGTTTTCGTATTCTTCCATATATGTCACACAGTTCCCTGACGCTACCGCTAGGGGCGCTGGTGTGAAATGTATGTAGAATACGAAAACGTATTTCGAGCAAATTAACGTAAGGAACTGATACTAGACAATCTGTTGTCCACTCTGCAGTCCAGGCTCTCACGGCTATTATAGTGTGACACCTCAGCCCCCCACTGGCGCGAAAAGTGGCGGAAATTCTTTCCGCACTTGATGATAAAATCCTTTGTAACAGCTTAAATATAAAAGCTACAGCGAAACTAAAAACAATGAAAAATAGCTGGGCGTGTATAGATGCAACTTATCTATTTCAAAACTCGATAGCAATAATCTATAAAACTTTTAGGACAGGTAAAAGTGAAACCCGAATCAAAAAAAAAAAAAAAAAATCCGTGGGTTCGGTATAAATTTGTTTTTGACGTATTCGACCCAGGGACGGGTGAGTGGGTAAGTTTATAGGATCACACTAAAATATTAAATTCTACCCAAGGATTGAACCCAAAACTTCTGCATCGCAGGAGAATCCTACCGAAACTGTCAATTTTATATTATCATGTCCAAATAAAACTACATTAGAAACTCTTTGAATGAATGAAAGAGATACTAAATTGTAAAGTAAAAAACTGGTCACGACCGAGTCGGGCTCGCGCACAAAGGATTCCGTATCAAAACAGCAAAAAAAATGACGATTGTTGAATGGGAACCCCCTTAAATATTTACTATAATCTGTTTTTTTAGTATTTGTTGTTATATAGGCAACAGAAATACTGTGAAAATTTCTACTTTCTAACTACCACGGTTCATAAGATACAGCCCAAGACAGACGGACGGACGGACAGCGAAGTCTCAGTAATAGGGTTCCCGTTTTATCCTTTGGGTACGGTACCCTAAAAATGATAAAAGAAATTGGAACCTAGATTATAGAATCTTAATATCAGTCAACATTCCTAAAAAATACAAAAGAATACACCACCATAAGTCAAAATCGCCATCAATAAATACCACATTATTACAAAAAAGACTCAATTATACATGCAAAAGAACATTACAATGAGACAAAAACATTCCCTGTATAATTTACATTAAAAGGTAACACATGTTCAAATTGTATAATAATTAGTCTGTACATTTTAAGAGAGTTTATTTTATATTTTTAAATTGATGAAAATATAAAAAAAAACTGCGCGAAATTGGCCATTAAACAATCATCTCATCCACCGAGCCTATTCCCAACGCAGTTTGGGACGGCTTTCCAGTCGAACTGCTCGCGGCTGAACTTCGATATATTCCGTGAAGCGACTGTCGTCTGACCTTCACAACCCATGGGCGATATCGAAGTTCTGTAGTTAGACCACGAGGATTTTTGATTTAGGGCTCCAACTACCCCTAACGACTGCCATACTTAGATGTTCGTTCATATGACAACCGGGACCGACGGCTTCACGTGCCGTGCTCTCCCAGGTACGGAGGGGTCTTCAATGTCTTAAGAAATGGTCACCCATCCTAAGACTCGCCTAACTAGATGTTGCTTTGCAATGTGTTAACATTGTCGGTTACTTGTGGATCACGAGGACGACGTAGAAACATCTTGGTCAATAATTAATATTACTTCGGAAACAGGTCTTGGCCAATAAACATTGTTTGGGGAACAATTCTTGGCCAAAGAACTTGGTCAACGCACATGGAAAATGCGAAAGTGCCATAATTATCGTCATTTACTATAATTTAATTTAAAAAATATTTATTAATATTATGGCCAAAGGTTACAATTTGGCACTCATTCATTTAGCACACGATTAAACTTAACCATTTTATAGTAATTTGTTCAAGAATTAATTACATGTACACCCTAATGAACTCAGTAATAAGTCACTTTTAACATGAATAATTTATGTTTTGTATTTCAAAGCAGTGAGTTTGCTTAACTATTCTTAAAGGTTTAAGAAAGAAATTATAAATAAATTATGAATAAATAATTTTTTTATTATGAATAAAAAAATACAAAACACATCTATAAATTCAGTTTAAATATCGTTGTAACACGAAACACTGGTACCGTCAGTTCGGTAGAACTCCGGTAGGTGGATCTAACGCTAACCTTAATAGCGCGATGTAGAAATTATGAATATGATATGAAGTAAAGATATTGATATCTGTATTGGTCTTCGTAGCTCAGTGGTCAGAGCATTCCCCCTGTTAGGGAAAGGCCATGGGTTCGAGTCCTGCCAATGACATCAGTTTTTGTGATTTATTCATAATTTATTTCTTAATATTTTATGAATAATTTACTTTAATACCCGTGTTACTGTAATTATGTAAGATTTACGTACATAACCTAAACGTATAATGTATGCAGAGTTACTTCATATTTGTAATAAGTAATAATCCTTAAAGTGAGTCAACTCGTTTGTTGAACTACAACATACCTACAGAGACATGACGTCGCTAAATGAGAAAGGGTCTTAGAACATTATTTACTTCCTTAAATTTTGAAGTGAGCGTGCAACTGACCATGAATACACATAAAACGATAATTTTTACGATAAATTATGTAGTTATAAATAATATTAGAAAAAAAAAACTACTTTCAAAATATGTCAGAACTGGACCAAATAGTGTCAAAAAGCTTGGTTCCATTTAAATTAAGTCCAGCCAAATCGAAATGGGTCCACGATTTTCAAGAGTGAATCAATTAAAAAAAAATACTTTTTTATTGAAAGTTAAAATATAGGAATAAAATAAAAAATATATAATAATAAACCCTCTTATTAACAATGTACACATTCACAAAATAACTACAAAACATGCCCATAAAGTTTGCACAACCCTACACTGTTAGTGTGTCCCATCTAGCTAGTGGTTAGCAGTCACCTATTCCGTTGGGTCACTACTTCAGCTCCCTGGCGAACAAATCGGAACATACCGTTCGATATAGCGACTACTGGTGAGAATAGACGGAGAGGATAGTCACTGGAAATAAATGTATAAAAAAAGTTAGTGACCTATTTCAGCAGGTCACCAAATAGATGAGCGTTATAATGTAGAAAGCATCATACATACATAGATATAATCACGTCCATATCACTGACGACCCCATCGCACTAGTTTCCCCGAAGGGGTAGGCAGAGGTATATTACACAGCCACTATTTGCCAGTATTTTTAGTCCCACGTAATAGGGGGCAAGCCTATTGTCCAAAATGGCCGAATGAAATTAATAAAAAGTGGCTATATTGTAAATTTGAAAAATAATGAAACCCGTGCCTTGCGATGAAATGTTGATGAAAGGCAACAAAATCTTACGTGCCAGCCGCTGTGGCACAGCCAATTACAGTCCTGGGCATCTCGGACTATGGCATCGTATAGGCCCACTTTTTTCGGGTGCTAGGTAAAAGGGGGGCTAGTCGGGAGCTTTAGAGCCGCGTCCGCTAATGGCAGGGACTTGTTGATAAAGTTGGCTTGGGCCTCTAAAATCTTCATAAGATCCTTCAGATCCCCGTTTTTGTAACATTTTCCATTGCTACTCCGCTCCTATTAGTCGTAGCGTGATATTATATAGACTTCAATCTACCTCGATAAGTTAACTACTCAGCACAAATAAATATATTTTTCAATTCGTACCGGTAGTTTCTGAGAGAAGAGAGTTTAATATCACTTTATTATATTAGTTTAAATAATGTGTTAAATTACCTTCCTATAACAGGGGAAGCCTCATTCCCACTCAATATGAATACTGGGAAAAATATGGAGAACACGCAACCGCTGAAATAGAAATTACACAGAGATTTAACTTTAACTTTAATTGTTTGTTGAGTAAATTTTATATGGTTATGTATCATATGAGTAAATGCATGGAACAGAGCGCAAGCTTCCTTAGAACGTGCAAAATTGCACAACACAAACACCATATGTCGCACTAACTCACTGCCAGCATTAGATTGTCCACTGCCCGTGTGTATGTGTGCGTGTCCACACACACACACACACACACGCACAACCAGTGGACAATCTTAGGGTTAGTGCGACACACGTTGTTTGTGTATAATTCTGCAAGTAGGAACAAATATTTATTTACAATAAGAATTACATTCATAATTATGCACTAAAAATATTTAAACTACAAAATATCGTTTAAAAGATCCTCCGTGTCATTGCCGACTGGGAAGGTTCCCAGAATGCTGGCTGTGTTGCCATATTAGATGGCAATACTTATACTTTGGGCCAGAGAATAGCCAACCTTCTGGGCCTGAGAAGCAAGTAGCTAGGAACCTTTAAGCCTAGTTCGCACTGCTTTAGTAATTTAGTAGAGTAGCGTGTAATTTAGTGGCTAAACTACTCGCTACTACACAGAAATCGTTCGCATTACGGTTTAGTTCAGTATACAAGTGAGTGGTGTTGTGCAAGATGAACGGGCTGCAACGCAATAGAGTGAATAAACTGATTAAGCTAATCGTATGCGGCTTGTTTTATGTGTTTAATTTTATAATACGGGGACTTAATATTCCACAAGCAATCATGTTCTAAATATTTGGAAACAAATTTTAAAGTTGTTTCTTCGCTCCTGCGAAACTACATTTTTGTGGCCAGGCGGCTACTAATGAACTCGACTAATCAACAGGTTGGGACTTGTTTAGCCGGTAAACCAGTGAGCACGGATGCGTGGTGGGAGGCGCTACTCGCCCGAAAAAATAGAGTAAAATGGATCAACTCGACTAAATCATTAACTAAATTACTCGACAAAATTTTTGTAGTTCGCACATATTTAGCTACTAAATTACTCGCTACTCTTCTAAATTACTAGCCTAATCCGAACTAGGCTTTACTGATATGTTGTTGGTAACGGACGCTTTAAAGACGATACATATTCAAGAACAATTCGATATTTTGGTATCGTCTTGATCAGTTGGTAGAACGTTCCTCCTGGGAAGGCTGGTCGCTGGTTCGAGTCTAGCCCAAGACTATAATTATTGACCGAGCGAGCGAAGCGTCTCAGTTTTAACTCGAGGACTGGCCGATTTGGCGTTGTTGGTATGTGTGTCAGTTCCGGTCTACAGGCCGCATTTCTCAGCCGATTTTCATGAAATTTGGCACAAGTGTTCTTTGCTGCAAGGCGTAACGTTTGTCGAATGGATTTTTCGATTGGGGGGAAAATGCGAAAATAACGCGAGGTCTACTGTTCACAGAACCACTAGTTGTAATTCATATTGTAAAATTATACGAGAAAAAATTAGCATACTTCACTGCTTTATAAACTCATAGCCAAAACCTTCTGCAACATGATGGGTAATAATGGAAAGAGACTAAGAGTAAAAGATGGATGGAACGCGTGATAGAGGATATGACCAGGAAAGGAGTGACTGAGGAGATGACGTAATGATAGAGATGTATGGAAGATGAAAACATGTTGCGCCGACCCCAATTAATTGGGATAAGGGCAGGCAGATGATGATGATGACTGCTTTAAAATATATTAATTTCGTTATCGTTTAGTGTCCATTCGAGTTACGTAACACTTCGATAAGATACGCGTGATAGCTGATGTCACATTTGGACAATATTAATTAAGAACCATTAACACTTATGATAAATACGATTATTTATATGACATTGATTACAAAAACTGTTATCAAAATTATAAATTCAAACTTGCGTGACAAGATAGTTTTTATACAATGTGTTAACGTTATAATTTTTTTTATTTTTTAAGTTTGTCAATCACCTCTAAAGATGCGAGCGCTACGATTAGACCACTTCAAAAAAGGAGGAGGTTCTCAATTCGACTGTACCTTTTTTATGTTTGTTACCTCATATCTATCGACTGCGTGAACCGATTTTGTTTTTTTTTAATTGAAAGCTCCATTTCGGTTCTTGTATGTGTCCAAATGCCCATGTCTATATAGTTAGATGAGTTCTGAGTAGGGTCTTCTCTTTGTTCACTTTTGTTTAATTTAATTTCAACAACAACGACATTTATCAACAATAATATTAATATTGTTCTGTAATAACGAGAGGTTGAGGTCCGTTTGAGGGAGAGAGTACCTATAGAATCTCGAAATAGAATATACTAGTTATCACGGCGAACATTGTACCGCCTCAAATATTAAAAAAAAAAAATATTTCATGCAAATGTATGTATTATTTTATTATAATTGAAAAACGGACGGACAGACAGACAAATTGTCGTATTAAATATATAGATGTGTGAAGGTAGAGTCTGTCGCCAGATAGACAAAACGGTTTTCCAGTTTATGTAACTAAAGTCTTTTTAGGATGTCTTGTACAGAACAGACATTAGATTTCTCTCACTATTTTTTATTAAGTAAGTTATTTACCTGATGATATATGACTCTGGTATTTGCGTTAATACGGCAAGCGGCAATCCAAAGCCGAGGAAGTAAGGCCAGTTGGTCTCAATGAATGTGAGACGCTTGTGAAGCTCCCAGCCCATGTTGAACCACTTGTACTCGAACGAGTACAGCGAGTACAACAGGCACATGTGTACGAGGAATAGCAGTTCACCTATGTACTTTATTGGTAGCATACTGACTAACATACTCTGGAAAAAGAAAAAAAACATTAATAAACACACTGTATTCCACTGATTTATTATGAAAAACTATGAACTTCTTCTTCTTTTAAAAACGTGGTTCTATCGATATTCATCGATGATTTCACCAATGTCAAGGTAATGCTTGATTTTTCCCACACAGAAGAGCTAGTTAATCTGAATTAGTTCGCGGTGCGGGACAAGGAAACGTTCGGTATTGTAATTTGAGCGTTTCGGTTTGGATTTTTGCCCAGCGCCAGAGGTAACCTAAAAGGCAACCAGCCATGCGGTCCGCAAAAACCCAAGTCCCTAGAGCATGATTAATGATGTACTAATACACTGTCTTACATATCTTCAAGCTATTGTCAAACTATAAAGCTTCATACATGTGGGTAGATACAAATAAAATCAAGGTAGCAATGTTAGGAATTTACCTACAAAATGGGGAAATTCACTCTTGTACCAATTATTAATATTAATTAGATCATTACACGTGTAATGATCTAAGTAATATTAAAGTTTAAAAAAATTTGTTCTTATTCCTAGGTAGGGATAAGAACAACTTTTTTTTAAGTCCCGAAATCGTAAATAGTATAATGAGTAAAATAACGGTCGGTTTCGGAATTGAGAATTTGAAGTTAAGCATCCACTGTCAAATGCCAAAATTTTGACATTTGACGTGTTCAACGGATATGATATGATGAATGTGACCAATCAGAGCTAGGAATAACAATGTGTCAGTATTTTATTAACATGAATGGACCATGGAACAAAATAATAAACAAATTGAATGAAACTGTTACCTGTACTAAAAATAACGCTTGCACCAGTAAACTGAATAGTGAATCAGCGATGATTTTGCTGACGCTCGACATGAACTGCGGCCGACCTCGTCTGTGGCGGTACGCTGAGTCTGCGATATCCTGGAAATTATGTCATTTGTAGAGTACGGGGAGCTTGTGTCATAACATAAAATACATGTCAAAAATTGACACACCAACCGACTTCAAACTATCGAAATTGACACACCAACCGACTTCAAACTACCGAAATTGACACACCAACCGACTTCAAACTACCGAAATCGACACACCAACCGACTTCAAACTACCGAAATTGACACACCAACCGACTTCAAACTACCGAAATGGGATCAAATATTTGTCGAAATGAGACCACTCGGGAAGTAGTAGATTCCAGTTAAAAAAAATCAAAATCGGTTCACCCAGTCCGAAGATATGAGGTAATAAACATATTAAAAACTAGTGGTTCTGTGAACCGTAGACTTCGGGAGCGGCTTTGTTTATTCTACTCTTTCATTTGTCATCCAATCCAAAAAATATCATTCAAATGTTATTCTTTGTAAGCAAGGAGTGTGTGTGTAACGTTTCATGCAAATCGGTTGATAAATACGGCCTCAAACATGATCTGACAGAACCCGTAGATAGGTAGACGAAAGAAATTCTCCCCAGTCTGCAAGTAGAAACGGAGCCTTCGGTCGCTTCGCTCCCTCAATCAAAAACACAGTCGAATTGGGAACCTCCTTTTTTTTGGAAGTCGGTTGCTAAATAACGATATGAAGCGAATCATATATAAATAAATAAATATAAATAAATATTTTTGGACATTCTCACACAACGTCATCTAGCCCAAACTAAGCTATAAAGCTTGTGCTATGGGATCTAGACAACTGATAAACATACTTATAATATTTCTAAATACATACATATCATACATAGAAAACACCCAAACTCCGAAACAAACATTTGTGGATCACACAAATATTGGATTCGACCTGGGAATCGAACCCGAGACTTCGGAGTCGAAAGCCGATGCACTACCGACCACGCACCGAAGCAGTATATAGAGACCTACCCAGTAACAGATTGCCTGCAAGCCAGCTACTACTCCCCGAGTGGTCAAATTTCAATTTGGTCCCGGTCCAGGAATCTAAAGGACCCGACCCAACATTAAGGTTTGGAAACGAATGTCAAAATATAAGCGACGAATTTTAATGAAATACCACACTACACTATTACGCTTCGTGTAGGTACTATCCAATCAGCAACTGTTGAATTCAACGAATAAGTTTTTAATATTAAAAGCAAGATAATTAGATTGGATAATTGTTTTTAAGATATACATATTTTATTAAAAATATTGATATTTGTTGTAGCTCCTATTGTATAACAAATATTATTGACTATTAAATCGAGGTATATATAGTTAGCTATTTTAAAATAAACAACAATTTTCATTGTGTTAATATTGTACGAAATTATTTATTACATGGCAACTTGAATTGCGTGCGGAATGTAACTCACAAGGTCAGGTCAATAAACAGATAATATTAATATATAATATTGTAGGTGTTTCTTTTTTTTTTTTTAATACGCAAGTTGCGGCCGCTCCCATGTCTGGTGACCCCGGAAGGTATTTCCAGTAACCTGGCGGACTTTGGCCACCTGTGTGGCCTCTTCGGGGTTTGGTCGGAATAAAAATCCCGCGTCGTTGGGGTTGGGTTTTATCCCGCGTCGGTGAGTGAATGTGGTTGCACGCAACCCTTCTATCCTGCTTCTGTAAGGACGGCGGGTAGCTATCCCGCCGTCCTCAGGCCCCGATCATGGAGGTCGATGGTCCTGGGCGTAGATGCGTCTGCGGCGCCCTGGCCGCTGACTGCGGAACTCACCGGGGAGGGTACGCTCCCTCTCATATATTGTAGGTGTAGTCTACTGTGGACTAATTCCCTGATAATCTCGAATCCAGACTGATTTATTAGAACGAAAGTGCAAACTTACATCGTCGAAACGCAAAAGGCGGGCGCACTGATGCGGACGGGCAGGGACGGTACGGCACGCCATGAACGAGGGCTTTTAGTAATATAACATAATGATGAGTTATTAAGTTAATTATATTTTATTTATTTATTTGTTTTAGGAAGGCTTACAGACTAATAAAAGTAATGGATTACAATATGTTTAACAATATTGCTAATTACAAGCCTACACATATAAATATTAAAGTACTATTTCTATCGCGCTCCCAACACATATCATTGCAATAGTATACAATGAGTGCCTCGTTAACTGAGTTCACCGACAGCGGCCATTATCTCGCCAAAGAACTTGTCACCCATGCGTCGTTTAATTATACTGGGCCTTGTACAGAACAGATCTATATCTAGTGGTATCGAGACTTCATTAAACTCTCTCGCACTACGAGTCCGAAATCCATTTTTAATATAATTAGTAGCAGCAGCAGGGACATTTAACAATGGCCGCTGCCTTAAGCCCAGCTGGTGCGTGGAGAGGCCTATATTAGAGAGGAGTTCCGGGCCGTCTATAGAGCCGTTTGCTATACCAGCCAAGTAACAGACGTCGCTGTATTCGCCTGTATTCAAGAGGAAGAAAATGGCACCGTTTACATCTATCTGTATAGTCCGTCGAAAACTGTCTAGCCTTAAAGTCCAAGTAGCGCAAGAACCTAGCTTGTACCTTTTCTATACGAGAGATATAAGTGTCATAATGCGGGTTCCACACCTGTGATGCATACTCGAGGTGGCTCCGGACATATGAACAGTAAAGAATTTTAACGGGTTTCAGAGATTTGTATGTCTTAACAGGTTTATAGTATAAAATAAAGTCGTTCCCGCACTACACTTAGATATTTTAAAATAGATAGTGATTTAAGATGAATGTTTTTAATAATAGTTCTATGTACACCGTGTACACAAGCGACGTTGCCCTCTTACGAAATTGGTGAGGATCGCCTGTAGGTATATTGAAAAAACCCCCCACGCGTTACACTAGTCGCGATACTACACGGATTTTCTCGCGGTTTTTACAAATAGATAAAGTCATTCTTGAGAAATATATTTAAATAGTATTATAAGTATTGTAAAACCGAAAGTATTAGACTGGATTTGAAACAGTGTCAGTTATCACTTATCACTAAGCTAACAAAACCACAGCCGGGGAGACCTTTTTGTTGGAGTGTTAACGTTTTGGCGGGCTTTGTATAATGCTGCAGTGTAACTGAAATTAATTGGTGTTTAACACATTGTATGTTTAAATATGCATGCATATATATACTCATGACTATACATATGTACCTATACTTACTATATAAAGTGGATGATCTAATATCGCCTTGAACTTTGGATCGAAACAGAATCGATTATCTACAGTCATGGCACATATCGGAAAATAAAGTTATGTAGTAGGTACAAACGCGAAAGTTTATACTAAGGGTCTTTTTGATAGGGAATACTTCAGAGTGCGTCCCGAAGCCGGAAAAGGGTCTTCTGGGGGTATCTTTACGAGGGCGTTCTCACATATGCTTTCACGCAAAAACTACTCAACGGATTTTAAAATATTACATAGCCATAGGCATTTTTATTACTAGAAAGTGGACTAGTTACGAGAAAACAATTCCGGCATTTTTTGTCCTCTTTTACGACGAGTGGCCTGAAGGCCACCCGCGTGGCATTCAAGGGGGGCCGGTTTGTACTTGTACTTGTAGTCACGGGCTTATCTCCGCAAGTCCACGTCTAGTGCGCGGGTTTTCCATGTGGGTGGGACTCTCTCACTCTAGCCAACCGATCTCTTCCAGGAACGCCAGCAGGCCCCGCATGTTGTGCAGAGCTTCATGGATTGATCCTGGAGACCCGAGATGCTTTGCCAGGGGCCGGTTTTTATCCCGCTTCTTTAGAGATTGGGTTTTAAAAGCGTGCATGGGTGAAATATAGTGATCATTTATAGATATAAGTCCGACCGCGACCACATATGTTAGTTCGTACTTTTTGATATAATTTTAGCAGTCATTTTGCCATTTAGATTGACACTGGATTATAACAGACATAATCTTAAAACTGTTCAGCCGTTTTCAGTCATAATTATTATAACATGACTCTGTCAACTACTATTATAATCTATGACTGTATTATAAGGTCCAAGACATCAATAATGCAATACAGTACAGTTGTATTGTTTAGAGTTGTATTATGATTCAGTCTCGTGCATAAAGTTAAAAGGGCATGACATCCATTTTAATTTGACATAGTATTGTGTCCATTGTTGTTTTGTTTCAAAGCTTTTAATACACTGGTGTCGACACAACATCTAGTGTTCGCGTGATGCCATATTGGTCTAGTACAAGGTTCAAAATTCGTGATAGTTGTGTCTGACACTGCACAAGTCCTGCTCCTAAGCTGCAGTATATGCAGATACAAGTATAGTTGTGTATTAAATTTATGGTTTAAGGACTATTATGAATGTGGCAGAAAAAGGTTTAATTTTTCTTTAAATAAATTATCTAATTAAAAAGTAGGTAAGCTTAAATACCTATTCTAGTTGATTACCACAACTCCCCCTGCATGGAATTGTATTCACTCACTCACAATAATACTGGGACAATATGTTGATACATATTATCCCAGTATTATTGTGAGTGACCCGTAATAATTCATTCACCTATTTGAGCATATTTATAATGAAGGTGTAATAAATATATTTATAATTAAATTCTCCTTATAATATTAGTGTATTGGATACTCACTTGAAACCACAGACTGTTGACTAGCTTGCTCAGTAAAAATAGTGGAAGCACCCATATCATTCTAAACGTCATGGACAGGAAAGGTTGCATCCATGCCCAAACGTTATGAGCCACACCTGGATTATGCCCAAAAATTACTGTAACTAAGTACTTGACGGCAGGTAAAAGAGCATATTCAAATACTAATATGCTGAGCAAAAATATACAGCCATTGAGTATGCATGACTGTAATACCCTTGTAAGTACTTTTGATTCTCTGAAAAAAAAATTACATTTTTTTAATGGATTTTAATTTAGACAAAGAAATTTACGGATCATGCCTGAGTAGATCTTAGGCAAAAAAAAATACATTATGCAGTTCACATGTTATAATACAAAGACCACATGGTAGATATGTATTGTACCCTTTTGGATTTAAAAAAATTACTATAATATACTTACTGTTTAACTTTAGGTTGCTTCTGTTTATTTTTTGCACTTTCAAATTCAGATGGAGGCGATCGACTCAGTGCCTTTTCATTGATTTCTTTATCGAGATATAAAAGGACAGTTACACCACGTAAGCTGTCTATAAAACCTTTGATAAGCGATATAGAAAAATTCTGAAACAACAAAAACTTCCTAAACAAAGAACTATAAACAACACAAGTATGTAGATGTATTTTATTACCACGTGCGTGCTACTTAGTACTTACTGTAACGCTCTCCATTTTATGAAGTGAACATTTAAAGTTTTTTCACAGTTTCATTGTACAATATTGTAATCAATTACGTATTCACATAATTTTATTTTGATTGTGTTTGACAAGTACAAGTTTGACCGAGTGGACGAATTTACGTACCTACAAATGAAAATGCCAAACAAAACGACGACAGCTGACGCTGACGGCCCTGACGCAAACTGAATACTACTACAAACTTGGTATTGTAACAGTTTAATACCTACATTCTACCATTAAATTTAGAACGCCAATCATTAGAACTTGGCGGTATTCATTAAATAACTAGGAGCTGTGGTCGCTGCCGTGGTACTGCGCTGCAGCATGCAATTGAGCGAAGCGACGATTGCCATATTTTTGGTAATAAATGCATGAACATATTAATTTAAATGTGGGGAGTGGGGAAAAGTAACGTGATTATTTAAAGTAAAATACTGGTCGTCTGGACCATTATACTACTTTACTCTATGTAGTCCTGATTCCAGACTATTTCTTTCGCGTCCTTCTGCGGGAAGGTCATGCTGGCAAAGGAGGCGACCGAGAGCAGCGTACCTTCCATGCTTAGTCTCGATGTGTGCGGCGAGGTCACCGCAGACTTATCTTACCCGCAGTACCACCAACCTCCATGATCAGGGCTTGAAGACGGGGAATAGCTAGCCACATCCTTACAGAAGCACGACAGAAAGGTTGCGCGCTGTGGGGTCTCATTTAGCCCAAGCACCGACTCGACCCGATCCTACCACGTGACAGTCCGCCGCAAGCGCCGGCACCACTAGAAAGTTTGGACGATGGGGCTGCCGCAGAGACTTGGGATGCCGCTCGCTTAATAGACCAACAGAGCGTGGGAAAGAGAAGTCTGGAGAAGTCATCATCATTCGAACCTTGCCTATGAGTAATAAAGATAGATGATGACGTACAAATGTGGTGCCAGTGTCAGTGATAAGAATTTTCCGTAGTTTTCCAAATGGCAAAAATAGCGTTTACCTTGATAACTGGCGAATATTAGATTTCTAAAATATAAGCGTATCCTTGTGTTGTTTTCAGTAAAACTGTATATAAGGTGTCTTGTTCTTTAAGTAGGTAATTGTAATGTGACTAAAGCAGTCAATCCAAATAATTACACTTTTCACAGGTTAATACAAATTTTTTCCATCAATTCTTAGATTACAGATATTTCATGTTCGTCTTGGGATTATCAAATAAGTAAAAAGATCTAATCAAAGTTGATTACCCTTGCATTGTGCAGTAGGTAATATTTCCTATTCACAAAGAAGAATTGTTCTTAAATTACGTAAAATAGGAGAATATCCTTTTACGATAAGGCTCGATAAAGCATAGCAATATTAAGTATAATGTTTTATTCACACGCCTGTTTTTCGGAATGATTGTTTTAAATTAGATCACATAATAATATTTATTTACAATTTACATAATTATATAGGTACTAAAAATATTTACATTACAAAATATCGTTTAAAATATCCTCCACGTCATTGCTGATTGGGAAGGTTCCCAGAGACATTAGATTAGACAAGTTTTCTTTTGTTTTCATAAAATCATAACATACTCGTAGTATAAAACAAAGTATATCCGTCCCTATGTAGGTATGCATAGATCTTTAAAACTACGCAACGGATTTTGATGCGGGTTTCACCAAGCTGAACTGTGCTATGGTTATGTTATGCAAGAAACATAGTTTTTTCATGTCAGTTCGTCCGTCTGTCCATTCCAGTCTTTCCTCCTAAACAGTCAAAGTTAGAAAAAATAAACTTTGCATAAATATGTGTATTTATAAAGGTGACCAAGGGTTACAATAAAATAATGAAAACCTTTATGTTTTGAGTTGCCTCCCCTACACATAAAGTGAAAATGACTTTTTTCTCTTTGATTTTTAGTTCAGGAGTTATAGGCATGACCATGGAATATAACATGACCATGGAACCCTATTCTATACGTGACCAGAAACGCACTTGGCTGGTTTGTTTAACTAATGACGAAAAGCGAAAGCGAAAAGGAGACGTAACCGAAATGTATAACGGTATAGTGAGATTCTATTGTATTACTCAGAAATAACACTCAATACGATCGATATTTTGAGTATTTCAATTTTTTAATTCAAAATTTCAAGTTCTTTCTACACACTATCTATATCAATGGGCTGCCGCGACCTTGGGCCGTGGAAATTAAACGAAACGTAGTAGAGGCTCGAAGCGGAAGAAATAGTCTGGAATCATGACTACAGAGTAAAATAAAATACTAGTAGTAGTATTTTACTTGTAATGAGAAGTAATACTAATATACCACTACCTACCAGTATATTAGTATATTTAGTCATTTATTACTTTAAGTCATATCGGAACACCTGAGGCACCTTGGACGGTAATGGACGTAGGGGGTGCCGCGAACTTTATGGTAGAATCGAAAGAGACAAGTTTTTAGAAATTAATTGACTTTGTTTCAACAAATAAGTGTTAGAATATATTAAATCAATACTTTACTAACGTATCAAACTCACTTTTTGCTTGTATATGTCGCAGGTTTATGGTCAAGTCAGGTTTTTGATCAAAAACCTAGGCTTTTGGTCAAATGCCGATGATGACAAGATGTTTACTTGATTTTTCATAAACCTAAGAAATCTTGGTTAGACCTAGTCAGCTTTCTAAAATACTACTAATAATACTACTAATACTACTTGGCAGCATCGTGTTTGTTGTTTTTATGTTGATTGTTGTTTTTATATCAATTTGAATTGACAGCCCTGTGAATTCTGATGCGAATGCGTTCGGACTTCGGTTCAGCCGGATCGTAGTCGGATTACAGTATTTTGTCTTTTTCATACTTATTGTGATTGCGTATGTTTGTTTCCGTTTTTGAGAACGCGGTGAATAAGTGAACTATTGTTTGTCAGTGTGTGTGTGTTGTGGGAGAGAAAGCAAATTATTAGCAAAGCAAAAGCAAAGTGTACCTATACATTCATATTGTGATTTGTGAATTTTATTTGCAAATGTTATGTATTTGTTGATGTCCAGCAGACTTGCACTATTCTGTGAGCGAATGTGACACACTTGGACACACTTTTGTGATTTTCTAAACTTTTTATAAAGTTTGTTTCTCTTTTCATTATTTGCGTTCCAACTTACAAGTGTAATTAAATTTTAAATAGGGCATTTGAAGCTGGGTGATGGATAACTTACACATTCTCAATAATTTAGGGTAAGCAATGCGTTACATTAGTTTTTTATGCAATGTTGGCATCTATTTGCAGACCTTTATAAGTACTTGCTGTATTATTCTGGTACCTACTTTAATTTGTGCGTCAACGTCGTACATAATTTATATTGTGACGGTGTGTATGTTGTAATAGTTTACAACTAGTATTATATTTAATCATAATCATCCACTTAGCCTTAACCCTAGTTGGGGTCAGCTTTCAAGCCTAACTGCGATACATATTGTATTCAAGGGTAAGGGGTACGTATAAAAGGGACCCATCAACACATATGGGACTCAATACATTCTTATCTGCCTGTGGTTCCCCTACAGAGGGCTCTGGCAAATATATACTAAGCCAGAAAACTGTAACTGTGCCACCTTATACATGGCAAAATGTGTATGTATTAAAAACCCGGTGATTGCTTCTGGGATGTATCTTTAAGTTAGTTTGTTAACTATAAATTATTGGGAAAATTTCTTGTTTACATTGTTATTTATTATTGTCAGAAATAAGAAACAATGGAAAAGGTTGTTTATACAGGTGAATTTTTGAAAAGGGCTTGGATGGCCAAATCCGAAACTATAAGGAATAGCGAAAAATGCTCAAAAGAGACACGAGCCCGATTTTGATGAAACTTAAAACCTCGTCATTAGATTTTTGAAAAACCGATAATCCTAGCTGGGAATCGAGCCCATTTATTTATAAAAAAAACACACCCTATATTATTACACCATACGAGAGTGGTGCCATTAAGGATCTTATTCTGGGAGGTAATGACATACGGCAAACTAAAGGAAAGAGCTCATCTTTAACAAAATACATTTTATTTTTCTTACTGATTAGGGGTAAACAGTATATTGATTGGCACCCTAAGCCTAATTCCACTAGTAATTGGTCAATTACCGCAAATAAACAAAGTTGGTAATATTTTTAAAGGTTTTTTGGGGTTTTAGTTTCAATAGGCAAAAATAAAATTACCCATTAGGTTTAAAAATTAATGTTTAATTAACTTAAAAACCCTAATTTAACATATTTCTAGGAAAGGTTACAATCATTGGCACTTAAGTGTAGTAAATGGCACTATAAATTATGTATAATCATTGGTACTATGGACAGTTTTACAAAGTAGGTAATACTCTGATCTTATTATCTCCTTCACACATTACCTATCAGACTAGGTAGGTATAACATATTTTTATCTACGGGCCTTCTAATATTTTTAGTAGATCTTCATCTGAAAGATGTTTTTTGGTACACTAGTTAGTTTCTTTTTTTCTTCCGAGACATTTGTCTTTTTTATTAGTATGATCTTCCTTGTCATCTTGATACTTACACTTTAAAAAATGTTAAATGGAATGTTAAAAGTTCGGGCGGCTGTTTTTTTCCCCCCATGTCATTTTGTATAGCTTCCAAAGCATTTTCTAGGCATCTGAATAAGCTTTGCTACCATTCTGAACTTTCGGCATTTTCTTAATCTGAATAAGAAATTATGTGAATGTATAGTCATTGGCATCATTCAAAATGAGAGAGAGGTCTATTAGATCAGAAAGTATAATGATTGACACTAATTCCAATTATTGTACTGTCAAACAAAATAAAATAAAAAGAACTCACCTAAAGATAACTTTTTACTTAGAAATCTAGGCACTGCGCTTTCACTTTCCATTAAATTTTATTCGTATTTCCCACGACCTTTTTGAAACAGCTGCTAAAGTTAGATGGCTGACGCTTAAGACAATAAATAGATATTACTAGTATAAGGAATTGTATATTCTACCAATATTTGTATTACGATAGCGTAAAAAATAGAAATCATTCTTATGATACAGAATAAATTGTCAGTGCCAATCATTGGGGGGGTGCCAATATTACTACTGTTTACCCTAATTGTTCAAAATGTAGACCATTGTTTTTTATACATAGCTGGATTCGAGACCTCAAGGATGTACTGCATTCAATATTACAATGTTATTGATTCCGTTTAGAATATTCTCCAAAGAACGTTTCAAGTCATCAACTGTATCATATGTGTCTTTGTAAATTTCGTTTTTAACATACCCCCAGAGAAAGTAATCTAAGGGGGTAAGATCCGGGGATCTCGCTGGCCAAGGCACTTTTAAGGCAAATTTAGGTACATGAAATATGAATTTTATTAAAATTCCTAATTTTCCTTAAATTTGCCGTATATCATTACTTCGCAGAATTTGATCCTTAACAGCGACACTATCGTATGGTGTAATACCCGTTGATTTTTTTTGAAAATCAACAGGTTCGATTCCCTGCTAGGATTATTGATTTTCCAAAAATCTAATGATGAGGTTTTAAGTTTCATCAAAATCGGGCTCGTGTCTCTTTTCGCTATTCCTTTATAGTTTCGGATTTCGCCATCTAAGCCCTTTTCAAAAATTCACCTGTATATTATTCTGTGAAAGTTATACCTACAAGGAACCAAATAGCTGAGTTGAGTTATATTATTTTCTAGAACCATTTCTAGGGAATCTTTGGTTACTTGATACGTAAAGGAGACTAGGTACATAAGATTTACAGTATAGTGGCAACATCAGTACTGCCAACTGACTTGTTGCAATCAGCATACTGCACTACTCTACTGGAGACTCTTGAGTAGTCTTGAGAGCTTCTAACACGCCAACTGTCCAAATACTCTATGACACCTTCAGTGAATGTGTTGTTGAAATGCATGTGTTGAAAAAATGTGCAGAAAATTGATAGATTATCTCCTCAAAAGCGTGTGAAGGCGGGGGAATTGGTTATTTGTTCAAAAGTCCAGTAATAATTATATACCACAAGCCTCATCAGTGACATGGCAAACTATGATATCTTCTTAAAAATGGTTCTTATTTACCTAAATTATGAAAGGTTGTTGAGTACTTACTTTGATATAGCTGCTAGTTTTTACTAAATGCATTCAGCCATTTTGGACATAACCTATTATAAATGTGCCCGGTGACGGCAATAGGCTTGCCCCCTATTATGTGGGACTAAAAATACTGGCAAATAGTGGGTGTGTAATACACCTCTGTCTACCCCGTCGGAAATATAGGCGTGATGTGTGTGTGTGCGTGTGTGCGTGTGTGTGTGTGCGCGCGCGCGCGTTCGTGTACGTGTGCGTTTGCGTGTGCGCGTGTGTGTGTGTGTGTGTGTGTGAGTACTTAATTATACAATTCTCATTTATTTTATTTAAATCAAATATGTGAGACACTTACCTCAGTGGTCTCATTTTCCAACTATTGGATATTTTTTATATAAAGTTAATCCTACTAATATTATAAACGCGAAAGTTTGTGAGTATGTATGTATGGATGGATGGATGTTTGTTACTCTTTCACGTAAAAACTACTGAATGGATTTTAATGAAACTTTACAATAATATACCTAGCTTATACATCAGAATAACACATAGGCTACAATTTATAAAGATATTGTGTGAATGTTGTGATAAAATAATCTGTTGTGTCCGAGCGCTGGGGAAGCTGGTGATGCACTTCTGAGGGAGCTAACAGCTCTAGTCAACCTCATGCTCTCAGGCAATGTGGACAGTGGCATCACAGATATTTTGTATGGGGCCAATTTATGTGCCCTGCACAAGAAGGATGGTGGCATTCGTCCCATTGCCGTAGGTAGCACTTTGCGGCGTTTGGCAGCCAAAATTTGTTGTCGTTTTTATAGTACGGAGCTTACTACCAAATTTCAGCCCTTTCAATTAGGTTTTGGTTCAAAAGGAGGTTGTGAGGCCACAATCCATGCGCTTGCAACATACCTTGACAGTAGCGAAGAGAGAGGTCATCTTGAAAGTTGACCTGAAAAACGCCTTCAACTCTGTAAACAGGGACACCTTGCTGACACAGGCCAAATTAGAAACCCCCAAAATTTTGAACTTTCTTTGGCAATGCTATAGTCAGCCAACAAAATTAATTTATAAAGACCACCTTTTGAATTCAGCCGTTGGATGTCAGCAAGGTGATCCGTTGGGACCAGTCATCTTCAGTTTGGCCATTAACCCAATAATTAAAAAAATAAAATCGGACGGGACTTTAGGGGGAAAAGTAGAGACAGTTTTACAAGATTTAGCCCTAATAATGAACGAGTTTCAGTCAATAGGCTTGTGTCCACTAAGAATAAATCGGATTGGTGTATGTTTCTTATAACTATTTCCAATGAATAGACAACAAAAAGTAATATAAATTAGTAGACAGAATAAAGATTACTATTATTTTTAGAAAATAAGTTTGGAAAAATTAGGCATTCAGTCACGTGACATCAAACACCAATCAGAAAATATGACGTCACAGGTTGCGCTCTCACACCATAGAGTTAGTATGTATGAAGAGCTGACTTCGTGTTCAAGTTGTGTCTGTGATTTTGTGTAATTTAATTGTTCGTACCTTTTTATTAATTTACGAATTTTTGTTAACTTTAAAGTTAAATTATTATAAATCTAACAAAAGTAGGTTGAACCAAACGCAGTTTTGGCGCATTATTTCGAGTGCATTTCGAGACAACGCTTGAATCAAAATATTGCTAGGCACCTATATCAAAGTTAAAGGGCCAACCAACAGAATTTATTTTTAACTTCCTGGAGGTTTTTAAATTATTTTATCCTTTTTTCAATTGCTTTTTAATCGTCGTGCGTTTTTTCATAATTTTTAATATAGATTTTTATTTTAAAATTCTTAAAGAGCATAGATATGTAGCGCCTTCTAGTAAGTTGCTGTCATTACACCTATTTAAGAACCCTCACTAATCAACTACAAATCCATTCCTAAAAAAAGCCGCATCAAAATTGATTTTCATCACAAATAATGTTAGCTGTAGCGCCCCCTGATGAGTTGTCACCGTAACATCTATCTAGAAACCTGTACCAATCTAACTCAAACCCATAACTGAAAACTGCATCAAAATCGGACTACTAGTTTTTGAGAAAATTGGCAACATTGCTTTTCACAAATAATGTTCGCTGCAGCGCCCCCTGGTGAGTTGTCATCGTAACATTTATCTAAGAACATGCACCAATCAAACCTGAAAACTTGATAACTAAAAACTGCATCAAAATCCGACCAGTAGTTTTGGAGAAAAATGGCAACATGTTTTTGCACAAACATCCTCTCACCCCAAACCCATATACCATCTCCGTTCCGTCGTAGGTAAAAAGCTATGCGTGTCCAGTCTATAGTGTGTAATCCTTACAAGTGACATGTTCTTGGAATACGTTGAATGATACGCGTAAGCGCCATGATATTCACGGCGTTTTTGACCTTTTGGTCGTGAAAAAACTGTAACTAATAAGCGATCTTGCGCTTGAATACTTATATTACGATTAGACGACTAATTTATGGGTAAATCGCTGCAGCGAACTTCGTTCGTTTTTTGGTCAGGATAGCTTCGTCAAACACATTTTGTTTCGCAACGTGTGACATCACCCAAGGCGACATGACAGATTGGAGCGTTTTCGTTACCAATTTAAATACATTTTTTAGATCGCAAAATAAACTATGTAAATTATTGTTTTAAATCAAAATAACACATTTTTGTGACTATATAGATACAAAACTACAGATTTAATAAATTTTTGAAATTTGGGACACATGCCTATTGGCTTAGAACTGAACCCGAATAAATATGAGATTTTTATATCTGAAAACAGATAAATTAACAACAATCTCCAAATTCAACTGTTTGGCCCCCAACATAAAAGTTTTGGACAAAACTTCTTTACGCCTCCTAAGGTCCCCGATTTTAGAAGATGGCTTTTCCACTTTTATCGAGGAAAAAATTCAAAATTTTGATCAGATTATTGATAGTCTGTGTAATATCAGTATTCATTCAGCTTTCACTATTCTTCGTTTTTGTCTTTTCGTACCCAAATTTACACATGACAGAAACTTTGGGCAGTTATTATTATTCTGTTCAGGACAATTTTGGAAAAATGTAGAAATTTTGGGCAGACTAGACAACTTAATACAAAATTCTTTGTGTAAAATTTTAAATGTAAATATTAATGACCAGACCTGGGTCCAAGCGTCTCTTCCAGTTCGCTTGGGCGGGCTAGGTATTCGTAGAGTCACAGATATGTCAGTCTGCCAGCATTTCTGTCGTCGGTCCATAGCACCGAAGAATTAGTCAGGAAAATTTTGTCAAATACACTGATTGATTCCGAGGTGCGATGCAAGACCGATGCCATAAATGCTTGGAGGATGTCTTGCCCAGACACTGATCTGCCCTCACGCCTAGGCTCACAGCGACTGTGGGATTCACCGCTCTGTAAATTGAGAATTAATACACTAATTGACACTTCTGTCAATATTTCAGAGCGTGCACGCCTACTAGCTGTTGGAGAATGGGAGTCAGGGTTATGGATCCAGGCGCTCCCATCGCCCAACATCGGTACAATGTTGGACGACACAACCATTGTCACTTACCGTCGACTGGGTACACCTTGTGTATCCCCGCATCATTGCACCTGTGGAGTAGCCGTCGATAATCTGGGACACCATGGCCTTTCTTGTAGCAGAAGCGCAGGTCGTATACCTCGGCACGCTATTCTTAACGACATAATTCGTAGGGCTCTTTCCACCGCAGGTCTTCCGGCCGTACGTGAACTAAATAGTTTAGCACGAAGCGATGGAAAGAGACCGGACGGTATGTCGTTGCTACCGTGGAAGATGGGAAGGCCTTTGGTGTGGGACGCTACATGCGTTGACACCTTAGCACCTTCACACTTTCCAAGCACATTCGGATGTGCCGGCGCTGCTGCTGCATTGGCTGAAGCTGCTAACCTAGCTGGTGATTACATATTAGAGCCGTTTGGAGTTGAGACACTGGGGTCATGGAGTCCGAGTGCTCGCCGCCTTTATAGAGACATTGCTAAACGCCTAATCGATGCTTTTCAGGACCAGAAGGCTGGCTATTTTCTGGCCCAAAGAATAAGTATCGCCATCCAACGTGGCAATACAGCCAGCATTCTGGGAACCTTCCCAGTCGGCAATGACGCGGAGGATTTTTTAAACGATATTTTGTAATGTAAATATTTTTAGTCTATAATTATGTATATTTTGTATATTGTAATTCTTATTGTAAATAATTTATTGTGTAAATTGTTCAAAATATGACACGGCGCGACGGGAACGGGAAAAAATCCAAATTACCACTCGGACGCAGTCGCGGGTGTAGTATATATCTTAGTACCTACTGAACATTTATACAAGTTAGATACTAGTTTGTCACACCAGTAGTAACTATTTAGTAATCTGTGCCATTACCACTACTTGTAGCTCTGTTTACTTTTGGTCTTAGATCAAAAATACCTAGATTACCGATCAGTGCTTTAAAAACGGCACCACTTCATCTCGGTCATCGCACACCTGCGCGCTTCAGCGGCTTCCGTACTAAGTTCCTATTCCGCTTGCTGACTCTCGAGGGATGCGACAACGGCGCTGTACATTGATGCTTTTGTATTAATTATTACGAATTATTTCTATGTCAACCATCAATGTACAATCTTGTTTATTTTATAGATGGTATTTGTAATAATTATCTATATAGTATTCGAGTGCCAAGATTCCGCATTGTATTTGTACTGAATCCAATATCTATAGTATTTTTGATCTAAGCTTTAGGTAGCAATTTTTTAAAACAACGACTGCCTGAACGACTATTGCCGGATGTCCCCCTTAATAACCACAGCGCTCCGGCGGACTTTAGTCACTTAAATGACCTCTGTCGTGGGTAGGGTGTAATACTGCATCTTTGGGGTCGGGTTTAATTCCGCATTTTAAATTTAGTTAGTCTAACATATTTACTTAAGTAGGTAATTAACTCGCCGGGCGCCACTGGAAATACCTTCTGCATGTGCACCAGAGACGCCCGGCAACAGACGTGAGAGCGGCCGCGGACTTGGGCCGAGGAATTAAAAAAAAAATTTGAAAATTAAATATTCTTCCTGATTCTCATGTTTTAAAACTACCGTACCTACTTTCAAATCAAACCTGACGTCATTGTAGCTGTACCTGCATCTCTCTTTTGCACCTCACTTTCACTGTCAAAGTTAGAGCAACAGTGCCTATAAAGTTCACAACAGGCGCATTTGCACAATGCGAGAAAGTGAAAGCGTGAATTAACGAAGGATTTAAACAACAAATTCACAATCTGTACAGAAAGTACTTTTCCCGAATGTTAGTAGAACAGCATAATATAGTTGAGCTGCCAGTTGTGGTCAAAAATCTGTCTAAAAATAATTTTGATCATGGCACACGTAAAGAGGAATATCCACACTCCTACAGTTATAATCGTGCTTGTTTCTCTGAGTAGACATGAGGCATGAAATATAAAGGCTGAGTATCAAAATAATATCATCCTTCACACAGTCACAAAGTCCGCTTTTCGCCAGTAATTTTGTAGATAGGGGATTGGCCTATTCACATTGATCAGTACTAATCACTAACATTAAATTTTTGCAAGACTCGTCGGTTGATCGGCAAGTGCACCACTTATAGGCGAGGTTGGCTTGACCCTCTAAGATCGTGGCGGGACTACCCACTCCCAACTAAGCCTAGGAATATTGTATTCAAGGCATCTGCGTTACGTTCCTGCATCAACTTAGTCGCCAAGCAACCTATTTAAAACCATAAAAAATATGTTAAATTTATTATCCAAGTTATGGCTTGCTCATGTTTAGTACGGACGTTAGGAGCCAAAGGTCAAAACTGGTACTTAGCTAATCAGTCGACGTCACTACGACCGTCCCTCCCTGAGCTGAATTGCCTCAGTCAAATTCAATCGAGCGAAAAGTGCGCGCGCGTTCTCGGCGCAAACCGCGCGCAATATAAACGTTTTTATTAGTTGTTCCTTTGTGACGTAGAATGACCAACTGAGTTTTTAGTTAAATAAAAGTCATTGTATTTTGTTTAAAATGGTTGTGGACAAAGAATCGTGCCTTGCAGGACCCATGGACTCAAAGGCTATTTTCTCCGACAGGAAAGGGAGTTTAAAGGTGACCATCACACCAGCACAACACAAGACCCTTACACATTTGCCGAAGAGACCGCCAGTGGATTTAGCGTTCACTGATCTGACCTATAAGGTGCAGGAAGGAACAAAAAGCAGTAAGTAGTTTGCTCAAAAGTTTTTTTTTTTTTT
The DNA here is from genome assembly GCA_963556515.1 of Nudaria mundana. Taxonomy (NCBI): domain Eukaryota; kingdom Metazoa; phylum Arthropoda; class Insecta; order Lepidoptera; family Erebidae; genus Nudaria; species Nudaria mundana. The sequence goes on from OY748293.1 coordinate 20,151,304, forward strand.
TTTGTTTTTATTAGTTTTTCATCTTTTGAAGTCTATTACTAGTATTTATGTATGCTTTAGATTTTTTTATCGAACAACGATTGTTGTCCTTTCAAACTATGTCATCGATTAATGATCTTCGTGTTAATGAACAACGTTACATTTACATTAATGACCTCAATTAAATGTGAATTTAACTGGTTATCTTCTTCGTCGATATTTATTATGATAGGAATTTTTTAAAGTATAAATGACTGCTTAGTCCACTTGAAGCTTGGTTGTAGATTTCTTTGACTAAGTGAATGTTAAAATTACTGTGAGCTTCTGAATCTATAGCGGCAATAGTCTCACGTCCTACTCCCTAATCAAATGGCTCGAAACTAGTAGAAATACCTACACCTTGAACAACATAAGTTAGCCGTTTATAAGAAGAATTCAGTAAGCTTATCTTTAGAAAATACGAGGGTGGATTAAAAAGTAATCGGCCTAACCAAGAAAATAAATACATAATAAATGAAATATATTTTTATTTTTCGACGTAATCACCATCAAGTTCAATGCACTTTTGCCATCTTCCCTTCCAAGCATTTAGCCCGTTGAAAAAAAATATATTCTTCCTTAGAGTCAAAATATGCGTCTACTGCTGCTTTGACGTCGTCGTTTGTCAAAAATCTTGGACCTCCCAAGTGCTTTTTTAGGTTAGGGAACAGAAAAAAGCCTGACGGTGCCGGATCAGGTGTATCAGGGCTTTGAACTGTTACCGCATCCACCTTATTAGGTGGATGCGGTAACAGTTCAAAGCCACAGTTATGAATTTCTACCATTGATTGGACAGACGTGTGAACACGAGCGTTATCTTGATGAAACAGGACTTTTCTTCTGATCATTCCTGGACGGTTTTCTTTTATTTCCTTTCGTAAACGACGTAGTAAGGTGCAGTAATAATCAGAGTTTATAGTCTGACCCCTTTCAAAATAATCAACCATAATCACACCCTTCGAGTCCCAGAATACTGAAGCCATCACCTTACTTGCCGACAAAATCGACTTAGCCTTTTTGGGGGGTGGTGAACCAGGTCTGTTCACTGTTTTGATTGTTGTTTTGTTTCTGGTGTACAGTAATGAACCCATGTTTCGTCCATAGTAACAAAACGATTCAAAAAATCACATTATCAGCTTCAAATAACTCCAAACAGTCGCGTGCAATAGTAAATCGCATCTTTTTTGCTCAACTGAAAGCAGTCGCGGAACCCACCTCGCAGACACCTTGTGGAAACCCAACACGTTGACTATTATGTTTTGAGTGCTTTCATAAGAGATGCCTATAATCTCGGCTATCTCTCTAATTTTCGATCTGCGGTCTCCCATAATTAAGTCGAGTATTTTTTTAACATTTTCGTCAGTAGTGGCCGTCGAAGGCCTTCCAGAGCGGGGTTCGTCTTTCACACTCTCTCTACCACGCTTGAATTCTGCTATCCATTTTTTGACGGATGAATATGAAAGAGCGCAATCCCCTAATGTACTCTGACCATATCATCATGGATGGCTTTTGATTACAGCCCCTTCTTATGGAGGTACTTAATGACGGCTGCTCGATTTGCTCCATTTGCGGAAATGATGTCAGATTGCTTTGTTAATAAATTTATAAAATTAAGCTAATTATCGCACACGTTTCAAACTTCACACAATTAACAGGTCTGAACTGAACTAAATAATGATTTGATTTTTAGAACTAAATGGATCAGTGTTAGGCCGACTACTTTTCAATCCACCTTCGTATGTACCTAAACCGAGGGCATTTTCTAGTTCGAAGTAGTGTAGAGTAGCTCTACCATGCTACAAGATCGGCAGGACTCGAACCCACGGCCTTTCCCTTACAGGGGGAATGCTCCGACCACTGAGCTCTGATGACCAAAAACCAACGACATCCAATCTTTGCTTCATATCATTATTTCTAGATCGCGCTATCAAGGTTACCGTTTCAGTTCTTGTGATTTATTTATAATTTCTATCTCAATATTTAAGAATAGTTTAAGCTAACTTGCTTTGTTCTGAACATTGAACATTTTGAACATTGCTTTGAACTACAAAAAAAAAATTAAATATATCTTGTTTTTACTTTATCTTCGTGGACAGTGATATAACAAAGAGTGGCAATGATATAAAGGTGTCTTTATTAAGAATTTAGTAAACAATAGTCATTCATATGGACCGTGATACCTATAATATTGTCTTTATCCTTCTTTTACAATAATATGTTGATAGTGACTCGCTCTGGCTTCACGCATGTGCACTAACACGATCACCTATAGGTACCCTTTAGTTAAATTTATTGTAATAGACTGATCCAATACGAAGTTTGTATATTTTATTTTTATTGATTTCATCATTTATTACATTACAAAACTTACAAATCTTACTAACTTTTTCTACAGTGGGATGGGCCCTATCGGTCATATCGATTTGTTGGGCATTATGTTTGATTATATGATTATATTAATTGCTTAATGTAGAATGCCACAAATCGTTGTTGGAGTTTCTTATTACAACATTTTATCTCCAATCATTAATTTAATGTAACAATGATTATCTACAAATGTTTTGCTCAGTTTGGACTAAAGTCTTAATTTGCTGGAAAATCTAGCTGAATGAGCTGTAACAAAAATCTAATTACAAATGATTTGCTTTGTATGAATTTGACACACGTGACTCGGCAGAATTTTATCCTAAAATTGAACAATAAGTTCTTAGTTCTCAGACTAAAACCAATTTTAGTTAATTTCGGACTGTCAATGGCAATGATAATTTGACGGTGGCTTTGTACGGCTATATGTTTTTTAATCGTCACACAAAACCGATATCTCAAAGACTGACAAATCCTTTGGATGAGAGCCTTCCCGCGATGTCCAATCTATATATAGAAATGGGGAATGTAATTTTTGTCCCCCTTTAGCTCTCGAGAACTGCTTATGCTCCAATGATGGTTGACCCCTCTATGGATAGCCCTCGATCTGGAGGCAAGCCAAAAAATCGAAAATTTTACCTAGCCCTAAGGGGTCAAAAGTTAGCCAAAACCTATGGCGTGGTGAGGCGCGAAGCACCACGCAAGGCTAGTAGATCAGATATCACGAACACGCATTTTTTCGTCTTGTAAAAATTCATTGGTATTATATAGGGCTTGATTGTGTTTAACTATTTATTGTTATCAATGTTATCATATTTTTATCTGTTCATTTGGTCATCCTTAGGCTGTTTTAGTTCACTAATATCTTTGAACAACAGATAAGTCTAACCGACGATTTCTTAACAAAATATTCTTCAGGTCATTATACGTTCAGCTTTTGCAAAATTTCTTCAAAATCTCAGTGTTATGAATGTTTCTAACAGTACCTTTGCCACCAATTCCCGTTGCTGCATTTGTTTTGACAGAAATGAAAGTGCAGAGTTGAATGATCTCTCCTTTGCAGTCGGATAAGATTTTTACTTAGTATGTATCTCCACTGAATCCTCTTAAATAATAAACGGCTGATTTAGAAGTTTGATGCGAGACTTCTATTATTTTCTGGAGTAACGTCGGAATTTAAAATATACAGTAAACGTCAACTGGTTCCAAGCTTAGCTGATTTTGTAAACACGTACACACATTTTGTTTCATACGTTCGTTACTTGCATAATAGTGTTTAATAGAAACCTATACTTTGATGATTATAGATCTAACCGAGGAAATAGTAATTGCGAAGGTACGTGGAATGATATTGCATCAACAACAGCTAGTAATCTAGCCTTTCCGATTTGCTAACAAGTGCCTAGTTTATACTTTTCCTCTCTTACTGTTATGACTATCGTACGTTTATGTCTATATTAAAGGCATTTATATGTAGTCCGAGACGCCCAGGATTTTAATTGGCTGTGTCATAGAAGCTGGCATGTAAGATGTTGTTGCCTTTCATCAACATTTCATCGCAAGCCAACGGGTATCAATTTTTTTTCAAACTAACAATATAGCTGCTATTTTTTATTAAATTCATTCGGTCATTTTGGACAAACCCATTATAAATGTGCCCGGTGACGGCAATAGGCTTGCCCCCTATTACGTGGGACTAAAATACTGGCAAATTGTGGGTGTATAATGCACCTCTATTATAGTATCCTATATGTAGATACCAATGATATTACATATAAAAAAGAGGTATAAAATATCATTGGTAGGTACTTAATTTATCAAGTGTCATTGGTTGTGAGGCACTATTGGTTCGAATGGAAAATAACCTTGAGTTAGCCAATATATCCACTAGGTACTGAACACGTTCCCTGAAATTGCAAAAATGCGGAAAATATATATATTTGACAGCTTCCGTTTCGTAGCTGTGTAAAAAAAAACTGTAATCCTACGTTTCTTTCTACGAGGTTTATCGTTTTGACATTTAATAAGGTTGTATGGTCATCTATCCTATGGTAACTATTCATTGAGCTGAGTTTACGAAGCTCTTTCTTAGGCGACTCGTGTATTTCGTTCGTGATCGAACTCCTCCTAAACGACTGGACCGATCTTTTTGAAATTAGGCACGGTCATAGTGACCATCACCGTGAATGCATATATCTGAATTCATAAAGATCGGTCCAGTCGTTTAGGAGTTCGACCCGGATCGACAAACTCAGCTCAATTATTGCAACAGCAGAATGTATTGCATACCTAGTACCAGCTTGCCAAGTATAAGTTGGCCTGTGCCAATTATGGATCTAATTAAATTGTATGTAGTTATTGTTCTGAAATCTTATTTTTCACGTGTTTCAATGTAAATTGGCGCCCCTACTGGAACGCCAACTTATACTGGACAACCCGTTACTTGCACGAAACGAATGTATATCCCGCCACCATTTTCCAAAAACACTGACAGCTAAATATAGCACGTGGTAAAAATCGTGTGACGTTTTTTAACAGATCACGTGTTGCTTTTTGCTTTAAAAAACCTATTCAATCAATTAACATACTGATAAATTGTATACAAAAACATATCTATAGTTAATAATTAATAGATAGACATTTTTGTCGATAAAAACAACGTTTTAAGCTTTTAACCCAACCTCTGGTAAAAAATTAGTGGTTATGTGCGGGTAACTCTAGGTCATTCAGTTTCTCAAACAGTAACCTAATGGAAGTTTATATACACGTTATTATTTTTTAATTCTCTATCACATCAACATCAATGTTATTTTTTTAACATTTGTCAATGACAAAGAATTTTTAGGGTTCTACACCCAAAGGGTAAAACGGGAACCCTATTGGTGAGACTTCGCTGTCCGTCTGTCTTGGAATGTGCACGTGCACATTCGTGCGAGTGGCGAGACGAGCAGTACGGAACCTTTGTGCGCACGAATGGACTAATTTTGATTCGGAATTTTTTGTTCGAAACCGATGTGACCGAGATGGTTCTTACCTACAAGTTTTGAAGATAACAGTGACAGACCAGCTTTTTCCCGTTTATTAGTTACAAACATACAGTACTTGTATATCCTCTCATAATATTTAATTAATGTTAGTATGTATATATAATTTATATTGTAATTACTTTGTTTACACACAATCTGGTTAATATCAATGTTGACGTTGATGAATAATTTGGAGTTGTTGTTTAACTTTAAACTTCTTAATCATCAATACGATTTTGCCAGTAACTTTGATAAGACGATATAATAATAGGTATAATACTACTGCTTTGATATTCAATTGGAGGACAGACTTTACTTTCACCTATTTTCTATAAATGGAAGTATTGTGATCGTGTTTAAAAATACGATTTTGAGTTTTCCATGATCCCTGAGCTCCCCTGAGTCGAAAACAGTGATATCTAGATAATGTAGCCCGTACTGTATGTACGGAAAGCCTATTCTCCCGATTTCGGTCAAATTGAGCACGAACATGGATTTTCATTGTGTAGCAGCTGACAGGGAAGGTCATTTGGTAACTTTTCCAAGCCCGGATTAAGGAATTATAAATTTTGTTTCCACTAAAAATACTGACAAATTGTGTATGTGTGTTTGTGTGTGTGTGGGAAAAAAATACTTTTTTGCCCTCTAAAAAGTAGCCTATGCCACTCGGGGCTAATGTAGCTAGGTACATATTATTAAAATATTTTTTTAAATCAGTTTTGTAGTTCCGAAGCAATAAAATCTTTCCTCTTTATTATATTACTATAAAGAGAGAAGTATAGTAGATTTTATAATATGTATGTAGTGATTGTAATTTAATGTTATTGTACTATCATTGTATGTATCAGTATCAGATCCGCATTGGTTATATCAAACTGTCACCGTCCTGCTACTTTGATATGTTTAATCTTTAAGATAAGAACAGATAATTATTACTTATTATTTTAGTCAAGTCAATACTTAAATAATTAACGCACTGTATGGATTGTATTGTACTTACTTATCTGTTTAAATTAGTCAGTCTATTAGTACTATTCTCTATTCTGCTTCTAGAATCAATTTATCATTCAAATCACTTCGCAATAAGATAATTTTATTGACCAATTTTTGTTATTTTCACGTGAGACTGATACACACATACAATCACATCTGTTATCCCCGAAGGGTTATATATAGGGAGCGAGACTTTATAGACAGTTATCTCTAGTACTTTTTTAAGCTCCTGATTCCAATCTGCGAATACATTATACTCGTAAACACAGAGCAAAGGTATTATGTATGCAGACAATTATGTGCCTCTAATGTAGCTCTGTCTCTGCATGCATATTACCTTTGAGCTGTATAACGTAGATAGGCAATTTGATGTCGTTATGCTTTGTGCTTTTGCTACCACGTATGTAATTGATGTTCCGAACACGTGCCACGCTGACGGATGTCGCGATATTATGAGTATATACCTACTTACTATACGACAACACGGAACCAGTATTACCCATAATGTTTATAGTTACAATACAATTGAATTAAAGAATTGTTGCGAAATTCTTTCAAATGTAAATTAAATTCCAGTACACTAGATTTTACCAGCACGAATGAATCAGCTCGATCATTAAGTAACCTCTCATTTGAGATCAATATCAAATAGTTTATGCTGTGTTTCGCACGTTATACGAGGGGATTGCTCACCGGCTTTCGTTCATTCCATCTATTTTCTCTTACCAATTTCGTCCTACATACTGTGACTAGGCGCCGATGGAACTTCGGAGCACATTTCCGAAGTTTGGTCCCCAAGGTGACGCAGGCATCGCTCGCGCTTTCGCGACTGATGCCCAACCTAAACGAACCCAACGCTTCCTGCAGGAGACTGTACCTGGGGATCGTGCGGAGTATGGCCCTATACGGGGTTCCCGTATGGGCAGATAGATTGGCGGTCAAGGTGAACGTGACTGTTAAACAGACCACTTCGAACCTTGGCCGTCAAAACCATACGGGGGTACCGCACGATCTCCGGAGTGGCTGTATGTCTCCTAGCCGGGACCCCTCCATGGGACCTGGATGGAGAGCCCTTGCGTCATTGTTCCAATGGAGCAAGGAGGAGCTGGAGCGGGACCACAGGCCTGCGTCTCGAGAAATCGAGGATCACCGGTCCCAACTCCGCCAGGATCTCATGGAGTCATGGAGGGTGAGACCGATCATGGACGACTGGCTGCAGCATGGTGACCTCACGTATCGTGCGATGCAGATCGTTACCGGGCATGGATGCTTCGGTAGCTATCTGTTTCGCGTCCATCGTGAGGCCACACCCCGGTGTCAACACTGCGAGGTTTCCGACGACGACGACACCGCACTCCACACGTTGATGGAGAGCTCAGCGTGGGCGAGTCAACGCCGGGACCTCGTAGTGGGTCTGGGCGTGGATACCCTCTCGCTGGAGACCATGCTTCAAGCCATGGTCTGTGCGGCCGTGTCCTTCTGCGAGCAAGTCATGCTCGCGAAGGAGACGGCCGAGAGGGAGCGTACCCTCCCCGCCGAGTTCCACCGTCCTTACAGAAGCAGGCTAGAAGGGTTGCGTGCTGTGGGGCAAAGATACACTCACCGACGCGGGATAACACACTACCCCAACGACGCGGGATTCTCATCCCGACCAAACCCCGTAGTGACCACACAGGTGGTCAAAGTCCACCGGGCGCCACTGGAAATACCTTCTGTGTGTGAACCAGAGACGCCCGGCAACGGACGTTAGAGCGGCCGCAGCCTGGGGCCGCGGAATTAAAAAAAAATATTGTGACTAGGCGAGAAATACTTTCAGTAGCTGGCGATTAGAAAAGAGTGCCAGGTTGGTTTCTCACGTTGTAAATCTGGCATTTAATGAGGAATCGCTGTTACATTTAATTCAAAAACTGTTGATCTTGAACTACTTAAATGTTCCTAACCCAGTAGTCATTAAAACTTTAATAACAAAATGACCAGAGAATTCCTATTTCCTATTCTGTGGTAGTAAGATGGCTACTAACGTATAATAACTAAGACAGGATTTTATTTTCAATATCAATTAAAATATATTGTGCTTCATATTTTAAGAATAGTTTAAGTAAACTCATTGCTTTGAAATACAAAAATATATCAATTACATTATACATAATTACGTACTAAAAATATTTACCTGTCTAAAATAGTTACTAGAAATATTTCTAAATTGATTGGCAGACCAAGACGATGCCATGTTAGGGACAAAGAAAACTTCCCTGAGTTGGTCTAAAAGTTTACGCTAACCCTGGTGGCTAAGTAATGGCATTTAAACATCATTATCTTTTTTCTACGTTAACTTTATGTAGTAACAAATAGATAACGAAGTATTGATAGAGATAGTAAACAGTGTATGTATGTACTGTGTACATTTAAAGGCAAATTAGATATCAGTACAAACCAATCAATTTGTGATTTGTAGAAGCCTTTCGATATCGATGAGCACGCAATCGATACAAATAAGATATATACCCATCATGGGTTTTACATGAGGAAAGGATAAACTGTTAAAAACTGTTTAAAAATTCCACCTTACTAACAATACCTTCACATATTATGTGTTTACCTACATATCTACAAATAAATGAAATTGAAGTATCTGTTAATAATTCTAAATGAACAGCTTTTTACTAAATGAAAGTCACTCGTAAGTGTTTTGACACTTATGAGTGACTTTCATAATATGCATTTGTAAACCACACTTGTGTTGTGACAGTTTGTGACACGACAGTGTCACTTACGTCAATTTTACGTCTGTGGCCATCATGACCACAGATAAGTTATATTTTTCTTTGTGTACCGTTGAGTGTTAAGTTGTGATGCAACAGTAAAAAATATTCTTTCTTTTTTAAAGTACTTACATATAAAAATCAATTTAATTATTTTCTGTCGACCCTTTTGTTTCGGCTTATTTCTGAAATGTCAGGACCAATTTTAACAGGACTTTCACTGGCAAATTGCGGATGTTATAAAGAAGTAACTTACTTTTTATCCCGGGAATGTGGGAACACACAATGTGAGAATTGTTAACTAAGAACCTATTCCACGCGGGAAGTGACGTTGGCATCCGCTAGTTAATAATAAAAAAAATGATATCCTTGCTATATAACCTTGCCTGATTCAGATTATTCATGGCAAATCAGTATTATAATTAGAAGTACCTAACTCTTGTTCCTATAAAGTGAAGATTCAATAAATAAAAGATATACATACTACATGTTATAAACTTTCTTTGTATTATATTTCTTTAAACTTTCACGTTTTGTACACATTATAAACTTAAGACTAACGACTAACGGACATACTTCTTTATTACCCGACCGTCGGGTAATAAAGAGGTATGTATATATATCTATAATCGCGTAAAAGACCCGTTAGTCTTAAGTTTCTTTGTGTTGTTGTAAAGGTTTGTGTGTGTTTACATGTACATTTTAACCTTGTTATTAATGAATTACACTTCAGTTTTAATCACATTATGTATAATTTTAGTCGTAAATTATATAATTATATAAACTAGTTATCCCAGCGAACTTTGTATCGCCTAAAATATATATAAAAAATATATATATATATAAAATATAAAAAAAAAATGTATGTAAATTGAAAAACGCGACGGACGAACAGACGGACAGACAAATTGTATTAAATATATAGATTTCTAACATATATTACTATATATTCAGTAAGTTGTGTAAGTTTATTATATAAACCTGAAATAAAAGACCAATTAATTATATTCTTTTTTAGTTGTGTATATTCATTTGTAATGTAAAAAAGGAAATATTATACGAATTATGAATTGTATATATTTACCGTGTACAATATAATAACTACAAGATGTTGACGTAGTTTAACCTTGACTTTTAACCATTTTCTTTTGTCTAGTCACTAAAGTTGTATTACTCGTCAGATTTAGTGTCAGCTAGCATTTTTTTAGTTTTAATTGCACGTTTTTTAGATTTTAAGACAACCCTTGCTATTTTTTAACAATATTTTTGGACATAACTTGTTTCAGCCTTGCATGCAAAATATGCAAATATGTATAATGTTTAATATTTGTTAACCCGGCAAACTATTACCTCCTCAAATTAAAAAAAAACCTGCCCTGAACTTTCACAAATACTTTACGACCAAAATAAGCAAATTCGGTCCAGGCATTCTCAAGTTTTAGCGAGAAAAACGAACAGCAATTGGTTTTAATAATTTTCTTTTAATAAAATAAATATTTAAAGAAGAAAACTCAGATATACAAATTACTAGCATTTCTGATACACCTCCTGTTAGTTTTTTGAAGTTGGCTCGCCTCAGCACGATTCGAAATTGCTTCATCTGATCTCAAGTTTAAAAAACATTATGTTACCCGACTACGGATGCTGTGAATGACGCATATAATGAGTGATAATTAATTTAAAACTAATATTTGTTTTACATGTACATTAAATTTTATATACATATATCTTATGCGTTTCATTTCAACGAGGTACTTACATACAGGAAGAAGATGACAGAAGCATCCAAGGTCCAAGGCAAACATCTTATTGTGTGTACATTTGCGGTGCAATCTTTATAATTTCTTCAATTTTACTTTAATTTCCTGTGCAAATTACGGTATTGAACTTCGTCTATAATTATGGAGGTTGAATGTGAAAGAATTCCGTGGAACTTTTGCTGGTTCCTGTATTTTTGCAAACATTAGCGATGTAAAACTACTTTAATTTCATACAACTTTATTTTTATGTTGTCAATTTAATTCGACAGTAATATGAGTCGGTTCTTTTTCAATCACCTAACTGTTTATGAACTTTTTAATCGAAACATCTATTTCTACCACAAATTGAGTTTCTTAGGGTTTCTTCGTCTTTTCAATAACATAATTATGTTTACGGATTACTCAATTGATACAGCTGGCATAGCTATTATGGTTATATAATCATCTAATAAATTGCCTGCCTTGGCAAATATTTTATAAAAAAAACTAGTCAAGACAACATTTTCATTGCGTTTGAGCCACATTTGTTCAAAGTTTTGCAATCAAGGAGTTAATTTGTTTTTGATATTCACTCGTAATCTCGTACAATGAGGAAAATATCATATACATAATTTTCACGTTCTTGTGTGAATAAAGTTTATTATGTCAACTAATCACAAGACTTCAAAATTGTTTGGTTGACTGTGTATGAGGTTAATAATAATATAATAATAAAATAACCTTTAAACTTTGCAATATTATTTCATATATTTTCTCTTTTTATTTCTATCTCCAAAGTCTTGCGTCTCCAAAATGCCCTGTAGAGGTTACAATATTTTTGTTTTATTTGTGAAACATTAAACTTCCTTGTACATATACAAGGAAGTTTAATGTCATTCAATCATTGAAAAAAAAGGCGCTACAAAGAGGCCCTATCAACTCCTCACTCACTTGCACGCAATGTGAAAACGCTCTTTGCATAACGACACACAATATAGTGACGATGTCGTCTATAATATCGTGACGATATCGTAAGTAGCAGCAGTAACTTCAAGGTAAGAATGTAAATTATCGTGACGATATCGTGCAATGTGAAAACGCCCAAATGTACCAAGTTTCCAGAAACGGCAAAAGGCATACTGTCTATTACTGAGCTAGCACAGTGACAGGCAAAAGATATGATTCGGTAATAAAGACATGATTCTTTTGCTGTGGGAATTGAGCTCCTTGTCCATTAGTTGACAAACGATGTTTTTCTGTAGACACAAATTCATAGAACAGCTGTTTCGTGGTTTGTCTGATATGTTATCTAATTGAAATATTATAACGACCTCGATAGCCGTTCGCCTCATTTAATACGCAGTCGTATAATTATGAGGTTAACTTGTCTCATATGTAGCTTTAGACTTTATAATTCCGACCCTAAAATATTTGGACATCCTTGAAGCTAATGTATGATTTAAAAAACCCGGCCAAGTGCGAGTCGGACTTACGCATAAGGGTTCCGTACCAAAACGGCAATAAAATCAGATTTGTTGTATGTAAACCCCTTTAAATATTTATTAGGTATATTCTGTTCCTCGAAGAACTCGGGCCTCGACTGATGGGGCTCTTTAGCGCATGCCTCGAAAGGGGCCAGTTTCCCAAGGTGTGGAGGACGGGGAAACTGGTCCTGATCCGTAAGGCGGGGCGGCCGGTGGACTCACCGTCCGGATACCGGCCGATCGTGTTGCTCGACGAGGTGTGTAAGCTCTTTGAGCGAATTATCGCGGAACGCCTCGTCGAGCATCTCACGAGTGTGGGGCCAGACCTGGCGGATAACCAGTTCGGTTTCCGTCGGGGACGCTCCACCGTGAGCGCGATCATGCGCGTGAAGAGCCTGACGGAGGAAGCAGTCTCGCAGGGCAAGGTGGTGGTGGCGGTGTCTCTTGACATCGCCAACGCGTTCAACACCTTGCCATGGAGCTGCGTTAGGGAGGCGCTCGTGTATCACGAAACGCCTCTCTACCTCCGTCGTATTGTCGGGGCCTATCTCTCGGAGAGGGCCATAGCTTTCCCCAGCTGGCTCGGGCCAGCTCGGCGAGATGTGTCGTGCGGTGTTCCGCAGGGGTCGGTACTGGGGCCGCTTCTGTGGAACATCGGCTACGACTGGGTGCTGCGGGGTGCGTTGCCTAGGGGTGTCGGCGTAACGTGCTACAGGGAGGCAGCACTCAAGGTCACGACGGGTGTTGCTCGAGTCGTGGGTCGGATACGGCAGCTGGGACTGGAGGTGGCCTTGCACAAGTCCGAGGTTCTGTGTTTTCACAGACCTCGGAACGGTCCACCCGAAGGTTCCTGCATAAATCTGGGAGGCGTTAGCATCGGCATCAAGCCCTCGATGAAGTACCTAGGGATCGTACTTGATAGCCGATGGAACTTCGGACCACATTTCCGAAGTTTGGTCCCCAAGGTGACGCAGGCATCGGTCGCGCTTTCGCGACTGATGCCCAACCTAAAGGGACCCAACGCCTCCTGCAGGAGACTGTACCTGGGGATCGTGCGGAGTATGGCCCTATACGGGGCTCCCGTATGGGCGGATAGGTTGGCGGTCAAGGGGAACGTGACTCTGTTAAACAGACCACTTAGAACCTTGGCCGTCAGAACCATACGGGGGTACCGCACGATCTCCGGAGAGGCTGCATGTCTCCTAGCCGGGACCCCTCCATGGGACCTGGAAGCGAGAGCCCTTGCGTCATTGTTCCAATGGCGCAAGGAGGCGCTGGAGCGGGACCACAGGCCTGCGTCTCGAGAAATCGAGGACCAGCGGTCCCAACTCCGCCAGGATCTCATGGAGTCATGGACTTGAGCAACCCAAGGGGGGTGCCATCTTCATCGCGGCGGTGAGACCGATCATGGACGATTGGCTGCAGAGGCAGCATGGTGACCTCACGTACCGTGCGACGCAGATCGTTGCCGGGCATGGATGCTTCGGTAGCTATCTGTTTCGCATGCATCGTGAGGTCACACCCCGGTGTCAACACTGCGAGGTTTCCGACGACGACACCGCACTCCACACGTTGGTGGAGTGCTCAGCGTGGGCGAGTCAGCGCTGGGACCTCGTAGTGGGTCTGGGCGTGGATACCCTATCGCTGGGGACCATGCTTCAAGCCATGGTATCCAGCGGGAGTAGGTGGAACGCGGCCGTGTCCTTCTGCGAGCAAGTCATGCTCGCGAAGGAGGCGGCCGGGAGGGAGAGGGAGCGTACCCTCCCCGCCGAGTTCCGTAGTCGGCGGCCAGGCCGCCCCAGACTACGCGACTACGCCCAAGACTATCGTCCTCCATGATCGGGGCCTGAGGACGGCGGGATCGCCACCCACCGTCCTTACAGAAGAAGGCTAGAAGGGTTGCGTGCTGCGGGGCCTTTGCCCCATAGCACGCAACCAGATTCACTCACTGACGCGGGATACAACCCGACCCCAATGACGCGGGATTCTGGTCCCGACCAAACACCCGCAGAGACCACAGAGGTGGTCAAAGTCCGCCGGGCGCCACTGGATATACCCTCTGCTAGTAACCAGAGACGCCCGGCATCGGACGTTAGAGCGGCCGCGGCCTTGGGCCGCGGAATTATATTCTGGTGTTTTTTAGTATTTGTTATAGAAGCAACAGAAATACATCATTTGTGAAAAACTTTCTAACTATCACGGTTCATGAGATACAGCCTGGCGACAGACGGACGGACGGACGGACAGCGAAGTCTTAGTATTAGGGTTCCCGTTTTACCCTTTGGGTACGGAACCCTAAAACAGTTTTGGCCGTGGGCGTATCGGGGAAGTAAGTATAACTGTTAAATGTCAGAATGAGGATTCGGGAAGGATCTTTATTAGTCATGAGACTAATACAGGCTATTATAGTCATGTAACTATCTATTTGACACATAAATAGTCCTGTCTGAATTGACACATACGATACTGTTTATTACGGTAATGTGTTCCCGTGGGAGTGGGGATGAGAAAACAATTTTTAGAATCTTATTCAAAAATCTAATAGAAAACCCATAAATATTTAACCCGTTCCGAGTATCAGAAGTGGGACTTCTGAGGTAAGGGACCGCCACCGAGGCAGGTTTTGGTTTGAATAATAAATATGATTGATTTCTAATCATCCTGACCATGGTTGACGTGACGGTAATGGCACTTTAATCCACTTTGATCACGCAGGTGCTGTAAATGGTCGCAATGCATTAATTACAAATCGGTGGTGATAAAGATGATATTGAAAGAAACATACGGCAGAACACTGCGTCACTGCCTGGTTTGAACTTTGAACGTGATAAATCTAAACTTACTGAACGACTTATTATAGGTTTAGTATAGATTTACTCGCTAACAATGTACCTTTACATACATGTGGCACACTAAAAGTTTTGCACTTCTAGCTAATCGGAACTATTTGAATTTCGAATGTTATGTTTTTTTAAACGTTGCAACCTTCTTAGTAATAAAAAAAAACCACACCGCCGCCTTAGCAGGCGTTCCCCTCGCTCACATGATTATGACCTATATGTCATAAGTTAGAAATAAAACAAATTGGCGTCTTGACAACTTACTAGACTAGATCTAGTTGCGCGGCTATTGTCATCCCCAAAAATGCCAACCTGCTCAGTTTTTTGTTGCAAAAAAAGGTCAGACACATCTAGTTTACAAAAAGATGGTATTACCTTCCATAGGTAAGTATTTTTAATCAAATAATAATACAAATTTCTTTGTTTATAATAATCAAATTCTCATTATTTCGGATTTTTTTATCAACACGAAGTCGGTCGTTTCATACAATTCGCAAATCAGTCAAACATGTCAAACGACTGACATGGGTGTTGCCATGGCAACAAATACACAGTTATAGTGTCTGTATCGGAGTGATGTACCAAGTTAGGTATCGATAAAATACCTTGAAAATGCAAAGAGGTGCAATATAAATTACTGGTTTGAATATTATTTAAATTACGTAGGTCTGTATATTATGATCTTGATTTTAATAAAGGTTTTGATAAGTTTAATAGGTATAATATTGAGTCTTGTTGTATAATTTTTTTATTATACTTAAGAATTACATACTTAAGAATTACAACCTAATAAATACTTCGACGATATTTTTGTTCATTTATTTATTACAGGTTTCCGAAAGATCCGAGAGTAAGGGAATTATGGATATTGTTTTGTAACAACAGACGTACCTGGATGCCTCCTAGAGCTGGTGTCATTTGTTCGGAACACTTCAAGATCTTTGATTTTCGAGTGAAGGCTATTGCTTGAGGGCACTATACCAACTCTAATACCACATTGTACTTGTGTTGTAAGTTTTAACTGACTTCAAAAAATAATGAGGTTCTCAATTCAACTGCATTTTAGTACGACCGGTAACATAATTGTTATAAAGTATATTAGTATGTTTAGTTCTTAAAATACGCGTATATTACTCCGCTTATAAAAATCACAATATAAAATCTATTTTTTCAGAGCCATCAATTATCCTCCACTCTATCAGATGACCAACAATCACCTTGCGATGTCATTAGTACTTCTGATCCGTCTATGAAACCGTGTGCATCATCTACTCCTCTACATGTGAATTTCCTTTTAATATTTTATCGTAGACTAGCTGTTGCCCGCGGCAACATTCGAGTGGAATAGTTTTTCAGATCCAGATTTCCATGGAAACACGTTAACGGGATACCTATTCCCTACATATATTATCTTATCTTAAGATATGCACGCCTACTAGCTGTTGGAGAATGGGAGTCAGGGTTATGGATCCAGGCGCTCCCATCGCCCAACATCGGTACAATGTTGGACGACACAACCTTCCGCAGTGCCACTTGCCTTCGGCTGGGTACACCTTGTGTATCCCCGCATCATTGCACCTGTGGAGTAGCCGTCGATAATCTGGGACACCATGGTCTTTCTTGTAGCAGAAGCGCAGGTTGTATACCTCGGCACGCAATTCTAAACGACATAATTCGTAGGACTCTTTCCACGGCAGGTCTTCCGGCCGTACGTTTTTTTTTTTTTTTATATATTTGGTTCGCCAAATTGACGCCGTCCGCCTGGTGGTAAGTCGTGACGACGTCTAGCGATTGTAGGCCACTCTCACAGCACGCAATACTATAGAGAGTGGCCCTCAACTTGACGACCTACCGATGTGCCTCTTCACGCTCCGCTTAAAGAACCCAGGATTATATGTGGGAGGAAACACGTGCACAGGCAGAGCGTTCCAGGCCACTATCGTTCGGCAGATAAACGAACGTTTAAAACGTTCGGTTCTCGCGAACATGCTATCCACTGTGTGGGAGTGGCATCTCTGCCCGGCACGAGTTGTTCGGGATCGGAAGGAAGAGGGTGAGATCAGATTGAAGAGCTCTTCAGAACACTCGCCGTTGTAAATACGGTAGAATGCGGCCAAGGAAGCTATTGTTCGGCGCAGAGTTAGCGGCTCAAGGCTTCCCGTTACCTCCGGACAATCTATAATACGGATAGCCCGTCGCTGCATAGCGTCGAGAGCGTCCAGCAGATACTTCGCGGAGCCGTCCCAGAGGTGAGAGCAGTATTCGACGCAGGGTCTAATCTGCGTCTTGTACAGCAGACACCTCTGGTCCGGTGTAAAGAATCTCTTTACCTTATTCAGTACATTAACATTAACATTATTTACATTAAGTATTATGATTTAAAAATAAACTGTATACATAGTCCACTGTATACAGCTATAGATATACCTTGTATACAGACTCTTCGATTCTATTTAGTTGTTTAGATTTATATGATGTATAGGTTTGATATAATACCTACCCTAAGTTACAAATAGCAAATAAAGTCACACTTTTATTAACAACATCCACCTTGGTATCGTTTTTGAAACCTGATTTTAATAGTCGATTTTGTCAAATTTATCGATAAAATGTATCGACACTGTTACATTAATAGTGGGCGGTAACTTTTGGTAGTGTCATTATAGTGTTATGATATAAAATGTATATGTATGTGTTTGTGAAAATGTTAATGTGTTATTCTTATTGTCATGTGTGAGTTTCGTAGTGGCACCCGATTGGGTTTGAGCGTCTGAGAATGTGTGCGTGTCGATGACCCCCCCGCACCAAACATGCTAGACTTTTATGTATCGGGAAAATGCATAATGCCTTGTCCCGTCGTATACGGCGACAGCGTATACGACGACCGCGTTGGTCTATGAAAAAAACAATTGGTGGGAAATCATTTGTCAATTGTTTTTTATCACACATCAAAGTTCTACGTATGCACCGAAAATTGAATTAAATCGATAAATTTTAGAGCGATGATTTTTTAAGATTTAAAAAGTTCTCTCTCTCCGCAATACTGTGCCGCTCGTCTTGAAAATGCTTTTGAAAAGGAGAGAAGCACCTTGTTTGAGCACCGTGAGGCGATGGTTTGCTGAATTTGAGAGAGGTCGAGTTTCTTTACATGACGAATTTCGTGAAGGGCGGCCTTCAACTGCCGTCAACGAAAATAATGTGGCTACTGTTAAGCGGTTAATTGAAGAAAACCCGCGGATTACCTATGAGACAATTCGAGGACTATTGGGGATTGGTATGAGTCAAATCCAGAAAATTTTACACGAAAAATTGAAAGTTCGGAAACTTTGTTGTCGTTGGATCCCTCATGAACTGACAGCGGAGCAGAAGAGGGCTCGCGTGGAATGGTGCTCACAGATGCTACTGAAGTACGACCACGGACATTCTAATGCTGTTTATGACATTGTCACAGGAGACGAAATGTGGATTTAATGTTTTGAACTCGAAAAAAAACAGCAATCTTGTGAATCGGTGTTTGAAAATGAGAACAAGCCAATAAAAGTGAGGCAGGCGAGAAACGTTTGTAAAAAACATGATCGCGGTTTTTTTTCTCAGCTGCGGGTCCCATCTGTACAATTCCACTTGAAGATCAAAAGAGTGTTAATGCAGAGTGGTATTCTACCATTTGTTTACCCAGGGTGTTAGAAAAAGTTCGCGAAAGACGACCCAAAAGCCGCGTACTCCTACATCATGACAACGCTTCTTCACACACGGCCAACAAAACAAAGTCATTTTTAACTTCCGAAAAAGTACAACTCATCACCCATCCTGCGCATAGCCCCGACCTAGCACCCTGTGATTTCTGTATTTTCCCCAAAATCAAAGATTTGATGAGAGGTTTCACTTACCAATTCCAAAGAGGCAGTGATAGCGTTCAATCAGCACGTAGAAAACATGCCTTCAGATCTGTGGTCCTCATGTTTTAAAAAATGGTTCGATCGCATGAAAAAATATTTAAAATGTAAAAGAGAGTATTTTGAAAAGTAATAAACATAATATTTTGTTTTTAACATGTTGTTTTTTTGTCACGCAAAACTTATAGTGTGACCTACGTACATGAAAGTTAAAAATACAAATCTTTCCTAAATATTAGGTAGTACATGCAGCACACTAAAAGTTTTGAACTTCTAGCTAATCGGAACTATTTGAATTTCGAATGTTATATTTTTTTAAACGTTGCAACCTTCTTAGTAATAAAAAAAAACAATTGGCGGGAAATAATTTGTCAATTGTTTTTTTATCACACATCAAAGTTCTACGTATGCAACGAAAATGAAATTATGTCGAAAAGATTTTAGAGCGATGATTTTTTATGATTTTAGAAGTTCTCTCCCAAAATCAAAGATTTGATGAGAGTTTTCACTTTTACCAACTCCGAAGAGGCAGTGATAGCGTTCAATCAGCACGCAGAAAACATGCCTTCAGATCTGTCGTCCTCCTGTTTTAAAAAATGGTTGGCCACATAAAAAACGTTTAAAATGTAAAGGAGAGTATTTTGAAAAGCAATAAAAATAACAGTTATCACGGCGAACTTTGTATCGCCTCAAATATAAAATAAAAAAAAAAGAATATTTTAATATTTCATGCAAATGTATGTATTATTAATTATAATTGAAAAAACGCGACGGACGGCGAGACAGACAAATTGTCGTATTAAATATATAGATATTTTGGTTTTAACATGTTGTTTTTTTAAGTTACGCAAAACTTATAGTGTGACCTACGTATATAACTTTTTTTGTCCCAAAGCCACTCAACAGCATCAGAGATTAACGCTTATCGTACAGACAGACACACATAAATACTACTGTTTTATTATTATGTAGATATTACAACGTCACTTTGGCGTACATCGATACTCTCGGCTCTCGTCAGCTTGTAAGTACCTAGTTGGTTAGGGTTCCGTAGTAAAAGTCTCGGAACCCTTATAGTTTCGTTATGTCATGTCTGCCCGTCCGGCCTCTGCTTTCCTCCCAAACGGTTAGAGCTAGAAAGATGAAATTTTGCGCGGATATGTGTATTTACTATTCCGACAAAGAAATAAAATTATGAAAAATATATTTTTTTTTTTGGGTTGTCTCCCCTATACATAAAGTGAAAATTGATATTTTTCTGCCGTCTACCCCATCGTGTGTGGTATGAATAGATAGTTCTTAACTTCTTAATATTAACAAGTTGCAAAGACAACTTTTTGATTTTAAGAATCCGTGTTCAGTTCGTTATCTCCCCCCATTTTTATTTTTTCTTCTTTTTAAATTCCGCGGCACAAGGCCGCGGCCGTTCTTACGTCCGTTGGCGAACGTCTCTGGTATACACGCAGAAGGTATTTCTAGTGGCGCCTGGCGGACTTTGACCACCTGTGTGGTCTCTACGGGCGTTTGGTCGGGGTGAGAATCCCGTGTCGTTGAGGTAGGGTTTTATCCCGCGTCGGTGAGTGAATCTGGTTGCGTGCCAAGTGTGGGACAAAGACCCCGCAGCATGTCCCCTACTGTAAAGTGGGGATGATTAATTTCTCGCGTCATCCCTCTAGTGTGGGGGGGGGGGGGGGGGGGGGATCATTAGGTAGGTAATTTAATATTCAAAATATTTCACTTTAAAGCGCATTTTTTTTGTTAAAACTGAGTGTCCCCCATCCCCCCTCTAAAATCTAAACGGCTCGAAGAATCTTAAAAAAATCATGATGGTAGTCCATATGATGAACTTTGAAGGAAAACTATAACGGACCAGACAACTTTATCAGTTTAGGAGTTGTAGAGCCTGTAATGGGTGTCTACGGAACCCTATATTATGCGTGGCCTGACACGGACTTGGCCGGTTTTGTTTTTGCATTTGCTGGTGTTAATTAAATAACATCATTACATTGTGTGATTTTTGTCCAAGTAGATTCTATTCTTAGGAAAAACTAGTAACAAATATTTGTTTGCAATCAGAAACTAGTTTGATAGGTATTCATGTTGCGATTTACAAGACGTATTTACATGAGTAATTTGTGTACAGATTTCTCAGTTTATTTTTAGAAACTCCGCCTTCGTAAAAAGCCTAGTTTCATTTTTAATCCAAACCCAAATATTAACAGCCAAGCCCGATGTTATACACATAGCTTGGCACCGTTAATCCAATAGTTAACTTCGTTAATCGCTAATCCGTTACTGAAAAAAAATGTTAGGACAAGTCACACAACGCCATCTTGTCTCAATCTAAGCAGATCTTGTGATATGAGTACTAAGATAAACTGATATAAATACTTATTTACATTTTTTTGTAAATACAAACATATTATTATTCATAGGAAATATCCAAACTTCAGTACAGTTACACAGTTTGTCCCGACCGGGAATCGAACCCGAGAATCCGGCGTCGAAAGCGGATGTACTACCGACCACGTGAACCACGTCACCGAAACCACACACGGAAGGTTAACTTCGTTACAATTTAAAGCGTTACTTTTAGAAAATTTAACTGCTTATTACTGTTGGTTCTGGAAGGTTATTGGAAGCGAAATTTATTGGAAGTCAACGAGTCCATTAACATATTTTTAAGTTAACTTAAAAAATTTAAATTGAGAACTTTACTAACATAGGCTATAAGATTTTTGTTACTAACCATATATGGACATTGTCTGAAATAAAATAATTTTACTTTATTTTTTTTTTAATTCGTTACTCGAAATGTTAACTTTGTTAATTAACGATTAACGGATTAACGAGTTAATGCCTAGCTTTGGTTTACACACCTACAACACGCTGTAAGGAATACTTACTACAATCTCAGCAGCCTGGGAATGCTTCTGAGTATTACTTAAATATAGAAATGACGTTGCAAAACGTCAAGTTTTTTGATCATGCTTTTATTAATTTATAATTACGAATAAAATTGATTCACTAACATATTACTGCTGTAAAGTAAAATACTGCTGTTTCGACAGTAGACACACGTGACGTCATAATATTTATATGGTATTTTATAAAAAATATATAATTTATCGTTGTGACATTTAATAAATAGAACGTGATTTATAACGAGTGTATAAACGGCACTTTCTACAATGTCAATGGTCTTTATGACCTTTGAAGTACAATGTCGAATGTGGAAAATGTTGAATTAGCAAAATGTTGAACCCAACGTTTCTATTGAAGTGCAATTTATTCAAAACGATATCCATTGATGCACGTGTTCACGGATTGATTGATAGGTGTAAATTAGGTGGCTTCCACAGTCTAGCTAAGCGTGTGGATCCTTGGATACTTTTATTTCCACTTAGATCCACATTGTGTGGATCCTTGGATACTTTTATTTCCGCTCCGATCCACATGTGGATTTAGACATTGGGACATTAAAATTTGCAACATTTTAAAGCCACAATTAAAGGTATCGTAAGTACCTATACCTTTAACACTAGACATATAACGATTAATTATTTTTTTAAAAACCTGGCTCCATCGAAGTTCATCAATGATTTCGCCAATGTCAAGGTAATGCTTGATTTTTCCCGCACAGAAGAACTAGTTCGCGGTGCGGGACAAGGAAACGTTGTTTGGTCTTGTTTGGTATTGCAATTGAGCGTTTGGGCCTGGATTTTTAGCAACAGAGGTAACCTAAAAGGCAACCTGCCACGCGCTCTGCAAAGATCCAAGTCCGAAGTATGATTCAAAAAGGATTCAAATAAATTACTGAAATACTTTGACATCAGAATGAACCTTGAAAAGTCGTAGATATTATTATTTTATTTCTTGGAAGACTGTCAATTGACACATTGACCTTTGACACGCTAAGTTTGTTTAAAATATTATTATGTGAACTGAATAAAATACAATGTCAGAACTCGAAATTCTCTTATGTTGATATCCAGCGGACGAAAAAAATTTTGCCTGTTCCAAATTCTTATAGAAACTAATTGCTACGTAGAAAAGTATCCTATTTCCTTTTAAGTTACCTACTAATGTACCTATTATGTTAGTACACACACACACACACCCCTAAAGACACAGACACAGACACAGTCACAGGCACAGACACAAACACGCACGCACACAACGTTTTTTATCTCCGAAGGATTAGACATAAGTGGTATTCATTACGCTCCGCAATTACACTTGGTTGGTTCTAGTTCGCAGTATAAGAGGGCGAGCCTATTGCTACTCGTATTTCTGGGCTCTTTGAGTGTATTTGCGAGAGCCTCGGCTATCTGTCAGCAACAGGTGTACCTCGTGCAAGTGAGGATGAGTAATGGCCTAATACTGAAACACCACTCAAATAAGCGAAAGAGCGAAGTGAAAAATTTAAGTTTAAGTGCTGCTCAAGCATTTAAACAGCACTTAAATATTTGAGTCACTCCAATATTTAAGTGCTTGAGCAGTTTTAGTATTCGGTCGTTAGGCATCTAAAATGTTGATTTTGCAATTATGACTGATTCTACCTTAAATGTTGCCGATTCACAATTTATTGGTTACGTATTTGTTGCTGGTTCAACAAAGACCTGATTACTTAGTCAATACCTAGGTATGACAGTCTAACTTAGAAACTCTTGTGTAACGTAGTAACAACAAAGCTTCTTAAGCCTTGATTGCTGTCCCGGCAACGGACGTAAAGCCTAGTTCGCACTGCTTTAGTAATTTTGTAGAGTAGCGTGTAATTTAGTGGCTAAACTACTCGCTACTACACTACTACACAGAAATCGTTCGCATTACGGTTTAGTACAGTACACAAGTGAGTGGTGGCGGCCACTAATGAACTCGACTAATCAACAGGTTCGGACTTGTTTAGCCGGTGAACCAGTGAGCACGGATGCGTGGTGGGAGGCGCTACTCGCCCGAAAAAATAGAGTAAAATGGATTGACTCGACTAAATCATTTACTAAATTACTCGACAAAATTTTTGTAGTTCGCACATATTTAGCTACTAAATTACTCGCTACTCTTCTAAATTACTAGCCTAATGCGAACTAGGCTTAAGAGAGGCCGATGCCTTGGGCCGCAAATAATAAAATAAACGACGTTAACCTTATATTCCTGTATTTAAATGCAATGAGTTTGCTTTTACTATTCCTAAATATTTCCCTAAAGGTGGGCGTCGGATGTCCACTAGTTAGGTGCCCTTCCCCTTTTTAGGAAAAAGCTGCGGGTTTGAGTGCTGCCGATGACATTTGTTTTTGTGATTTATAATTTCGAACTAAAGACGTCGACCTTGTTCTAGAAAAAATAAAACAATACTAACTTTCAATGCAATACGCATAATCGGTCAAGGGCTAATAGGCTCATATTATATTGTTGGTTTAGCTCAATATACTTTTTAAAAACAATAGGTACTGGCAACTGTTCCGTTTGAGTAACCTACTTTCCAATTGGCTCATATGCTATAAGTGCTTCTGTTAGATAGGTATTTAGTGATGAACAATCTCCTACTTTGGGCCCCCTACGAAGAACATGGACAAGATTTTTGACGGAAATTGTTGCCGTTTTAAAGGGTAAAACGGGAACCCTATTACTAAGAATCCGCTGTCTGTCTGTCCCTAGTATGTATCTCATGAACCGAGATAGTTTGAAAATTAAAATTTTCACAGCTGATGTATTTCTGTTGCCGCCTGTAACAACAAATACTAAAATATAATAAATATTTAAGGGGCTCCCATACAACAAACGTGACTTTTCTGCCGTTTACGTACGGAACCCGTGCGCGAGTCCGACTTGCACTTGCCTGGGTTTTTTGATTTTAGCGGAATTTTCGAAAATGTAGATAATTAAGATTAGATTTTATTGATGAACAGCATTGAGTTATTTGTCTCTATTAAGGATTAATGTGTCTGTTGCAGATGTGAAAACCATCCTAAAGTCTGTATCCGGCCGTCTCCGGTCCGGCGAACTGACAGCTATCATGGGTCCGTCTGGCGCCGGCAAATCGACACTACTCAACATCCTCACCGGTTACAGGTTTGTTGATTTCATACATCTGTTTGTTTGTATTTCAAAAACAGGTTAATTTATGCGGCCTAGATTTGGGCTGTTGATCAGGAAGCTGCGTACTACCTGATACTGGATAACCTGTTTAATTTCTTTTTACAATCACGTACAGCATGTAACACTTATTTCCCTAAAGAGGTAGGTAAGTACACATAGGATTATTATACACGCAATTTTCGATTTGTGGTTCCCTTCATTTTAAAGAGCGAACAAGTCTGTCGCTGGTTCTTTTATGTTTTGCCATTCCTCGTTAGTTGAACTACAAGCACAATTGCATCCAGTTTCTTCAACTAGAAGAAAGTTTCAGTAAAATGTAGTCCCTATAGTAGTGACATGACCATTATTTCACTGAAATTGATGACGAAAAAATAGAATAATTGTCAAGCATTCAAGGTTAAAATATGACAGTTTCAGACAATGTGCTATTATGGAGATTAATAGTAATAAAACATACATTATTAAGTTACGTTACGGTACGTGGTTGATTAATATTTTTTTTTTAATTTTACAACTAACTTCCGTGGTTCCGTGCTGATTGTAATGATTATCAATCATCTACTGAGCCTTTTGTCCGTATCAACCTATTTGTGGTCGGCTTTCCAGTATAAATGCTGCACGGCTTAACTTCGATATTTTGTGTGAAGCGACTGCCACCTGACCTCCACAACCCTTTTGCGATATCGAAGTTCTGTAGCCTCTCAATAAAGTCTTTACTTACATTTATAATTAAAAAAAAAAAGCATATTCCAAGTCAACCTCATTTATAAATGATGCAACTCCCAAACCACCGAGTCTAGTCAACATTAAACTGCTCGATTCACGGCAATAGACTCTTCTTATGGAATTAACGAAGCTGTTGGCGAAAAGTGGGCGTAGATGTCATTGTAGTTCTGTAGTTTTGTAATCCTTTACCCTTTTGTCGCTAATGGTTTCAATATCGAAAAAATTGCTGTTCAACAGGTTTTAAATATGCAAAAATATTGTAGTTTAAGTTGCGTGCTCATTACTTTGAAAAAGTATATAGGTAATTTGGATTATGGTTTGGAATTGCGTCTTACACAATGTAAGACGCAATTTAGGAGCGAAGTAAAGGTTACTGTGCTCAGGCAGGACAGGGCACTTCAGAACTTTAGCAGGACTAATGAAAGATAGTTCCTCCACCACTTCACCTCATTGGTAGAACATCGGCAGAGATATATTGTTCCATATTTCTGAAAATACTTGGGAAGAACATTTGTTACTTAATCACGTGAGAACCATCGAACTAGATTGTGATGACAATAAATAAATAATAAATAAATATGTTAGGACAATTCACACAACGCCATCTAGTTTCAAACTAAGCAGAGCTTATGATATGAGTACTAGATAAACTGATATTAATACTTATAACTACATTTATTATACATAAGAAATATCCAGACTTCGGTACAAACGTATCTGTCTTCACAGAAAGTTTGTCCCGATCGGGAATAGCACCCGAGACTCCGTCGTTGAAAGCGGATGCACTACCGACTACACCACCGAAGCAGTTATTACATACAATCGACACATGTTAGACGCATTTTCTGAATTGACGCGTATGGATACTTTGTATCGGAAATTGGCAATGAGAAAACTATTCCGCGTGAAGCAGCCATGAGCTAGTGAATCATTATGACGTTGAAGTGAAAACGATCACATATCTATTGCGAATGTTAGATCATCACAGTGTATAGGTAAAACATTGAGGTCACATTCTAGTAGCAGTCACGTAACCTGCCGACCAGTCATTTTTAGGGTTCCGTAGTAAAAGTCTCGGAACCCTTATAGTTTCGTCATGTATGTCCATCCTCGGCTTTCCTCCCAAACGGTTAGAGCTAGAAAGATGACATTTTGGACGGATATGTGTATTTACTATTCCGACAAAGTGCTTAAATAAAATTATGAAAAATATTTTTGTCTGTAGTAGGTACCTTCCCTACAAGTAAAGTGGGGATGATTTTTTTTCTCCCATCAACCCCATCATGTGGGGTATCATTAGATAGGTTTGGGAGGTTGCTAACATATTTATTTATTTGATTTGAGTGCCCGTTTGCGAGATAGTCAACTTTAAAATACATTTTTTGTTAAAACAGAGTACAGTAAAATATATACCAGCATAATTTGACCAATAATTATGACGTTAATGCCTCAATATCAACTCTGGTCAATGCCGTGCCACAAACAAGAGACAACCCTCACTAACTTACAACTTCAAATTGTAGCTGACGTATTTTTTGCGGTTGTTAGGCGAGTGACATTATGTCACTCGCCTTTGAAGCATGAGCAGGCCTATGATAGGCCTGCTCATGCTTTGAAACGAAACCCTTATTAAGTAGGTAATTACGTACTTAATAGATATGTTCATCAGTGAAACCGGACTTGGTTATCATATCTATCGTCGCCGTCACAAACTAGGTCGAGTGACCAGTCATTATTGCCA
Source organism: Nudaria mundana (assembly GCA_963556515.1). NCBI lineage: Eukaryota > Metazoa > Arthropoda > Insecta > Lepidoptera > Erebidae > Nudaria > Nudaria mundana. The sequence goes on from OY748293.1 coordinate 20,178,989, forward strand.
TTTATTTACGCAGTTGTGTTGCAAACATTTACTGTAAAGAAAGAGACAAAACTCATTATGTGTATAGACACATAATGAGTTTTGTCTCTTTCTGTATATTATTAACTATCTGTTTATTATTAACTACGCTTCGCCCGCTTGACAAAGTTTACATACAAAAACCTTCCTCGAGAACCTCTCTATCCATTGGCGAAGACCGCATCAAAATCTGTTTCATAGTTTTAAAGATATAAGCATACATATGAAGCGACTTTGTTTTATACTATGTAATGATAATAAATCCCTGTGCAGACGTGGAACTTTTGTACGTCGATAATCTTTATATAATTTATGGGGTATTTTTAGTCCTTCGTGTGCGTTATTCGATACAATTTGTAATAGACATGGCGCCAATGACTGATAGACATACCTCACGTTATAAGGGCTCAGATTTTAAATCACAACTCATGTCTGGCAGTTCCAGGGTTATTGGGGTCTGGCAAGGGGTTGCAACCGTGGCAGGGGTCTAGGATTCGGTCACGTGATTTCTATTGTATTCCGAAGAAAACATCAAAAACTGAAGCTTTATCCACCTTTGCTACCTGATATCTCCGGAAGTAACTAAAACCCACACTTCATAATTACTGGCCGTTCTCACCTGTGTTGGGAATATGCTCTGAGAAATTTCGAACCTTTATAATGTGAGGTTATGTCTGTCAGTCATAGGCTCTATTATCGAAAGACAAAAGTCTTTCGTCTGTGCAGGCCTAAAGTCTAGTTATCGTTCATACAGTTATTTTAGTAGGTAGTTGAACGTGTGCTAACGGTAAACAATCGTGTTTTGAACAATTAGAATTAAAAATATATTTCTGGAGGCAATGACCAATGAATTATACGGACCGTGTCACAAACCGCGTAAATAAAAAAAAAGAAAACTGAATTCGATTTTTAAACTTGAGCTAATTAAGGAATTTAAAAATAATTATGGTTCCGAATTACTGAGTTTAGGTTAGAATCTATAGAATATACTTTATTGTACGTCAATACAAATACGAAATATATACAGAACGAACATACACAAACATATCAGGCCTATATCCCGAAGGGGTAGGCAGAGGTGCATTACACACCCACAATTTGCCAGTATTTTAGTCCCACGTAATAGGGGGCAAGCCTATTGCCGTCACCGGGCATATTTATAATGGGTTATGTCTAAATATACAGAAACTTGTTATGAATTAAGTATGTACAAATAGCGGCCTTATCACCAAGTGTAGGTTAAGTATTCAGGTATCAATTATCTTCTTATTAAGATTTTAGTAGGTATCCTTCTGTTACTAAAAAGAGAATATTATAATATTTATTGTATACCAATTAAGAAATTACCTTTAAAACAAACAAAGTATGTACAAAGGGCAGTCTTATCGCTGGTTGGACGACATTGTAATATTTTTGAACACTGTTAAACCTGTGTACCAAATCAATCTTTATAATTGCATTAAACAAAAGGATGTTGTGATTTGATTGGGAAGTAGGTATGAGTACCAACTTATCGAAATTCAATACTATTGGTATTTGAATACCACTCGGTTTGTCAGAACGTGTTTTTAATGCTTACAATAATACTTATAATAGCAATTTTCATTATAAACAGTTTACAGTATTCATATTTCGTACCCACAGTGGAAAAAGGCATAAGCTTGAAATTTTACATTAGTTCAAAAACTGAATTTGTGACAATATTTCCAGTCGTAGAAGAGTCATTCTTAAACCAAAATACCTTTTCTTAATCACGCCTCTTTCCCAGTGGGGTATGCAGAGACCATGGACTTCCAACTTGCTACGATCCTGGCATACTTCTTTCGCTCTCTCAACTTTCATTAATGTATTTATGCATGCTCGCCGATTATGGGTGCTTTTAACCTGGCCTTTATTCAAGAAATCTGCGATTTGGTCGCCATAAGTCCGACTTTTGTTAATTAATCGTAATAATTAGATTCTATTTCATGGTATGAATGAAACATCTGTCCTTGCTGTTGAAATATAGTGCTATATAGCTATAGTGCCCGGTAAAGGCAATATACTTGCCCCGTCCTTTTACGTGGGACCAACAGATTTACTGGCAAATGGTGGGTGTGTAATGCAGCTTTGCCTACCCTTTCGGAGATATAGGATCTTCCTTCCTTCCCATCCCGAACAACACGTGCCGGGCAGAGATGCCACTCCCACACAGTGGATAGCATGTTTGCGAGAACCGAACGTTTTAAACGTTCGTTTCTCTGCCGAACGATAGTGGCCTGGAACGCCCTGCCTGTGCACCTGCTTCCTCCCACATATAATCCTGGGTTCTTTAAGCGGAGCGTGAAGAGGCACATCAGTAGATCGTCAAGTTGAGGGCTACTCTCTATAGTATTGTGTGCTGTGAGAGTGGCCCACAATCGCTAGACTCCGTCACGACTTACCATCAGGCGGACGGCATCAATTTGGCGAACCCAATAGAAAAAAAAGGAGTCGAGAGATTTGTCGATAAAAAAAAATTGCAATGCTAATTTTCATAATGTAAAAAATCATAACATATTATAAAACAAAGTCGCTTCTTATGTATGCTTATATCTTTAAAACTACGCAACGGATTTTAATGCGGTTTTCACCAATGGATAGAGTGGTTCTCGAGGAAGGTTTTTGTACATATATTTATAATTTGTCAAGTGGGCGAAGCCGCGGCCGTCCATTAGTAATATATAAATTATATTTACTCTTTTTCTACTGATGGTGCGATTTGGCGGTGTTTAAATATGCAGTTTCATATTCTACTTACCGACGCGTTCTATTTATTCATTAGACACACACACACACACATATCACGCCTAAATCCCCGAAGGGGTAGGCAGAAGCGCATTACACACCCACAACTTGCCCTTGCCAGTATTTTAATCCCACGTAATAGAGGGCAAGCCCATTGCCGTCACCGTGCACACATATAATGGGTTATGTTCAAAAATGGCCGAAAGAATTTAATAAAAAGTAGCAGCTATATTGTAATTTTGAAAAGAAATTTGAAACCCGTTGCCTTGCGATGAAATGTTGATGAAAGACAACAAAATCTGACGTGCCGCTATAGCTTATTAGAGTTTACTATGACACTATACGACATGGCTTATGATTAGATATATATATGATATTAGATTATACAGTAAGACGAAATAACTATAGTTTGTTGAGTAATGCGTTATACGTCCTCTCCACAATAGGTCAGGGTACTTGGAGCAAAAGATAAGAGGGGATACATCACAGGATGAATCGCCAGCTCATTTATAAATGCAGGAGTTTGGTATCACAAACGTTCATAGATAGACCTTTGGATTGTATACATATCCAAACAGTGTTTAATCAATAATATATATCAAAGTGATACATCATACGTACGAGGAGGAGGTTTTCAATTCGAGTGGATGTTTTTTTACATACATAGCGTGATGCCTTTTTCCCCGAAGGGGTAGGCACAGGTGTGCAAACACACCCACATCTCTCCAGCTATGTTAGGTCCCATGTAATAGGGGGCGAGCCTATTGCCATTTACCGGGCACAAGTTCCAGACTCTGGGATAATTATCTGGGTAAAATTCTAAAGAGAATTATACATTATCCACCAGACCCGGGAATCGAACCCGAGACCTCGAGCGTGGCAATCCGTACATAGTACCATTGTGCCACCGATGTTTTTTTTAATTTTTTTTTAGGTTTGTTACCTCGTACCTTCAAACTGGGTGAACGGATTTTGATTTTTTTTAATTGGAAGCTACTACTTTCTATGTGGTGCCATTCCAATTTCATTCCATTCCGACTAACTATTTGGTCCCATTTCGATAGTTTGAAGTCGGTTGTTGTGTCAATTTTTGACATGTATTTTATGTAAATACATACGAATTTACTTTTAATTTAATTTACCTCTCCGTGCCTCGGAGAGCACGTTAAGCCGTCGGTCCCGGTTGTCATACGAAAATCTATGGCAGTCGTTAGGGGTGTTGGAGCCCTTAATCAAAAATCCGACCGGTCTAACTACAGAACTTCGATGTCGCCCATGGGTTGTGGAGGTCAGATGGCAGTCGCTTCACGGAAAATATCGATGTTCAGCCGAATCGCAGTTAGACTGGAAAGCCGACCCGAAGTTGGGAAAAGGCTCGGTGAATGATGACATACGAATTGAGGTAGTTCGGTGGACTACCGAAAGCGCTTTTTGATTCGTGAGTTAGAATTAGAAATGTTTATGCTTTAATACATTATACATAATTTTTTTTTTTTTTTTTTTTTTATATTTGTTTCGCCAAATTGACGCCGCCCGCCTGGTGGTAAGTCGTGACGACGTCTAGCGATTGTGGGCCACTCTCACAGCACACATTACTATTGAGAGTGGCCCTCAACTTGACAACCTACTGATGTGCCTCTTCACGCTCCGCTTAAAGAACCCAGGATTATATGTGGGAGGAAACACGTGCACAGGCAGGGCGTTCCAGGCCACTATCGTTCGGCAGAGAAACGAACGTTTAAAACGTTCGGTTCTCGCGAACATGCTATCCACTGTGTGGGGGTGGCATCTCTGCCCGGCACGAGTCGTTCGGGATCGGAAGGAAGAGGGTGGGATCAGATTGAAGAGTTCTTCAGAACACTCGCCGTGGTAAATACGGTAGAATGCGGCCAAGGAAGCTATTGTTCGGCGCTGAGCTAGCGGCTCAAGGCTTCCCGTTACCTCCGGACAACCTATAATACGGATAGCCCGTCGCTGCATAGCGTCGAGAGCGTCCAGCAGATACTTCGCGGAGCCGTCCCAGAGGTGAGAGCAGTATTCGACGCAGGGTCTAATCTGCGTCTTGTACAGCAGACACCTCTGGTCCGATGTAAAGAATCTCTTTACCTTATTCAGTATTCCTAGTTTCCGCGAAGCTAGCCCTATACATCTTTCGATGTAGTTTTAATATATATTATAATATTAAAACTACATCGAAAGATGTAGGCCTGGAACGCCCTGCCTGTGCACGTGTTTCCTCCCACATATAATCCTGGGTTCTTTAAGCGGAGCGTGAAGAGGCACATCAGTAGGTCGTCAAGTTGAGGGCCACTCTCAATAGTAATGTGTGCTGTGAGAGTGGCCCACAATCGCTAGACGTCGTCACGACTTACCACCAGGCGGGCGGCGTCAATTTGGCGAAACAAATATAAAAAAAAAAAAAAAAATTATGTATAATGTATTAAAGCATAAACATTTCTAATTCTAACTCACGAATCAAAAAGCGCTTTCGGTAGTCCACCGAACTACCTCAATTCGTATGTCATCATTCACCGAGCCTTTTCCCAACTTAGTTGGGGTCGGCTTTCCAGTCTAACTGCGATTCGGCTGAACATCGATATTTTCCGTGAAGCGACTGCCATCTGACCTCCACAACCCATGGGCGACATCGAAGTTCTGTAGTTAGACCGGTCGGATTTTTGATTAAGGGCTCCAACACCCCTAACGACTGCCATAGATGTTTGTATGACAACCGGGAGCGACGGCTTAACGTGCTCTCCGAGGCACGGAGAGGTAAATTAAATTAAAAGTAAATTCGTATGTATTTACATAAAATACATGTCAAAAATTGACACAACAACCGACTTCAAACTATCGAAATGGGACCAAATAGTTAGTCGGAATGGAATGAAATTGGAATGGCACCACATAGAAAGTAGTAGCTTCCAATTAAATTAAAAATCAAAATCGGTTCACCCAGTTTGAAGGTACGAGGTAACAAACCTAAAAAAAATTAAAAAAAACATCGGTGGCACAATGGTACTATGTACGGATTGCCACGCTCGAGGTCTCGGGTTCGATTCCCGGGTCTGGTGGATAATGTATAATTCTCTTTAGAATTTTACCCAGATAATTATCCCAGAGTCTGGAACTTGTGCCCTAACGGGACCTAACATAGCTGGAGAGATGTGGGTGTGTTTGCACACCTGTGCCTACCCCTTCTATGTAAAGAATCTCTTTACCTTATTCAGTATTCCTAGTTTCCGCGAAGCTAGCCCTATACATCTTTCGATGTAGTTTTAATATTATAATATATATTAAAACTACATCGAAAGATGTATAGGTATAATAATTATTAAGCTCTCGACGAACGTCTATGCCAAAAAAAAAATTATAGTATATACTAAGAATATTTACAAAAAAATATCGTTTAAAAAATCCTCCTCGTCATTACCGACTGGGAAGGTTCCCAGAATGCTGGCAGGAAAAAAGGATAGGAAAATAAATTGAACTTGCCAAGCTCACGCTCTATAGCAACAAACATTTGACGCCAGTATAAAGTGGAGTACTCGTAGCTTAATATCTGTCTGGGGTCTCATATTATCTCCACACCAAATATCAACAAATTCAGTCCGAAAAACAATGACAAAGAATATGTTTTATAAGCAGTGAAGTATGCTAAGTTTTTGAGCGGAGCGAAGCGTAGCGTATCTTAGACGACAAGTGTAAATCGTGTGTGCCAACTCCTCCGAAACGGATCGACCGATTTTGATTAATTTGGCATGCTGGTCGACATCATACCCGGGAGTGCATATCTCTGAAATCATGAAAATAGAGCATAAAAAAAAATTGCTACGCTCATTTGCAAGTAGTAGCATGCATTGTATACCTAGTTTTAAATAATTTTACAATATGAATCACAAAATTAGATGTCTTGGTCAGTTGGTAGAACGTTCCTCCTGGAAAGGAAGAGTCGCTGGTTCGAGTCCAGCCCAAGACTATAGTTTTTGTGATTCATATTGTAAAATTATATAATGACAAAGAAATCAATTTTTTCGATTTCAAAATCATTTATTTAACCACCCTGAATTAGTTTTAGAATTTTATATTACGTTGCCAGTCACTTACTCCGTCTGGTGACAATATGTGACATCAACTAGGTACCTAGCTTATGCAATATCCGTCATATTTCATTTCACCTTGCTGATGGAAAACCTCAGGTGATTCGGTTCGTTGCACTTGACTGTTTCTGCGTAACATATACGATCCATAAATTATCATATAGGTCCACTTTCACTCCCGCAATCCTACTACGGTATATTTTTAACTACGCAGAAATCAAAAGATCCTGAGTCGAGCTTTTGCTCTAAGTAAGGGCGTCAATCGTAATTTTTTGTATAATACCTAGCTTCTTAGACCAACCCGGTACCGCAGGGACCAAATTTCGAACTTTACCGTACTATAAATGCCGCTTTTATTTTTAATAAAATCGTTGACATGGTTCCTAATAACAGATCTTCGTATAACTTATCGTATACCGACCCATTTCAATGGTACAACCTGTATACTAGAGAACTTCGATAAACATTCCTCACGAATCATTTCATTCTGTGAATATCGCTCGAATCCGCTCTTTTCGATTGTCAACTGATTACTCGGTATAATAGATTGATCCAAGGTTAAATAATCTCTGTTATTAATAATAATCTCTTTGCTTTATTAGTCTAGATATAAAAATCGTAACCTACATTAGTCATTTTTTTATCGACATGTTAAGGGTCAGTAATGATACCGCACTAGTTGAAGTTATGACTTTCTGAAATGACATTTGTGATCTTTGTTTTTATCCAGAGACAGATAAAAACACACTCGCTACTTTGTCGAATATTTTTCATTGATGCACTGCCCCTATTAATATGATTGTATATGATTATACACTAGAGACAAAATCTTAAATCTCAAAATCTTAAATTTTAATGTTTAGCAATTTAAGTTAGCAACGAATTACTCCGCCGGGCGCCACTGGAAACACCTGCTTGTAACCAGAGACGCGTGGCAACGGTCGTTAGAGCGGCCGCGGCCGTTGGCTGCGAAATTAAGAAAAAAAAAAACAACGAATTACTTATTAGTCTTAAGGTGCTCTTATTGGTCGTAACATGATATTTGATAGCCTAATGTGCCCTAGACTTAGCTCAACAAACCAAACAAACAATTCAGCTAATTTCATGATAGCATGGGCTAGCTGATGCCCACGACTCTACACTGAAGTGGTTTTCTCGTGCCCAATGCTCGCGAGTACACTGAAACCCTGAATTTATTGAAATTAACTTGGGTTCCATAGTGTAACTATGGGTTTGGGTTTTTCCCATCATCAGGCAATTGACGCCCACCACTGCAAGGGTCTCCCCCAACGAACACCATAATATTCAATGTTGTGCTGTCCGCATCCAGGGGCTTCCCCGCAACCCTCAAGATGTTATCGGTCCGCCTTGCCGAAGGCCGGTCCATGCTGCCTCTTTCAGTATGTGGTCGCCAGTTGAGGACTTTTTGGCCCCATCGGCCATCAGTCCTGCGAACGATCTGTCTTGCCCACTGCCATTTATGAATCATCACTATTCTGCTACCCTCGATCTAACACAGTACTAAATCTTCCTCAGAACCTCGGGCATGGAAGGTAGCATCACAGTCAACGGTATGGAGCGCAACCTGTCCAGTTTCCGTAAGCTGTCCTGTTACATCATGCAGGACAACCAACTGCACGGCAACCTCACGGTTGAAGAGGCGATGTCCGTGGCTACAGCGTTGAAGTTGCCAAGTGCTACTACCAGCGCTGATAAGGAAGAAGTGGTAAGTGAACAAAATTAAACCTACTTAAATAACAAAGATCATGCGAATATTATTCCGCGTCAACTGTGATTGTAAACAACGCGGCAACGATAATTCTCTGAGCCAGAAAGTAGCCACTCTTCCCTCTAGTGAAACTGGTCCTCAAGTATAGCGATCCAATGACGTGTCTCTTCTGACAAGCTCAGCATGAAGAATTCCAAGCCCCATTTTTTTTCATCTCCCTACCCTATTCATAAGTAGTAACCATCATCATCATCAGCCCACATTCGTCCACTGCCACTTTAGCTTAGATATGCGCTGGGCTATTTCTGGGTCACGGTAACCAAGCAAATTACTACTGGAATTTAAAACTACGTTAGTAAAAATACCAGGAAAACGTTATCATATCAGTTATAAAAGTGCAAATTGCCATTATGTTCGTCGCCATTAATATCGAATTGGCGTAATTATTTCCATATTAAAGGTGATTAATTAACTATTAATATCAGTATCATATCTACACAATATGAAGGCTATAATATACAAGTCTAAAGGTTAAAGGCAGAGATTAAAGGGCTTGAAGATAGTCATATCAAATGTGACTTTAACCAAGGCAAAATACTCCCTATTTTAATTGAAACTTTACCGCGTATACGAGGAAAAGTCGTTTTAAATACTCACTGAACCGGTCTTGGTAGTTATTTGGTAGTTAAGAACAGGAAATGATGTTTGTACTTTATATATATCTTTTGAGTTATTTATTATATCAATGGTACATCGTCTGACAAGTGGTAGGAGATTGGAGATATCTGATACCTAAATGTTAAGTAAATGTTAAACTTATCTATCTATACTATTATATACCTAATTGTAAAGTGGTCGTGTCTGTACATTGTGCATTGTGCATATTGTTGTCTGTTGGAATATGAGAAAGTTTGAGAAGTATGGTTGGGTTAACTTTAGTGGATAAAATGAGGAACAGCGTGATACGGTAACGTTGCTGTGTGTCTAAAAATGTAGTGACCAAGATAGAAGGGATGCTTAGATGGTCGAAGGGATGCTTGGACGGTCACCTAGAGAGTATGTAGGATCGTAGCAAGTGGAATTCCATAGTCTCTGCCTACCCCAACGTAAAAGAAGCGTGACGGTATGCATGTATGTTGTTGTCTGTACACTCAGAAGTTTAAACATACCCTAGTTGTTACTTGCAGCTTCATCTACGTGAAATACTTTTCGTTTCCAATTCACGCGGATTTTAGACGTAATAATTTATTCCTATTATGTGAAAAATTTACATGGGATTAACTAATGAAATGTGAGCGTAATGATTGCTTCTGTCTGCCCCTTTGTGAATAAAGACGTGATTTTGTGTTCTGTATATTATGTGTTAAATGGTTAAATATAAAATACTCTATTTCAGATCCAAGAAATTCTTGAAACTCTCGGTCTATCGGAGCACCACAAAACCATGACGTCAAACCTCTCTGGTGGTCAGAAGAAGCGTCTGTCAATAGCTTTAGAACTCGTCAACAACCCTCCAATAATGTTCTTCGACGAACCCACTTCTGGGCTCGACAGTTCGTCCTGTTTCCAATGTGTTTCTCTACTGAAGACCCTGGCTAGAGGAGGCAGGACCATCATTTGTACCATTCACCAACCTTCGGCCAGATTGTTCGAAATGTTTGACCATCTGTACACTTTGGCTGATGGGCAGTGTGTGTACCAAGGCAGTACTGGCAGACTAGGTGAGTCTATGTTAAACTAATTAATCCTGTGACTTCCCTCGTGTACTTTGCATTCTTATATCACTCAAAGGGTTGAAAATAATTCTGTGGTATCTTCTAGATATATTAAAAGGGGAACCGTTTTTTTATTTGGTAGGTGATGCATTTAGAGCGATTTTCTTGTCAAGCGTTTTTCCACCAGCGCGAGCGTGCGGATCTCGTCCGCAATGCGTGTCGATGTCAATGTCAAATGACATACAATAATGAAATGCGTTTAATGTCGCGTGGGCCGCCCGCACGCCGCGCCCGGTTGGTATGTAACGGGGCTAGTCGGAACTGATTGACGTTGACATCGACACGCATTGCGGGCGAGATCCGCACACTGATGAAAAAACGTATGACAGGAAATGTGCTTTTACGTAATTTGCCTCTTCGAGCGGGATTTCTCGCGAAAACCTTTCCATGGCGTTTCTTCTTCGCCATAGTCGGGCGTCCGGATCGGCAGAATTAGGCAAGCGACGGCCGATAAGGGGAACAGAATTGCACCCTATTAAGTACCCTAAAGTTAAAGTTTCCAGACGACAGCGAACTCCTTCAAATTTAATTGCATTCTGCTTGTAAGCTGTCCTTGTAAATATTACAACAACGAGATCAAAAGCGTGTTAAATTACATTTTTTTTTCTAGTCGAATGGCTCGGTAGCGAAAGCCTCCAGTGTCCAGCCTATCACAACCCGGCCTCGTATATTATTGAGGTGTCGTGTGGAGAGTATGGAGATAATACTGGCAAGTTGGTTCGCGCCATCAATAACGGGAAGAATGATATCAGGTATGTGTTTTGTTTTGAACTATGGTAACACTGTTCCTTTTTTTTTTTTAAACGAGGAGGTTCATAATTCGAATGTATTTCGTTGTATCTTTCGACTAGGGGATTATATCTTTCGACTGGTTTTTTTTTTGTATTGAAAGCTATCTGTGTGCTTCCTGTTGAAATGGGACCACCATTTGAATTTGGTCTCTTGCTCTTAACTTTGACAAAATTGTTTAAATTCAGTTTAAATATTTTTATTTTCAGAAACGGCGTCCCATTCCCTGAAGCGACAATCCCAAATTACAACAACAAGGAGGCAATGGCGGAGTCACTAAAGAAACAATACAACAAGAACGATATGTCACAAGTACCCGAGAAATTCAAGGAAGTTTCGAACGGCCATGGAAACCTTCATAATGGTGTATTACAAGTTGTTGCCAGTGAACTTGCTAAAGGTTAGTTGGGTTATTTATACTCTCTCTCTCTCTCTCTCTCTCACACACACACACACACACACACACACTAGTTTTTAGTCTCACGTAATAGGGGGCAAGCCGGCAATAGACCGTGACATGACATTTATAATGGGTTATGTCCAAAATGGCCGACTGAATTTAATAAAAAGTAGCTGCTATATGGTAATTTAGAAAAAAAAAAAAATTAAACCCGTTGCCTAGCGATTAAATGTTGATGAAAGGTAACAAAATCTTACTTGCCAGTCGCTATGGCACAGCCAATTAAAGTCCTGGGCGTCTCGGACTATTTATAGTGTTGGTTAATGGTAATAGGTGGAATTTACTATATTATATTTGAGTATATTGAACAAAACCAATTTTACTTTTCTACAAGTACCACCTTTTCCATAACCACATAATATAGGTATATCGACGAGGAGGTAGGCAGAGGTGTATTACACACCTACATTTAGTTGGCTCCACCATAATGTGGGGCTCGTGGCTCAATGGTAACCGATTAGTTTTACACATTGCAAAGATTAAGCAACATCTAGCCAGGTCGGCCTTAGTCTGGGTGACGACGTCGGAGCACGTTTTCGCGTCAGTCCCGGTAGTCAGGCTAACATCTATGGCAGTAGTCGTTACGGCTATTTGGAGGCAAAAATGTATAATAATACACCCAAATAGGCCCATCACACAACGTCACCTATCCCAAATTAAGCTAATATAAGCTTATGTTATGGGATCTAGACAACTGATAAACATACTTAAATATTTCTTAAATACATACTAAATATACATAGAAAACACCCATACTACGAAACAAATATTTGTGGATCACACAAATAATTTTATTCGATATCGGTTAAGCCTAGTTCGCATTAGGCTAGTAATTTAGAAGAGTAGCGAGTAATTTAGTAGCTAAATATGTGCGAACTACAAAAATGTAGTCGAGTAATTTAGTAAATGATTTAGTCGAGTCAATCCATTTTACTCTATTTTTTCGGGCGAGTAGCGCCTCCCACCACGCATCCGTGCTCACTGGTTCACCGGCTAAACAAGTCCGAACCTGTTGATTAGTCGAGTTCATTAGTGGCCGCCACCACTCACTTGCATACTGTACTAAACCGTAATACGAACGATTTCTGTGTAGTAGCGAGTAGTTTAGCCACTAAATTACACGCTACTCTACTAAATTACTAAAGCAGTGCGAACTAGGCTTTAGAGCGCCGTGCAATAATAGTTGATATTACTATTCCGCATGACGGCAATCTCGTGAAAGCCGAAAAAGCTGTTATTGTACCGATAGTCGTTTCCGTGCATGGACTGATCGCCAAGAGCCTCGACCAACACCTACAGAGGCTCTCGTTAGACAGTTAAGTCAAGGGGCTTATGCAGAAGGCAGTGTTACTCGACACGGCACGCATCGTGAGGGAATTCCTGTCTCTGGAGCCCCAACCACCGGTAGCTTGGTCCTTGTACAAATATTTGTGCGATCTGCAAACATTTATTAAGGAGTTTTTGTAAAGTATGTTGTATAAGCTATCTAGTACTTATAGCACACGCTCTGCTTAGTTTGAGACTAGATGGCATTGAGTTTATTGTACTCACATACTTATTAATAGTCTTGTCATCATCATTCACCGAGCCTTTTCCCAACTCAGTTGGGGTCGGCTTTCCAGTCTAACTGTGATTCGGCTGAACTTCGATATTTTCCGTGAAGCGACTGCCATCTGACCTTCACAACCCACGGGCGATATCCAAGTTCTGTAATTAGACCGGTCGGATTTTTGATTTAGGGCTCCAACTACCCTTTAATGATTGCCATAGATGTTAGTATGACAACCGGGACCGACGGCTTAACGTGCTCTCCGAGGCACGGAGGGGTCTTAATGTCTTAAGAAATGGTCACCCCTCCTAAAGCCTAGTTCGCATTAGGCTAGTAATTTAGAAGAGTAGCGAGTAATTTAGTAGCTAAATATGTGCGAACTACAAAAATTTTGTCGAGTAATTTAGTAAATGATTTAGTCGAGTCAATCCATTTTACTCTATTTTTTCGGGCGAGTAGCGCCTCCCACCACGCATCCGTGCTCACTGGTTCACCGGCTAAACAAGTCCGAACCTGTTGATTAGTCGAGTTCATTAGTGGCCGCCACCACTCACTTGTGTACTGAACTAAACCGTAATGCGAAGAAATTTCTGTGTAGTAGCGAGTAGTTTAGCCACTAAACTAAATGACTAAATTACTAAAGCAGTGCAAACTAGGCTTAAGACCGGTCTGAGTCGATGTTGCTTAACCTTTGCAATGTGTTAACAATGTCGGTTACCACTAGACCACGAGCCCCTCGCATTATCATCACTTATTAATAGTCTTGTATGAACTTAAAATTATATTTCTGTCACCAGGTGAGCCCCTCGTACTCCAAGTGGATGTAGAGAAACAAGACAACGTTGAGGCAGCCCTCCTCGGCGGTGACGGTTCACCTAAAAGATACGCCACGTCAGAACTTACACAGTTCTGGGTCGTTTTGAAGAGAACATTGCTTTTCAGCAGACGAGATTGGGTAATTATAGTTTGTATTCGACGAAAACCGCTTAAAACTTACTAGTGGCTTGACAAATTGTATACTAAAACCTTCCTCAATAACCACTCTATCCATTAGTGTAAACCACATCAAAATCCGTTGCGTAGTTTTAAAGATCTAAGCATACATAGGGACCGAAAGATAGCGAAAGCGACTTCGTTTTGTACTATGTTAAGTTTACGCAAAACTTCATCATTCACTAGTCTTACAATACAAGGCACCACTTTTCCACAAAAGACATTGAATTTTACTGAAAGATATCAAAGTGTTTTAAAAACCATAAAGTGATGAAATATGGGCAAATTCAATTGAATGCCTTTTAGACCAGTGTCGATAATTTCTGGAACCAAAAATAATCATAGTAGGATGAAACCCATTACAAAAGGACGAGAATATAACAAAAATTAAGGGAAAAATAATTTACGGTCGATCTGAGGTCGGGAAGTGGAAGGGGGTAAGTTTTAAGGGTAAAAAACGGTTTATCTCAATTTCCGGCAAAACTACAAGTCCTATGGAAAAAAATTAAATGACAAAGTTGTAGGTAATAAAGAGACCTACAACTTTTGCGTTTACACTTTTTTCACATAACCTCAAAATTTATGTGAAAAATTCAAATAATCAAGTTTTTGGTTTTTTATTTTTTCTTATGCAAAACAATTATTTTTTTCACGAATTCTTTTTTACCCTTAAAACTTACCCCCTTCCACTTCCCGACCTCAGGTCGACTGTAAATTATTTTTCCCTTCATTTTTGTTATATTCTCGTCCTTTTGTAATTCCTACTATATTTTTTTTTTTACTTTTTACCATTTTCAAAGGCTTCAGCCCTAGTCTATGTGTATATCATTTTGGATTTATGTGTTGCTTTGTCAACCCCAATTTGATGCATGCAGCATAATGAAACTTTGCGATACTGTGGGATTACTGTTTCCTTCTTATTTTACTTGAACTACAGAGTAGGTTATATAACATTGGAGATGGCTGTTAGAAATTTAGGTTTAAATTAAATAATGGTTATTGGTCTCATAATTTTTTGTTATACCGCCCGCGTGATTTAGTTTACTCGTTCCCGGTTCCCGTGGGAACAGATTACCGGAATAAAAAGTAGCCTATATTACTCAGGGTGAATGTAGCTTTCCAATGGTGAAAGAATTTTTGAAATCGGCACAGTAGTTTTTGAGTTTATTCATTACAAACATACACATAAAAATACAAATCTTTCCTCTTTATAATAATAGTATAGATATGCATATTCAGTAGGTCTGAGGATAGACTTTTATCTATTTTTCATACCCCTAAGTGATAAGGGTTGTTCACCTCTAACTTTTTTTTTTAATTTTTATCACCAACCCCAATTTTTAATAGTCCTATTTCCCTTGGTCAAACCAGTTCTTATAAAAAACAAGTTAAAAATATGGCAAAAATTAGCCATATATTTTAGAGTTTTCGAATTTCATAAAATCTAAAAAATAAAAGGTCAACATCACTTTAGAGGTCTTTGACCATACTGAGTTGATTGCAGCTGGTCTTGAGTCTGTTAACTATTACCGTTCTCGATTTGACCTCGTTTTGACCTTGACCTTGAGATCAGAGGTCAAAGGTCAAGTTCATTTTAGAGGTATTTGACCATGCTGAGTTGATTGTAGCTGGTCTTGAGTCTGTTAACTATTACCGTTCTCGATTTGACCTAGTTTTGACCTTGACCTTGAGATTAGAGGTCAAAGGTCAAGTTCATTTTAGAGGTATTTGACCATGCTGAGTCGATTGACGTTTACACTGAGTCTCTACCTCTTACCGTTCTCGAGTTGAAAGTAGTTCACGGACGGACGGATGTTACTGTTGTATAAGAGATTTTCGTTTCGAAAACTCTAAAAAGGGACAGCTAGTGTTTATCTATTATATTACGTGTGTATGTTATTGACTAATATCTTCTTGTATTCCCAACAGACTCTGATGTACCTGCGCCTGTTCGCGCACATATTGGTGGGCCTGCTGATTGGCGCCCTGTACTACAACATCGGTAACGACGGCTCCAAGGTCCTGTCCAACCTCGGTTTCTTGTTCTTCAACATGTTGTTCCTGATGTACACTTCCATGACTATTACTATTTTAAGTTGTAAGTATTTCATTTTAACCTATTTATTACCAAACATTTACCATCAGCAAGCCAGCATCTTTAGTTCATCATTCACCGAGCCTTTTCCCAATTCATTTGGGGGTAGACTTTCCAGTGTAACTGCGATTCGATATATTCCGTGAAGTGACTGCCACCTGACCTCCACAACCCAGATTCACTCACCCTACCCCAATAAATACAGACTGGTTATGGTTTTTCTAAAAAAAAGGCCCGCAAAAGGGCCTGCCCTCAATTACGTAGGACCGAAAAATCTTAAAATACCTCGCATTTTACTGCTCTACGAAACCTGAACTCCAGAATCTTCGAATGCGACCCACATTGATAATCTATATATTTAATACGACAATTTGTTTGTCTGTCTGTCTGTCAGTCCGTCGCGTTTTTCAATTATAATTAATAATACATACATTTGCATGAAATATTAAAATATTTTTATTTTTTTATTTTGAGGCGACACAAAGTTCGTTGGGATAACTACTAATTATTAATGTTTTGATGAACATTATATCTTAAACCTAACTTTATACCAAAAATATCACATGTAATTTACTATAATTACACGAGATATTTTTTGTTATTTCACCAAACTCGTTCTCAGAATGTTGAACTTTTGACATGTCATATTTTGACCTTGGTTTAGCGTCGCGTTTATGCGTCTTGACCAAAAGATATTTATTTGAGTTGAGTGGCGTAAAATGAGTAGCAGAATTTACACTGTATTCGGTTTCATACTTAAGTTTTTTGCCTGTTTGTCACAAGGCGACGAAAAATGATGAAAATTCATAACCCATAGTTCAAAAACTCATAGGCTTGCCCCCAATTACGTGGGACCCAAAAAATTACTGGGAAAGAGTGGGTGTGTAATGCACCTCTGCCTACCTCTTCGGGATATAGGCGTGATATACCTATGTAGTTCAAAATATTTAAGTATAGATTTTATTCGGTAGCTTGTGAAGTACGTTAAAAAAAACTGGAGGCTGACAGACAAACAAAAATCACGTCTTTATCCCCGAAAGGGTAGACAGAGGAGCTTATTACACCCACATGTCGCCAATTCTTTAACCCCAATAATAGGTGGCGAGCCTATTGTCGTTTCTTGGAAGTATATTTGCCGTAGCCTCGTCCGTTTGTTAGCAGGTGCACCGCGTGCAGGTCAGGCTGAAGTGGGGCCCAAGATATGTTGTTTGGGCCCCTTAGCACCCGCAAAATAGAGGGATTAACAACAATCCTAGTAATTAGGAACTCCTAGGGTTACTAAAGTAAAGCCAAAGAAACGAGATAAATTTCGTCAACAAACGGACAGTTACTGAGTTGCCTTGCGATAGCGAGCGATTATTATCTCTGTCCTTATCACTCGTACCCAGTAATGACGTAAGTTGGTCGACGAGAGCCGTCGTTGCGTGTTTCATGGTACAGGTTAACATTTAGTACCTTAGTTGTCAACATTGATAGAATAACTATTTCTATCATAAATACGTCTGATTCAAACTCTTCCAACGAATCATCCATATGATAATACAGATGATAGCGATTACAGTTGAGCCATTTTAATAGGTAACATTTGACAATTCATTAAAATTCAACAATGCAACCTTGTAACGGCGGGCATAAGATAATATAAAGTAATGGTAAGTAAGATGTTCAAACTGTTCAAAATAATTGCATCATTCTTTCGCCAGGTAACGCCTGATTCTATCCAATATATAAGATAATATGTTTTTTCGTTTAGTTAGAACTGCACAATCGCTTAACTTTTTTCAATTACGATCACATATTTATTGTAATAATGACAGATACGAGTAATTTTACGTTTTGCTTTCACTAATAAACCATTCTAAACATAATAAATAATTTCTGATCTAAAGAACAGAACGTCGTTACAATGTTGCGTCAGTTAACCCTATTTCTTTTTAAACACTAATGAAACATATGTTTTCGTTTCTGTTGCCTTACTTTAGTCTGTCCAATTAATTTGTTATTATAACACGGTGTATGTTGTTTCCAGTTCCACTCGAGATGCCGGTGCTTGTCAAAGAACATTTCAATCGTTGGTACTCGCTTCGATCATACTATTTGGCGATCACTGTCTCCGATATACCATTCCAGGTAATATTATCGTTATCGTTATTTTTTTCTATAATATAAAAATAAATTGCTTTTCGTTTGTCTTACCGAAAGGACAGTGTCGAAAATGGGCCGGAGCGCCTGGAGCCTGGACACGATGCTGGAAAATTAAGCTATTTATCTATATTTATGTTACATTTTTACGTATTTAATATATCATGATTTCTGATGTGTGGAAATCTCTTTATTTTAATAAGTAATTTTTGATTGAAAAAATATTGTCCAAAGTATGATTCGTTTTCCGTGAAGCCAAATTGTTGCCATCAATCAAAATAAATTACATTTAAGAAAAATATTAATCGATTTAACTTTTTCTAAATCGATTCATGTAAACTCATTTTATTTTTGACTAGATTTTATATTTTAATGGTTTATTATCCAATACTGAGGCATAACAATTATTATTGTTATTTTTTTCTTATAAGTGTTAAATGATAAATATAATGGTGGTAGTAGGATTGACATTTTATATCGATATAATTTTAATCAGCTCTGTGATGTTTGTATATGGCAACTATATTAAAAGTTGAAACAACCGTCAAATGTTTGGTCAAATGACTCAATCGTCTACATACGTTGGGAACGGCTAGACCGGTTTAAATAATTTTGATTTTGAAACATTCGTAGAAGTTCAAGGAAGGTTATAGAAGTTTTCTTTTTAGTTCTCTAATACTGACCTAACCTAACCCAGTTAGGGCCTGCTTTCCAGTGTAACTCAACGGCTGAACTTCGATTTTTTGCGTGAAACATTCGTATTATAGGCGATATCGAAGTTCTGTAGTTAGACCACTCGGAATTTTCAAGGCTCCAACGACCCGTAACTACTGCCATAGATGTTTAAATGACTTTTGTTTGTTTTCAGGCAATATTCTGCGTGATATATGTCGTAATAGTGTACCTACTGACTGCTCAGCCGGCTGAATGGTTCAGATTTGCGATGTTCCTGTCGTCGTGTCTGCTTATATCCTTCGTGGCTCAGAGTGTGGGACTCGTCGTGGGAGCTGCTATGAATGTGCAGGTAACTGCTTTACCTATCTACTAGTCAAAAAAATATTCTCGTAAAATACCATGTAGAAAGGTTGTTTTCCAAGGAAAAGAACAGACAAAAAAAATAAAAAATAATGTTGCTTATAAAATACTTCTAATTTGTCGTGACGAAAGACGTCCATAGAGGGTAGACTAGGTACGGTTGTGACAGTTTTAGTTTTGAACACAAATAATTTTGAAAATTTACTACTTATTTGGTAGTAAAATTAACATGAATCTTAATTTGTTAATTTGGTAAATGCACTGTAGAAGTTAAAGCGTCGAATTATAAAATAGGAAAAATGTCTCAACCGAATACCACACCCCAAAGACAGCTGTGACATTTGATTGTTGCAAAGCAATACGAACTACTGCTTGCGTCTACACAGCTAATACACAAACACCCAGTATTGCGTCAGTATTAGCTGACGCAATACTGGGAAACGTGTTTAAACATGCTTGCTCCATCATCCCTTACACTCTCCCCCGTATAGTAAATGTATTACGAGTTATCAGCGAATTAAGACTGTCATTAGCGTACCCTGGTACAACCATACCCAGTCTACCCTACTTTTTTTGTTTGTTAAGGGCGTCTCACATCTATAACACGTATCTTATTTCTAGAACGGCGTGTTCCTGGCACCTGTGATGTCAGTGCCGTTCCTACTGTTCAGTGGTTTCTTCGTATCGTTCAACGCTATCCCTGTGTATCTGCGGTGGATTACCTACCTGTCCTACATCCGATACGGGTTCGAGGGCACTGCGCTGGCTACCTACAGCTTTAATAGAACCAAACTGCTTTGTCATCAGGTAACTAAGTTATTTTCAATTTCATAATCTATTGAATCAGTGAACGGCAAATCATAGAAGCATTTCTAGCGTTCGAAAATTACCCAATGCAGATGCTGTCGTTAGGTAAATTTAGTCGTGGAGGTGTGTATGAGCCGCGCAGGAGGACAATGGGATCGGCGGCCATGTTGGTGACGTCATAGTAACGGAGATTAACCCACTATACTGTTTTGTTATCCGTACTTTTTAGCGATTGATGACGTCACGAGGATGATCCCGCGCTAATCATGCGATAGTGGCTATGCGTTGCTAGCCAATCAGAGACGCACATTGACAATAGAACCAATCATTATTTCGAAATAGTAATCGTTGTTTGCGATTTATTTTAGAGATTTTGTTTGAAGTTACGCTTCTATGTTTTTTTTTGTTCACTGACTTTATTTAATATCAAACTCAATTTTGACAAGTTATCGATAATATGGCGGGAAACTAAAAAAGGCGGTATGGTCGAAAGACTTTAGCCTGTTATTGCTTGTAGAATTATGTCTAACTGTACTATAATGATTAGAAAGTTAGTTTATGACATTTTTGGAAGTTTATTTTTTAAATCTGTTTTTACTTTTACAAAAAAAAATAATTTCACTAAAAGTTTTTATTTTTAAGTACTAAAATCGATGACATTGTTCCTAAGAACAGATCTATGTAATGTCTTATAGTTTCAGACTTTCCCATACTGACCTATTTGAATGTTACCCCTATATATGCAATTTAATAGATTACATCAACGAACTCTTGGTTGCATCAAAAACTGCATGATATTACTTGCGTATCCTTTATATTTTTGATCCGCAACTAATAAAGGTCACTAAATATAGAGCAAAGGTACCATGAGGCTGTCACGAGTGGCTAGACTGGAGACGAAGTCTCGATAAAAATTTTGATAAAAAAAGTAACTATTTTTTATTTTTTTTAGACGTACTGCCACTTCAAAGATCCCAGCACTACCTTGGAAGAGTTGGACATGAAGGATGCCGATATAACCTTAGACATAGCGGCTTTATGTCTGATATTCCTTGTCCTGCGTATATCCGCGTTCTTGTTCTTGCGTTGGAAACTTAAATCTACCAGATAGAGTAAAACAAACAGTAAAACATGAAGTAAAGGTTAGGTTACGAATATATTGTTAATACGTGTCGTGATGCGAACAATAATCCACTTCAAATTACCGCAATGGGACCAAAAATTGACTACAGGGAAGGAGTATCTTTCAACTAAAAAAAAATATATATTGCTTCACTCAGTCGAAAGATATGAGGTACTTTTTATATTAGGGTCGCCATATTGACGCAACCCGACGAGCTGTGGCGACGTCTGGGGACATGAAGAATGCAATCTAATTCAGAACTTCTTTCTTTTGAAGTTGGTTAAATAGTCAAGTTTTACTATTCAAATTCTAAAGCAAACGTATTATTAACTTTTTTTTTTATTTTTCACAACATTTAACATAACAATTACAATCTAGACATTTAACGCTAATAAGTAATTTAAATTGGACTTAATTTGCTAAAAATCAATTAACTTTTATCCATTGAATTGTATAATTAACAAAAATATTAGTTATATCAAAGTTTTTCTAAAAAAAAAAATTTTTTTTGAGATCGTGGTCGGTAATGTTTTTTTTTAATTTTCGACTGCGATTTTTTATATGGTTACTTATTTCTGTTAATATAAAACGGGGAAAAATAGTA
Organism: Nudaria mundana; assembly: GCA_963556515.1. Classification (NCBI taxonomy): domain Eukaryota; kingdom Metazoa; phylum Arthropoda; class Insecta; order Lepidoptera; family Erebidae; genus Nudaria; species Nudaria mundana. Next base: position 20,200,974 of record OY748293.1, read on the forward strand.
CACAAAATGCGCGTCCTATCACGACACGTGTTAATATGTCTAGCTTTAGCTGTAGAAAAATAAATATGTAATTTTTGGAGTTGTCCCTTTGTCATAAATAAACAAAAATAATGGTTATTTAACGACAAAAAACCAAAGTTAATATACTATTAATGTTTTGGTTTTGAAAGAAATTTGACAAATTTCGACAAAGCCCGAATCGTCATAGGTAGTAATTTCTAGCGCAGTTATTGTGATAAAAAGATGTTGTTGCGAATAATGTATGGAAAATATAGATTTTGTAGATTTGAATTAATAAAAATACAAAGAATAAAAAAGAAATACGAATTATGGTAAACGCTATTCGTCCTTTTTACAAACAAAATAAAATAACTCTAAACTGTAACATACAGAAATGTGATATTTATATTTTTATATGTGATAAAAATAAAATTGTTCATATTATAAAATAGTTTGCATAAATATTGATATTGGTGCTATATTACAAAATCACTCAACCATAGTATTAAAACTAACATAACTCAAAAATATCGACTATATACAAAAAAAAAATTGGACTCAGTTTCGATAGGAGACCCAACCGTCTCATATAAAGAATTTTATAAAAAAATGTGTTTGTTCTTCAAAGTAAGACTTCCTGACGGTTCAGCTATCGCAACTTGAGACTAATTTTTTTTTTTAATTTGTGCTACTTCACGGTTTATATTAAACTATAACAAAACGAAAATTCATTGTAATCTTTAGAAACCTGTCGAAATATTTCCCTCTATCTCTCTGAACTAATGAGCTGCTCCTTGAATGTTTTCTCAATAAATTGTAATTTTCGCATATTACAAAGGACTTCTTAACTGTTTACAATAACTTTTTGAGTTGTCTTAGTTTAAGATTAGTTATGCGATATTTAATGTAATTGCAAACTGTTAACATATTTTCCCATATACCGGTTAATTCTATTTAATAAGGATCTGATGACATCTAATACAAAAAAAATACTTAGCGAGACTTATAGTGCTTATCAGATGTAAGATTTAATATTACGATATAAATGAAATTTGCTCATAAATTATTATTATAATTTCTTGCCTTCAGGGCTTGCCCTTAGTTATAAATTTCAAAGATAGTCCTAATATTAGACCATTAGTAGAGGTCTTTAACTTTTGCATTGCTGTCTAATAAGCAAAGGACATTGTCGAACTTGTATGGAGATTTGGCTCAATCATGTGCAGCTACAAATTTGGCAAATACGACATATTATAGTTTATATTTTATTTTTCAAAATTACCTATTAAAATAAAGATTTTCTCCACACATCAGAAATAATGACATATTATATATGTAAAAATGTAACATAAATATAGATAAATAGCTTTATTTGCCGGTATCGTGGACAGACTCCGGCCGATTTTCGACACTGTCCTTTGTTAGCAAGAGTATTTAAAAAGAATTTGACCTTCCATGACATCTATAAATGCCCGTAAACGGCAAAATCTTTTCCAAGACTGACGCAATTCAAATTATGACTTTATTGAATTGAATTCATTACAACATTTTTTAAGAAGGATGCCTCTTTTCCATCGTTAAATTTTTGATTTGTATTCAGATATAACTCAAAATATTACTGTCTTATAGTGTAGGCTATCGCTTCGCTTAATGGCTGGTTTACATTGGTCAAGCTTTTAGTACAGTGGCGAGTATTGCGAGTCTGGACAGTGACTGTTTACACTACGGCCAGTGAAGTGTCTTTCCTCTGGCAAAATGGACGAGTCTCGTCAAAAAATATGTCTGATGAAATACGAATGATCGCCGCAATATCTATGTCCCTGCATTTTAAATCTGTAATATCTCCCAAAATATTCATTTAAATTACATGCTGTAAACGAGCACATTAATCTATATTAAATGCACAATTTATTTAGGGTACTGTGTGCATTGTGGTGACCTCGGACCATTTTCCCGCCATTTCTTTAGAAAAAGGAACAAGCTATGAATTAAACAACACGTCTTGAAGCCGCTCACTTATGCACTGTACTAAATTTTACTGTTTACACTACGCCAGTGGCAAGTCAAGTGTCGGGCGGGGGGTGGGGGGGGGGGTGGGTGTGGGTGTGGGGTGGATCACTGTCCAAAAAATAGAAAGCCATTCTATTCGGATCCACTTGCAAGCCAGGTTGCAAGTCAAGTTGACTCGCTACTGTCCGATTGGTTTACACCACTGTCCTTGTTCACTGTACTTGGCTACTGTACTAAAAGCTTGACCAATGTAAACCAGCCATAAGTGACTGGCTACATAAGTGGACTGAGAACCTGCATTTTTAAATTCATATCGAGATTCGTGTCGTTGAATACCTACATATTCTGGCTGAAATCTTTGCATTATAAGTGTTGAAGTGAATAATTTAAAAAATATACACTATTAAAACTGTATGTGGGTCTAGTGGTAACCGACAATGTTAAAACATCAGTCAGGCCGGTCTTAGGATGGGTGACCATTTCTTAAGACATTGAGACCCCTCCGTACCTGGGAGAGCACGTTGTCGCGTCGGTCCCGGTTGTCATACGAACATCTATGGCAGTCGTTAGGGGTAGTTGGAGCCCTAAATCAAAAATCCTCGCGGTCTAACTACAGAACTTCGATATCGCCCATGTGTACGGAACGTGTTTCTATACATTTAATAAAGTTACCAAAAATGAAAAGGTAAATCATTTAACAAACAAAAATGTTATCTGTACAAATAAGAAAATATTGTCAGAAAATTGTAAATAAGTCGAGAAAAGCCATGGGAAGCAGCTACTATATAAATGATCACTACTAATGGTTTATTAGACTTACGTAATCAGGGATAGTGGAACAATATTATTTGTACTTATAGATGTAATTAATAATTGATTAGATAATGTGGTCCAATTTTATATTCATATGGTTATTTTAGAGGTTATAGATGATAAATGATATAATAATTAAGATGTTTTGTACTAATTATATAGGTTTTTTTAAATAAATGGTTTACGATATATAATTTATTATAATTATTTTCCTTTTTTTTGTTCGTGTACAAGGAGCAGAGGGAAACACAAAAAAAAAATACGACAAGTTCTACATGACCACAACATTTTAGTGCATGAATTCAAATTAGCCTTAGAGAAAGATTAATTATAATTATTACAAGGTTGTGATACACCAAAATCCTGTACCAAGTGGTGAACATGGTGGGAGATTTAATGCCCTGACCTCAAATAAAATAGCTGCCGTTGTAGTTCGTGATGAACAAACTACGTCTCGGGACATCGTTATTCAGGCTCACGATGACCGGCTCACTAGAATACCGGACACTCATAAATTTTATAATGCCGTCGAGTACAAAAGAGGGCAGTCCGTGCCATTTATTGTTTAGGTAAGAGAGATATTTAGAGAGCTATTTAAAGATATTAATGTTTTAACTAGCTTCCCAATATATATTTGATAACATACTGTATGTCAGGAAAAATATATCTAGCTATACTAAAGTAAGTGACGTTGCAGACAGAAATCTACGTAATAAAAATAAACTACTCCCTCCGTGTTATCGGCTTAGCAAGGTTAGTCATTCCTTCAAGGGGGAAGGTATACGCTTTTATAATAAATTGCCTGAATCGGTCCTTTGTATGCCCGACAAAGTAAATTTGACACCTTTATAAAGACCACTTTATGTCAAAAAGCATATTATAAGACAGTTTACCTTGATGATAAAAGTGTCTGGCTTGAGCATGGTGCAGGCGCCTCCTAAAATGCCGTAATTGTAGCATATTTTGTACTTAGTGACAATTTTTTTTTGTTGCATTATACACGCTTTTTGATTCTGACACGAGACCAGTGTACATTCGTCCACATTTAGTCTTAAGAATACGTGTAAATCAGTAAATTATTGAAAAAGAGTGACCGAGAGTTTTATTGCCAGGGTCTTTCACTCGGTTCTACTTATTGCTTTGCGAATCTGGCATTACATGTAAGTATAGAAGCAATGACATTTTTGATTTTAAGTACTTACTGGTATTTGTAAGAGCCATTTAGTGACCTATACAAATAAATAAATCATTTCATTTCATTACCCAATAAAAAATTTTATTAAGATTCAGACTCAACGTGGTTTTACCTTTCCCGTACCTAAAGACGACGGTATGGTCAGACGGTCAAGACATATCAATCTTATAAAGCAGGTTGTGAGAATAAGATGGACATGTTAGGTACAACTACAAATAGCGAGTATGGACTCACCTTTAGGTCTACCTACTTGTGAGAAGGTATAATGAAAGTAAAAGTAAGTATAAATAACATTAAGTAACATACTATTATTATTAAGACATTATCGCCCGTCTTTGGGTTACGAGTTAATTCAAATCAGTCCTTTTGAGTCATTTGTTTTCGAAGTAATATTACAAGAAGTTATATTTTCACAGAAAAATGTTGGCGATGTACTTCCTACTGTCTATTTGTCACGTCTCGGAGCAGTATTTAATTTTACCAGCGCCTGCTAAAGTTGAAAACGAAATCAGACAATGCGTATTGAACATACTTGACAAGTATTTCCAATACAAAGAGTTAACAATTGTCGATATCAATTACGATGATAACGAACTTTTAAAAATGATTCACGAAACATATCACTTTTCTCTAGTTACTCGAGAAACTCGACAAATGATAATACCTAATCCGTCATATCTCGTCTTGGCACCCGATGTCTCGACCTTCACAGATAATTTTGAAGACCTTACAAGAGAGATATTTTGGAATCCTTACGCAAGATTTTTGATCGTCGTTGGATCATTTGAGCGTCAAGAATTAAGGCTATTATTTAATGAATTACTCCGACAACATGTAAACAATGTTGTTTTAATGAATGCTGTTGATGGGAATCTGTATACTTATAACTCTTTCGAAAATTACGGTTGTGGAAGATACTACAACGATGTTATAGAATTTGGTAAATGTTTACAAACCAAAAATATTGACTTATACCCTAATAAACTAGTGACTGGACTGAAAAAATGTACATTCAGAGCATCCCTAACACACAGACCACCTTATACACTTGAACCGTATCTAAATGAATACCCAAATAAGCTACCTGGCATAGAACAATATGTGCTTAGTATAGTCAGCCAATCAGACGATTTTAATTTTGATTTCAAGTTTAATTTTGATGGATGGGCTTTCACGAAAATTGAACCGAACATGACAGCAATTGGACCCATGGATATGTTGCAAAGGAACAAAACAGATGTTATATTTAGTGCTATGATGATAACCACCTCGTTTGCAGCAGCGTTCACTTACGTCAATGGTTATAACGATTACGTTGATGAGTTTAAATTTGCAGTTCAAAAGGCTCAGTTTGTTCCTAGTTGGAAATATTTTTATCTAGAATTCGACTCGCTTGTTTGGTTCTTACTTCTAATGTGTATTATAGTATATTCTGGTATTGTAATATCTCTTCTCAAACCGAAAGATAAAGGCTATATAATATTAGAATTATTCGGTAACTTAGTCCTTCAAAACCACCAGATCCCCAGTCCAATGATTGTTAAATATGTTCTCATAATTTGGGTTTGGTTTGCGTATTTAGTGAATACATTTTATCAATCTAGTCTTGTTAGTCTTACGACAAATCCTAGTAAGGAATATCAAATTTTAAACGAACAAGACATGGTGAAATACAACCTAAGACCGTGCATGGCACCTATATTTGCAAAAAATATTTACACTGATAAAAGTGATCTAAAAAATTTTTTTCACACTAAAATACATGATCCACAGTGCGAAACGTTTCTTGGTGCAATGGATCTTGTAAGCACGAAAAAGAATATTTATACTATTCTAGTAACTTACTTTTACTTACATAATGAAGATGTATTTAGTGATAAATATGGAGAACCCTTAATTCACTATATAGAGAAACCATTCGCTAAACTATTGTGTGCTTTTCATTTTTATAAAGGTTTTCCAATTTCAACTAAATTTAAACTGAATATGATGCGTATGAGGGAAAGTGGTTTAGCTGAGAAGAACTTAAAAGATCAATATTATATGCGAAGCTTAAAATACAGTTATTCTCAAAGAGAATTCGAATACAGATTCGTTTCTCCATGGATTGTGTATAGCGCTGGATGTTTCCTAGCTACGGTGTGTTTTATAGTGGAAATTCTTTGGAAATATTTGGTTATTGATTAATTTGGTATCCTATTTTGTAGTGTAAAAATATTTGACCTTGTAACTATTGTTATAAAATAATTAATCCAAGAATAATTTTTATGAAAAAAATAGTTTCTACCGAGTACACTTGTACAGTATAAAACTAATTAATTATACATAAAACCTACAAGTAAAGGATACCAATTTCCAAATCAGATATATACTCGTACATGAATAAAACAATGAAGAAATAGAAACCGACTTTAATAATGACCCGTTAATAACTGATAAAAAATGAAAAATTGCTTCTTCCTTTGGGTTTTACTAAAAATTTAGATGTCACGTGTCAATCAGACCAGTAACAAATTATGATTTTTCGTTAAACATAGTATTTCACAGACATTATATGTGTGAGACTGTCAATTATCATGAATTAAGTCAAGATATAAGATAACTACTTCATAATAGCCTTATAAAATGGGTAGGACATCTAAATTCAAAGCCAGTCGTATAGTACCTACCTACTTAAAAATGTTACAGTTAATTCTCATATCTATATTATTCTGGACGACTTCTGGTCACAGCATATTTATAAATACTGTCAGTCACAGTGTTGACATAATAAATTGTGTGAAGGATATTATAAAGACACATTTTGGTCTACTGAAAGACCTAACGTATATTACAAGTGAACCTGAGGATGGAGTATTACTTGAAGCGGTTCACTCCCTAAATGTTGTAACAATGACATTTAATCATACATCTAATAAGTTGGTAACACCTCATAAAGGATATTTGATTTCTTCAGAAAGTGTTGCCATATTTATAGAACTATTCCCAAAAGTAGCTAAAGAACCCTCATGGAATCCAGAAGCTCTTTTTTTAATTATCTTCAATTCTCTAGAAAGTTCTCAAATCACGCAGATTTTTAACATATTCTCGAAATTCCACGTTAGTGATGTAATAGTTATTAATGAAGCTACTGAAGGACATATTTATTCTTACAATCCTTTTGAAAATTACAGATGTGGTAAATCTTTTGGAGATATTATTAATTTCGGCAAGTGCTCACAAGCGAAATTGAGCAAATTATATCCCAACAAGCATGTTACTGGTTTGCATAATTGTACGTTTAACTTAGCAATTCCACATCTGCCTCCGTATGCTGTTCACCCTGAAAACAACACTGATACGAGAAATCATCTTGCTTATGGAATAGAACCATATTTTTTAAGGTTAATTGGAGAAAAACGAGGTTTTACTATAAATATAACTTTAACAAATGAAGATATTGATTCAATTACAACGGTATCTTCTGATATGGAAGCTGAAGGAGCAATGCAAATGTTACAAGATTCGAAAGCTGATATGATTCTAGGTGGACAGCTACTAGTACCATCTAACGCTATTACTTTCGATTACATACATGATCTACTTCCCTACGTGGATGAAATTAGATTTTTGGTAAGACAAGCCAAATTGGTAGCATCTTGGAAAACGTTTTACTTAGAATTCGACTCTATGGTCTGGTGGTTTATCATTATTTCTTTATTCCTCTATTCATTCTTAATGGTTCTTCTTCTTCGTGTTAAAGATAAAAGCTACTTAATACTGAAACTTCTTGACAATTTACTGCTGCACGGCTGTGAAATTCGTTGTCAGTCGACTATTAAGATTATATTTCTTATATGGCTTTGGTTTTCATATCTAGTTAATAGTTTTTACCAGTCTAGCCTTGTCAGTCTTACTACAAACCCACCTAGACAGAAGCAAATTTCAAATGAAGCAGACATTTTTCTTCACAAACTAAAGCCATGTTTTAGTGAAATTATGCAGATGTATGACACGGAATCGTCACAGTCTAACCATGTGTACACACATATACCAGGGTGTAAACGAGCTAGCGAAAGTATTGTAAAAGTATTAAGCGACCAAGACTATTATACTATATTTCTATACGGATTGTACAAATACAATCAACAAGATTTCTTTGATATTTACGGACATGATCATATTTATCCATTAAAAGAAGCGTATTCAAAAGTGATTTACTGTATGTATTTTTATAAAGGATTTCCTTTGATTAACGATATAAGAGTGATTGCAATTAGACTAAGAGAGATGGGGTTGGTAGACAAGGCAATGTCAGATATGATATTTTTAAGGAATTTAAAACATCATTTCCATGCACATGCATTTAAGCCACGGTTTGCACTTCCTTGGTATGTGTATCTCTTCGGATGTGTCATTGCTGCAGTGACATTTATAGTGGAGATTATCTTTAAACGTACATAATAATTATATCTGTTGAAAATTTGTCGATTTCTATTTAAGGATTTATTTATTAATAGTATATGTACTTGGTGGGGCTCGTGGTCTAGTGGTAACTGACAATATTAACACATTGCAAAGGTTAAGCAACGTCTAGTCAGGCCGGTCTTAGGATGGGTGACCATGTCTTAAGATATTGAGACCCTTTCGTGCCTCGGAGAGCACGTTAAGCCGTCGGTCCCGGTTGTCATACGAACATCTATGGCAGTCGTTAGGGGTAGTTCGAAATCCGACCGGTTTAACTACAGAATTTCGATATCGCCCATGGGTTGTGGAGGCCAGATGGCAGTCGCCTCACGGTAAATATCGAAGTTTAGCCGAATCGCAGTCATTCGCAATCAGACTGGAAAGCCGACCCCAACTGAGTTGGATAAAGGCTCGGTGAATGATGAGTATATGTACTTAATATAATTGCCTGTTTATTATATGTAACAATAACTTCCTATATAATTATATTTATCTAAGTTTATCGCATTTTCTCCTTGCCCTTCTAAATTAGGATGTGATGGCGGTGCCATAACATTTTTCGTTTTCTGCAGGTGCGCCAATTAAGTTCACTGTCGTGCTAATTACAACCTAAATAAAGGAAAATATATTCTTTATCTTTATAAACATTCCAAGGATATTATATAAACATTCCATATTTCTGCATGTAGGTAGGTATTTAGATTGATGATACCGGGTAATTAATTAAATAACTAAGTACCGACTGCCGTCTAACAGCTTTGCTGTTTTTCTTGTTTCCTCTTACCCTTTGTTTTCTCCGTGTATTCTTCTAAACATCTATAGGTTTATTAGCCAAAAAGTGTTAAAAAGCTACACATAGTTTAACATTAATCATTTCTCAAAGTAAGGTACTTGATTACTTATGTTTGTTTCGTCTATGTAATCAACAGACACGCAATCATTAAATAACGCACCATATGATTATGAAATAAATCATAGAACATCATTACGACGTACCGTGCTAATGACAAATAATCACAGAATAGTAATTTATGGTGTAGATATGTATAATGTATCCAACATTTAATTGGGATTCAGACGAAAACTAACGCCGAGGCTGATCATCTGGAATAACACCAAACTGGGCATCTATTTTGGCACAGTCATGAACTACATAGTAGTATTTATTACTTACAATTTAATATTTAAGGGTTATTTAATATGTAGCGTTAACTACTAGCTGATACTTGCGGCTATTTGCGTGATTTTTTTTAATTTACCAAAACCAATACATGTCCTACTGAAACTTCTTAAAATAATTTAAAGTTAAAGACAATGAAACAACATCAAAAGAGAAACCCTGGCCCCCACTATAAGAGTTAACTTGGGTTGTGGGATACCAGGCCCCACAGATTTGCTATACAATACAACCCCAATTGATTAACACTTGGGGTTGTATTACTCATACAGCACCATTTTACGAGGAAATATTCTCTCAATGGTAATTCCCATTATTTATATTACGTGAGGTTGGTTTAAAAATACAACAGAACAATTTATTTTAATTATGTCTTTATTAAAATTATAATCACATTGCATTAACAACTTATGTAAATAATAATAGCAAATACACAATTTGACTAAAATAAGCGTTTGATTAGTAGCTCAAAGAGAAAAAATACCATAGAACCTAGAACACCAGGGAAATACACGTACCAGGGTACAACAAAATGGGGCTCAAAAGACTTCTTATGGAAATTTTGCTGTAGTTTTCGAAAATAATAATGGTCCTGTAGATTTTTTTCTGATAGACCACTTTCTCGCATCCGCAAAGCATTAAGCTTCAAACTACGAGTTATAGGAAATCCTTTGTAAAAAAAAAAGCCAAACAGTAATTTTGTGAAAGGCTTTTCGAAATAGTAAACTAAAGGTTCCCCCCATTTGTTTTTGTACTTTACTTCATTGTACAAGTAAAAATAATTCGGTACCACCGTAAATACTTCATCATTTCTTGAAACAGTATCCATTGATTCTCTTGTAGTTTTACAGCCTTCTGTCATAGCAAAGTCATTTGCATACAGCTTATTTGATTCGCTGAATAAAAAAATCTTAAATTCCGGACTAAAACAAGGTTTTAAATCGTATTCCAGAATGTCATCTTCATCTTGTATCTGATAATCTTGACTTGGATGAATCGTAAAGCTGTAAAGATTGGTTTGATAGAAAGTATTGATCAAATATGCAAACCATACCCACATTATCATTACGTACTTAACCGACCAACGAGTACGGGTATGCCGACCGTGGAGTAACAAATTCTCTAACAATAGCAACAAAACTCTCCCTTTATCTGTAGAGCGTAATAGAAGGATAACTAATACCGAATAAATGACAAGACATGTCCACAATAAAGCCCACACATCAAGCTCAAATTCTAAAAATATATATTCAGCAATAGGTGTCCGAGGTGATCGCCTAACTGCAAATCGTAATTCGTCACTATAGTCGTGGTAACCACAAAGGTAAGTAAATGCTTCAGCATGAGACGTAACCATCATTGCCCCGAATATTAGATCAAATTCATTCTTCTGTAGCATCTCCAATGAATCAACGGCAGTTATATTTGATTCCACTGATGAGAATACTTCACTATCATTATTATAATTGAAACTAACTGTAAATGTTTCTTCCTCACTCAATAACTCAAGTATATACTCTTCTGTTCCTAACAGTTTCTTTTTGCCGTTTAATTTCTTTGGGTCCAACGTGTAAGGAGGTCGATGTGTCAGTGATGCTGTAAAGTTACAATTTCTAAGTTCAGTTACAAGTTTATAAGGATATAGTATATCCGTTGAACTAGCACATGGTCCATGATTCATAACACTGTCGTAGTATTTTCCGCAGCCGTAATTATCAAATGGATTATAAGTGTAGAGATCCCCATTTTCAGTGCCGTTCATTACTAAAACATTGATAACATGTAGTTTCAACAATTCATTAAAAATTACACGCAAATCGTTGGTGCTAAGTAATTTGATCACTATTAAGAATCGTGCGTATGGATTCCATGTACGTTCTCGAGTAAGATAATGAAAATATTCAATGAAATGAGTGACATTATCAGAGAATACTAAATAGCCATTGTTGAACATAAATGTTTGTTCAGTTGCTAGTCTTGTTGTCATTGTAATATTTGCAGTTTTGTGAATTGCTTTCAGCACATCATCTTCATCCTGGGATATAGTAACGTAAGTTAGTTCAGTTTGTTCCGTAAAATATTTCGTAAGTATACCAATTACACACTGAATTAAATTATCATTGTCTTCCTTGTTTACTGAGTCTAATATAATGCTTTGGTTACTAATATCAAATAGTAAAATGAACAAACAAACAACCAACATATTGTCAAGTCGAAATATAACTATTTTTATTCAAAGCTTGTTAATTACTTCAAAGAAGGTGTTAATTAATGGATGATGATTTATCAAAAGCCAGCGGGACTGTATTTTAGAACTTGATTAATATCGTTTTCTTATCGAATCTAGGACACATACTGCAAGTGTGTCAGTGAAATGTGTAATATCGGACAGCGCTCATTGGTAGTATAATATGCAGGCTTGTATACAATAATGATTGTAGGTTTGCTTATGTATATAACACCTTTGAGCTCTGTAAACTCATCAGCATCATGCACATATGTGCTAATCTTTGGTACAATGTCACCTGCGTACTTCTATCTATGGTTTAGTATTATTAGTTATTTATTAGTCTAGCTGCAAAGTACATATACACGATTATTATAATTATGCACATCAAAAACCTCAAGCTGTAATGTAAGTAACTATAGATAAATAATACATCTTTATTGTCATAACATTTTTCTTTTATACTTATTATCCTTGTACCTATATCTTTATTGTCCTCCAAAATGAGACACACATATCACGCCTATATCCCCGAAGGGGCAGGCATAGGTGCATTATACACCCACAATCGTAGTAATAGTCCCCCATAATAGGGGGCAAGCCTATTGCCGTCACCGGGCACATTTATAATGGGTTATGTCCAAAAAAGCTCTTTATGAAAAAAATTGTATTAAATCAAGGAATACTTGTGCCAAGTTTCGTGAATATCGGATAAAAACTGTGGCTGCTAGCACACATACAGACCGAACGGACGGAAGCAAAATTGTCCAATTCCGAAATGTAGACGGTTCGCTTGCTGCGCTCGCTCGGCCAAAAAGTTGAAGAACAACAAACACTGCTGGCATTTTAAGTAATTCTATGAAACAACCTAGAGGCTATTTCACGAAGTACTTTTTCATGTAACTGCGTTAGAACAAGTTTATTCAATCAAATATCTGATACTTTATTGAAATAAAATACGATTAGACCAAGTGAAATGAATAAATGAATCAAAACCATTGTTACCCTTCAACATGTCGCTCCTGTATTTAAATATGTTATCTTTGTTAACTATAACAACATCCAATCAAGATATTTTTATACAATTTGCTCAACAACATAGTCAAAAGATTATTGAGTGTGTAACTGATATCCTTAACCGATACTTCGCAGAACAAAATGATTTGACTTTTGTCGATATGAGTACTACAAATGACGAAATTCTACGAGCGATACATTCAACAATAAACTTTTCATTGATATCCAGAAGTCCAAACCGACAGTTGTTAATTCCTAATGGAGGGTACTTGGTGTGTGCTCGAGATAAAGACACATTTTATAAAAACTTCGATGATCTAACAAGAGAACCATTATGGAATCCATACGCAAGATTTCTTATCGTTATTGAGAGACTACAAGAAAATGAACTACGTGTAATATTTGATATTCTACTGCGACAACATGTAAACAATGTACTTGTAATAAAAGGAACTGAAGATGTACAAATGTACACTTACAATGCTTTTGATAACAACGCGTGTGGTAGATATTATAACAAATTAATAAACTATGGTCACGGTTCACATGACTCGATAAATTTGTACCCTGATAAGTTAGTAAACGGACTTAAAAATTGTACTATCAGGGTCTCAACACCTCATAGACCACCTTTTAGTATGGATCCTGAAAAAGACGAGTACCGAAACAAATTGCCTGGAGTGGAACAAGCAGTACTTGAAATGGTTAGCAAATCTGACGGATTCAATGTTGATATGCAGTTCAATTTGCGTTCTTTGCGTTTTACGACAATTGCACCAAATATGACCGCAAGTGGCCCTTTGGAAATGTTACAGAACAATGAAACTGATATAATATTTGGAGCTATGTTGGTAACTGATACTCGATCGCAAGCTTTTACTTTCCTCTGTGGCTATCTCGATTACGTTGACGAATTACGGTTTGCTGTAAAGAAAGCATCTATTGTTCCAATTTGGAAGTTGGTCTATTTAGAATTTGATGGAGTTGTTTGGTCTATATTACTAATATGTTTAATCGTCTATGCCGCTATTATGATACACTTATTAAAATCCAAAGATTATGGCAAAGTTATTATGGAATTAGTTGACAATTTACTTCTCCACGGCCGTGACATTAAAGGTTCTTTTACAGTAAAATGTATTCTATTAATATGGGTTTGGTTCGCTTATTTTATTAATATATTTTATCAATCTAGTTTAGTTAGTTTGTCCACACATCCGAGTAAGGAGTATCAAATTGCGGACGATGTTGATATTGCAAAATATAATGTCCGACCGTGCATCAATAGTGGCATTGCAATGTTTATTAGTTCTGAATCTAATAGGGCACAGTACATGAACAGGACTGCAGCAAATACTTCGGTATGTGAAAATTTTACTTTAGCAATGAGTCTAGTAAGTGAAAATAAACAATTTTACACGCTAGTACCCAGCTACTATTATTTGTACAGTAAAGAAACTTATTACGACATGTATGGTGACCCAACGGTTTACTATTTGGATGTACCGTATACTAAATTTCTCTTTGGTTTTTATTTTTATAAAGGATTTCCTATTTCTAATCGTTTTCGACTGAATATGATGCGTATGAGAGAGAGTGGTTTAGCAGATAAGATTATCGGGGACCACTATTACTTGACTGGTATAAAATACAGTTATTTGTCCAAACAGTTTGAGTCTCGTTTCGTATTGCCCTGGTTTGTCTACATTATAGGTATCATGTTAGCTTCTCTAAGTCTTGTTGCAGAAATTATTAATAAACGTTTCAATTTGTTTCGATTTGGTCAAAAAAAAGAAAAATAAAAATCTTGTAAACAAAAAGTCGTCGTCGTTGTCAAATAAAACGAAATTGATTAGCCAGGAATATTTAGCAACTAACCACATATTAGAATTTATTTACAATAAGAATTACAATATACATAATTATATACTAAAAATATTTACATTATAAAATATCGTTTAAAAAATCCTCCGCGTCATTGCCGATCGGGAAGGTGGCCAGAAAATAGCCAGCCTTCTGGTCCTGAGAAGCATCGATTAAGCGTTTAGCAATGTCTCTATAAAGGTGGCGAGCACTCGGACCCCGTGACCCCAGTGTCTCAACCCCAAACGGCTCAAATATGTAACCACCAGCTATTAGAATTTATTAATATTTTAGAATTTGATAACACAGTCGTGACCAGAGTGAAGTTGGGTGAGGTGATATATCGGGGACTCATGCGCACGCTCCTCCCATCGGCCGAGCACAGGACGTATCCTCCCACGAGCACTCGGCTTGCTGATGGACTATTTGCACGTAAGGCCTACTGGCGAAACGGATCATTGCGAGTCTCGTCTCCAGTGTTTCGGTAATTACCTGCTAGGATAGCAGGTCTTGTTCATGTTTTACTCTAACCAATGACAAATGTTGAACAAAATAAAAAGGAAGCAGTTTTATTATCATCGTTTTTATCCAAGTTTCAAAGCACAAGATAGAAAGTGATCAATTACATTTTTTTTAAAGTAAATAGTGACAAAGTCAGAATTACAGTTTCGTATCAGAATGAGACCCAGAAATGATATTAGTTACCTACTTTATAAGCACAACAATTAACACAATAATTAGCATAAAATTAGGGGAAACGAGTGTACCAGAATTGGCAACGAAAACGTTAATCCACGGAATCTCATTGTAAGTGTAATCACTAGCACTGTTATTGCTATTCAATTATTGTTAACTAATTAAATTGTGAAATATAGCATTGGATGCATATTTATTAAAACCTATATAATGTATAATATTAATAAAATGTTTTTCAAAGCAAAGAGTATGCTAAACTTGTCCCACTATTTCACAATATAAGCGCCAATCTAAAATCCTAGGCTGGACTTATGAATATTACATTTCGAACTGGAGACAATTTTCCTACAAGGGGTATGCTCTGCCAACATAAGCTGTTACCTACCAAGCTTAATCCTTAATTAACTTCAGAAACCATTTTAATGAATAACTACTAGTTCTGATATTTCTTTGCTTTAAATATATTAGAAAAGTATATCTTTTCAAAAATGAACGTAATCGTGGCGATGCTGTGCCCAAGAATATAAATACTCCAAGGATTTACAAAATTATACTTAAATTCTTTTGCATGAAATCGATGTCTTAACGTGTTCATGTAATTCATGTCGCCCATAGCTTTAGCTACAAAACCCATCTCCCTTAGCCGAAGTGCACATGAACTTATCACATTTAATAAAGGATGTCCTTTGTAGAAGTACCATGCATATATAACCTTTGAATACGGTTGTTCCAAAGGATAAACTAACGGGTATCCATAAGCATCCAGATATTGCCGCAAATTATATTTGAACAGACTATAAATAATTGCTGTGTAGTATTCGTTAGACTCCATGATTTTTTGGAAGCTGCCTGCCGTGCTGTCACATCCTGGGATAGCAGTATTATCGTTGGATTCTACTGACTCCATGTAGTACATCTGCATTATGTTACTAAAACATGGCTTTAATTTTTCTTCATTAATATCACTTTCAGTTGAAATTTGCCTTTCTCTCACTGGATTTGTTGTGAGGCTAAACAGACTGGACTGATAGAATGTATTGACTAAGTAAGCAAACCAAACCCAAATTATGAAGATACATTTCACTGTAGATCGACAGTTAATCTTACATCCATGAAGAACTAAATTATCTATAAGTTTGAACACTATATAACTCTTATCCGTTGCTCGCAATAGAAATGTCAATAGTATAGAATAAAATATAATAGATAATAGTACGAGAATCCATACAGTTGTGTTGAATTCTAAGTATAAATTTTTCCAACTGTCTACTAATTGCGCTTTTCTTACAGCGAATCGTATTTCATCTTCATAAGGATATATATCATACACATATTTGAAAGCTGAAGCCCGGGAAGGTATAAGCATCATGCCACCCATGACCAGGTCTATGTCATTATTTTGTAATGCCTTTAAACTTCCAACAGCTTCCAAGTTTGAAGAGATTGTGGCAAAACTATCTACCGTTTCTACATCTACGTCTATTTTCACATTGAAACCACACATTTCGCTGACAATTCGAAATAAAAACGGCTCTACTCCATAAGCTAGAGGAGCTTCTTTATTAGTGTCGTTGCCAGGAATTACTGTGAAAGGTGGCCATTCAGGTACTGTTATGATAAATGTACAATTTCGTAATCCGGTCACATGTTTATTGGGATATAAATTTGTGTTATTTGCTTGTGAACAATTTCCAAAACTAATAATATCCTCGTAGTGTTTACCGCAACCATAATTATCAAACGCGTTATAAGAATACAAATATGTATCTGTTACATTCACAACTGTGACATTATGCACGTGATATATCAGAAGTCGATTGAATATAAACTCGAGATCAGACGTACTTAGTGATTTGACGATGATTAAAAAATATGCATCAGGATTCCAGTTCAATTTTTTACTAAGATTTAGAAGCTGGTTTGTCATTGTTGTATAGTTCCTTGCCACAACAAAATATCCATCGCGAGGCACATACATTGTAGTGGAACTTATACTTAAATGTGTAACAACATTCAATTCATGGAACTTTCTAAATAATTCATCATCTTCAATAGAATCATCAATGTAAGATGAAATTACTTTTTGGCCATTGAAATATTTTCTCATTATATCTGTTACACATTGTACTAGTTCATCACTATGACTTCGGCTTATTATCGGAGCGATTGAACTACTCGTTGTATAAAACAGAATAGAAATTATAATAATGACTAGCATTTTTTTCATTATGTCATTCATGGCAAACAATTTCCACTTATATACTTCTTTTTATCTAGATCTTGACGTGTATTTGACACTAATTATATTCGTACATGACATTTGAATTACAAGTTTTCAACACTTACGTTAAACTACCTGGTAATAAACCTAACTATTATGTGACACCTACATTTGACGAATTTACCTAATGCATACAAAATATGTTTAAAAAAATCCTCGGTGTCATTGCTGTCTGGGAAGGTTCCCAGAATACTGACTGTGTGGCCATGTAGGATGGCGATAGTTACTTATTCTATCTTATGCGCTGGGGGTGTCTGGGTAGCTGAGGCAGAGTGGCACATTTGAGAGTAGATACAGTAAGTTTGCTGTGCTGTGGTCTATACCAGGGCCGACGGTGTGGGGTCAGGTAGTGTTGGGTCACACCGTCGATTCATTTATGTGTACTCGAAGACAGAACGAGGCGGAGAAGTAAGAGTCCAGGACATGGCGGAAGCGGGAGCGTGAGTCCTGTACGCTCCTGCCTCGCAGGGCCCCAGTTACGAGTTGTACGTCCGGGCCCCAGACTGAAAGGGAGAAGGGCTTTGAGCGGGGGTCAAGGAGAACCTCATACCTCATATTTTACAGACTAATCTTGTAAAGTGGTGATAATTCAACCCAAAGTTCCATTGGCCATTAATCAGTCATATATCTCAAAGACATATCAAATAAAATTGAAAAAAAAAAAGAAAATGTAATTTAAATGTACCTACACTTGTCGCCAAAGCTGTTGACCAGTGTGAACATAGTCATGTGGGGCTCTCTGGGGCTATGAGGATTTATCAACATCTCCGGGCATAAGTCATACCTACTCACCTGCTGATCTTGCAAACTTCCAATTTTCACCTTGTACCTTGCCGCTCGTTTCGCCAAATTGGAAAAATAGCGACTTACATCAGCTTTTTGGTGATATACATGTCTTGCCTAACTCATCCACTGTAAAAACAACGTAATAAATAATATACAAATAAACTAAAGAAAAAGATTTATTTAATTAATATTTTTTTAGTTATTAATTATTATAAAAATAATTAATTTAATTTCAAAGATTTACAGTTTTAGCCCCAACGATTTCCTTGTAGATCTACATAACTTTTTTATTTATGAGCCGATTGAAAACCAACCCTTAAATATTGTTAAAAAGTTGAATAAACCACAACGCATTACTGAAAATCGCAAATTCAAATCGGTTAAGCCGTTTCTGAGATTAGCGTGTTCAAACATTCAGACAAACAGACAAAAGTTCTAAAAACATTGTTTTGTGTTTTATTGCGTTCATAAAGCAACAGTTTCTCTATTATATCTTCTATTATATTCTCTATTATATCATACAAATTCATCTTAAGATACGAAAATATGAAATATTATTTATTGTCTTCGTCGTGTGTATTCCATTGAATTGTATGGCGAGCGATATTGTATCTTAAGATAAATATTATAGTATCTTAGCCGTGTGCAACTCCCCTTAGTGAACTCCTCTGCGGGTGACGTAACCTACGGACAAACTTATTATTTGCGGTTGGTAAAGTAATCGGGTCTAGGGATCGAACCGCAAAATTAAGTTTGTTTTTTATTGTATATACTTTTCCGGGGTCCATATTGGCTCACATAAAATTTTTAATCCCTATTCTTTTTCTTACTACCGGTTTGTGTTCATAATCATCACTCTTCATAATTTTATTTTCATACTTTTTTATACATCCATTTTTATTACTATCATCGGAACTCATAACAGTTAGTGATTATAATTTTATTATTAATACTGTTACTACCAAGAACCAGTTTAAATCCATAATTTTTTTTTCAGATCTTTTTTCTTCATAACATTCTATTATCATATTGCTTTAATTAATAATGTTGTTACTACGAACATACTTCAACTCATAACGTCGTTGTTCAGAATAGCTTACTTTATAACAGATAATTATCTGGCGCTTCGCGGCTTGCGCATTGTTGTAGTCACAGTTCTAACCTAACCTAACCTACTTGTTTACTTTATAACGGGTGCGCCAAAGTTCACCTAAATTTTCAACTCAGAAAATTGGAACTCCGAAAATGTTCTTCCTAACATTTTTCATCCTAACAATCACAATTCCTAACTACTCTGTCTCTAATGTTTTAATTCCGAATCATTCAACTTCATAATGTCGGTAGCAATAAACATCTATTATACTATTATTTATTTTCCTATATTTTGTCAACATAACCATCTTTTACACTATTATTGAAAGTCATACCTTTTTTGTTTAGATTTATTTTTATTAATAATAATCAGTATTATTTACATTAATTTTGCGTAACTTTTACGGACTTTTACAGAAACGAATCGGTCATATTTATAGTTCTTGGTTTAGGTTAGGTTAGAATTGTGACCACACAACGCACGAGCCGAGCGAGCGAAGCGAGCGTGCCGCGGTAGCGGCCGGCGAAGTGCCAGAAACGGGTCCATATTGACTCACCTAAAGTTCTTTATCCGAAATTGTTCTTCATAACGATTTGTAATCCGAATGATCACTCCTCCTAAAATTTTTCATCCTAAAGTTTTTATTCATACTATTTGTAGTGCTACCGTCGATGTTCATAACACTCATGTTTCCGAAAATTGTTATCAATAAAATCGTTAACATACAATATTAAAGCTCCTACTGTTTTTTATCCTAACGTTTTTATACCTTTTTCGTTTTCGATTCGTTTCTGGCACTTCGCTGGCCGCTACCGCGGCACGCTCGCTTCGCTCGCTCGGCTCGTGCGTTGTGTGGTCACAATTCTAACCTAACCTAAACCAAGAACTATAAATATGACCGATTCGTTTCTGTAAAAGTCCGTAAAAGTTACGCAAAATTAATGTAAATAATACTGATTATTATTAATAAAAATAAATCTAAACAAAAAAGGTATGACTTTCAATAATAGTGTAAAAGATGGTTATGTTGACAAAATATAGGAAAAGAAATAATAGTATAATAGATGTTTATTGCTACCGACATTATGAAGTTGAATGATTCGGAATTAAAACATTAGAGACAGAGTAGTTAGGAATTGTGATTGTTAGGATGAAAAATGTTAGGAAGAACATTTTCGGAGTTCCAATTTTCGGAGTTGAAAATTTAGGTGAACTTTGGCGCACCCGCCAGAAACGAATAAAAAAATAAAAACGAAAGAAAACGAAAAAGGTATAAAAACGTTAGGATAAAAAACAGTAGGAGCTTTAATATTGTATGTTAACGATTTTATTGATAACAATTTTCGGAAACATGAGTGTTATGAACATCGACGGTAGCACTACAAATAGTATGAATAAAAACTTTAGGATGGAAAATTTTAGGAGGAGTGATCATTCGGATTACAAATCGTTAGGAAGAACAATTTCGGATAAAGAACTTTAGGTGAGTCAATATGGACCCCTTTATAACAGATAATTAACTGGCGCTTCGCCGGCCGCTGCCGTGACACGCTCGCTTCGCTCGCTCGGCTCGCGCGTTGTTGTGGTCATAGTTCTAACCTAACCTAACCTACTTGTTTACTTTATAACAGATAATTATCTGGCGCTTCGCCGGCCGCTGCCGTGACACGCTCGCTTCGCTCGCTCGGCTCGCCCATTGTTGTAGTCACAGTTCTAACCTAACCTAACCTACTTGTTTACTTTATAACAGATAATTATCTGGCGTTTCGCCGGCCGCTGCCGTGACACGCTCGCTTCGCTCGCTCGGCTCGCGCGTTGTTGTGGTCACAGTTCTAACCTAACCTAACCTACTTGTTTACTTTTTAACAGATAATTATCTGGCACTTCGCCGGCCGCTGTCGTGACACGCTCGCTTCGCTCGTTCGGCTCGCGCATTGTTGTAGTCACAGTTCTAACCTAACCTAACCTACTTGTTTACTTTATAACAGATAATTATCTGGCGTTTCGCCGGCCGCTGCCGTGACATGTTCGCTTCGCTCGCTCGGCTCGCGCGTTGTTGTGGTCACAGTTCTAACCTAACCTAACCTACTTGTTTACTTTATAACAGATAATTATCTGGTGCTTCGCCGGCCGCTGCCGTGACACGCTCGCTTCGCTCGCTCGGCTCGCGCGTTGTTGTGGTCACAGTTCTAACCTAACCTACTTGTTTACTTTATAACAGATAATTATCTGGTGCTTCGGCGGCCGCTGCCGCGGCACGCTCGCTTCGCTCGCTCGGCTAGCGCGTTGTTGTGGTCACAGTTCTAACCTAACCTATTTGTCTGGTAGCATATCGTTTCTGGTAGCAATTTGATTCTCACTGGAATATAGACATTATAATATGGATGAAAAATCTTATGTTTAAGAAATTTATAAAAATAAATATTAGAATAAAACACATTTATGAATATTATAGTTATTTATTCGAATGATTACGAGTTTCGATTATTAGTATGAACAAATATATTAAAACAAATATTAGTAAAAACTAAGTGTATAATTTGTGATATTATGAATTTAAATGACTGTGTTTAATATTTAGTTTTTTTTATGAATAACGATTATTATAATTTTAAATGGTATGAGAAACATTTTCGGACCTCCGATGATAGGAGTTGAAAAGTTATGTGAGACAATGCGCACCAACTTTTCCGAGATAAAAAGTAAGCAAGTAGGTACCAAGTTTCATCGTAATCGAACCGGTAGTTATTGCGTGATGCCTGAACAAACAGACAGACAGACAAAATTTTTTTAATCACATTTTTCAGTTCAGTGTCGGTCTCGGAACACCCCCTGCCATTAATTTGTTTTTTATATTTTCAATGTACAGAATTTTCACTTCTACATATTTATTATAAGTATAGATTATACGAAAAAGATTTATAGTCATAAATTGTAGGAAACTTTTTCTAGTTTATCTTTATTCTACTGGATAAGTTGGAAAGGAGAAAATGCTATAACGCTCCATTTTGCCAATGGCGAAGCCAGCAGCAAAGATTACAAATTATTACAGATTACAGTGTACAAATTAAATCTATAAAATAGCAATTTTCAGAACTCCCGTTTTTAAATATTCTGCGTAGGTATTTATTACACGTTAGTTATTATTTATTGTGGTGATTTAATATTGTTGGCCCGCTCTCATATCCTTAATTAGAACTGCGTAGTGGCAGCCATTCGCATAATGTTCAGGGAGGTCACCAATTTTAGTGAAAGTTGGGTTAAAACTTTGAGGAGTTGTGTCTGAACAAAACCTAACCTACTTATCAACCATTAATAAAATTGTTTCATGACCAATACATAAAATTAATTAGTCCTTCTTACAATGCTTCATTCCTTATTTATTATAATAATCAGCCAAGATGTTGGTTGTCTCCACTATATTGTTAAGTATATTTCTCTATGGATACTGTATACAATACAATATAAAATTATTAGAAGTATCACATATAAATAACTCTAACTACTACTACTATAAGTCTAACTCAATGTGTAACTTATCTTATTAGAGAATATTTTACAGATTACCACGGCCTAACTTACATTAACGGTTTGGTAAATCTTGTCACGGAACCAACATGGAATCCACTAGCCAGGTTTTTGATTGTCATAAAATTTCTGAAAGAAGCTGAACTTGTACAAATATTTACGTCACTTCTTAAACAACTTTTTTTTTTTTTTTTTTTTATTATTTTTTTTTTTTCTTTTTTTTTTAATTCCGCGGCCCAAGGCCGCGGCCGCTCTAACGTCCGTTGCCGGGCGTCCCTGTTCTTATTCGCCAACTATACATGTGGTAGATATTTCGAAAACATTATTGAATATGGACACTGTTCTAAAAGAAATAATAACTTGTATACAAACAAACTCGTAAATGGACTACAGAACTGTACATTTACTGTAAGTGTGCCTCACAATCCACCCTATACCATTGATCCATCACAAAAAGATATTAACTATCCTATAAAAATGGGAATTGAAGAATACATATTCGATTTGATAGCTAAACTTGAAAACTTTAAAGTAAAATATAAATATAGAAACTTTCTACAGTACTCCACTGTAAACTATGACATGCAAGCTGTAGGACCTTTGGCAGAATTACAAACGAATAAATCAGAAGCCATGATGGGTATGTTGTGGCTGGTATCTACCAGAGCTAAAGCATTTACATATCTACCTCCATGGTCATCTCGACTATGTGGATGAAATCAGATTTATAGTCAAGAAGGCAACTTTCGTTGAGGGTTGGAAATACTTTTACCTAGTGTTCAATCCTGCAGTTTGGTTTGCACTTGCAGTGGTATTTTTGATATTTTATTTGATTATGATTATACTCCTTCGCCCTAAAGATAAAACAAAATTTGCTTTATCCCTATTTGGAACCCTGCTTAGTCAAATATTCAAAATTGACAACCAGCCAAGATTAAAACTGTTCTTTATAACGTGGGTATGGGCCAGTTTTTTGTTCAATATTTACTACGTAACCACCCTTGTTAGTTTCACCACGGATCCAGTCAAGGAATACCAAATTTCGTCAGAGAAAGATATAATCCAATACAATCTTAGGTCGTATTTAACTCCGCAATTTCAATATTTTATCGCAACAGAACACAATACTTCTTACATCATAAAAGAGAAAAAAGTTTGTGGGCAAGAATCAGATTGTGTCAATAAAGTTTCAGCATCAGATGATTTCTATGCAGTTGTTGAAAATATTTTATTTTTTTACAATGTGAATCAATACGTAGATGAGTATGGTGATTTTACTGTGTACTTTTTGCCAAAACGATATGGGATTTATTTAATAGGCACCTATTTCTACAAAGGATTTCCAATAACAGATAGTATGAGAGTGACAGCAATCCGTTTACGAGAGAATGGTTTAGTTGATAAGAGTTTGTCTGATCATTACGCTGTTAACCTTGGGAAGCTTCGTACACATGATAAAAAATTTAAAATAAGAAGTGAATTACCTTGGATTATATCTTTTTCAGGATGCCTTTTGTCCGTCACAGCGTTTATTTTGGAATTGTTAGTTAAATAAATGAATTTGTTTTAGTGTTGCATTTTTTTTATTAATTGCTACTTATATTGTACTAATATAAATCTATGCTGATATGATAAAAATTGCCATAGTCGTATTTTCCTTCCAAACAACATGTTTTATGTTTTTTTTTAATTGAAAACATACTACTTACTACAAAATCTATTGTTTTAGCGTGGTAACAGCTTAAGTTGGTAGAGCATTCCCCTTGTAAGGAAAGGAATATGTAAGAAAAGTTTAGCATTTATTGCATTTATTAGTTTGACTGTTTTATTGATTAGTTTATACATGGGGCACACTAAAAGTTTTGCACTTCTAGCTAAACGGAACTATTTGAATTTCGAATGTTATATTTTTTTAAACGTTGCAACCTTCTTAGTAATAAAAAAAAACAATTGGCGGGAAATCATTCGTCAATTGTTTTTTTATCACACATCAAAGTTCTACGTATGCAACGAAAATGGAATTAAGTCGAAAAGATTTTAGAGCGATGATTTTTTATGATTTTAAAAGTTCTCTCTCTCCGCAAGACTGTGCCGCTCGTCTTCAAAATGCTTTTAGGTGAGAAGCACCTTGTTTGAGCACCGTGATGCGATGGTTTGCTGAATTTGAGAGAGGTCAAGTTTCTTTACATGACGAATTTCGTGAAGGGCGGCCATCACATGCCGTCAACGAAAATAATGTGGCTACTGTTAAGCGGTTAATTGAAGAAAACCCGCGGATTACCTATGAGACAATTTGAGAACTATTGGGGATTGGTATGAGTCAAATCCAGAAAATTTTACACGAAGAATTGAAAGTTCGGAAACTTTGTTGTCGTTGGATCTCTCATGAACTGACAGCGGAGCAGAAGCGGGCTCGCGTGGAATGGTGCTCACAGATGCTATTGAAGTACGACCACGGACATTCTAATGCTGTTTATGATATTGTCACAGGAGACGAAACGTGGATTTATTGTCTTGAACCCGAAAAAAAAACAGCAATCTTGTGACCATTCACAAGATTGCCCATGTGTTTGAAAATGAGAACAAGCCAACAAAAGTGAGACAGGCGAGAAACGTTGTTAAAAAAATTATCGCGTTTTTTTCTCAGCTACGGGTCCCATCTGTACAATTCCACTTGAAGATCAAAAGTGTGTTAATGCCGAGTGGTATTCTACCATTTGTATAGCTAGGGTATTAGAAAAAGTTCGCGAAAGACGACCCAAAAGCCGCGTTCTCCTACAACGCTTCTTCACACACGGCTAACAAAACAAAGTCATATTTAGCTTCCGAAAAGTACAACTCGTCACCCATCCTGCGCATAGCCCCGACCGACCTAGCACCCTGTGGTTTCTGTATCTTCCCCAAAATCAAAGATTTGATGAGAGGTTTCACTTTTACCAACTCCGAAGAGGCAGTGACAGCGTTCAATCAGCACGTAGAAAATATGGCTTCAGATCTG
Organism: Nudaria mundana; assembly: GCA_963556515.1. Lineage (NCBI taxonomy): Eukaryota > Metazoa > Arthropoda > Insecta > Lepidoptera > Erebidae > Nudaria > Nudaria mundana. The sequence goes on from OY748293.1 coordinate 20,227,104, forward strand.
TGGTCCTCCTGTTTTAAAAAATGGTTCGAACACATGAACAAAATTTTTAAAATGTAAAGGAGAGTATTTTGAAAGGCAATAAACATAATATTTTGGTTTTAATATGTTGTTTTTTAAGTTACGCAAAACTTATAGTGTGACCTACGTACAACAGTAATGTCCGTCCGTCCGTCCGTAAACAACTTTCAACTCGAGAACGGTAAGAGCTAGAGACTCAGTGTAAACGCCAATCGATTTAGCACAGTCGAAAACCCCCCAAAATTAACTTGACTTTTTGACCGCTGATCTCAAGATCAAGGTCAAAATGGGGTCAAATCGAGAATGGTATTAGTTAGAGACTAAGACCGGCTGCAATCAAGTCAGCATGGTCAAATACCTCTAAAATGAACTTGACCTTTGACTTCAGATCTCAATGTCAAGGTCAAATCGAGAACGGTAATAGTTAGAGACTCAAGGCCAGCTGCTATCAACTCAGCATGGTCAAAGACCTCTAAAATGATATTGAACTTCATGTCATGTGACATTTTTTAGATTTTATGAAAAAACTTTCGAGAACTCTAAAATATATATGGCAAATTTTCGTCATATTTTCAACTTTTTTACTTTTACTTATGTTCTATGTGCATTTGCCATATTCATATAGTTATGAAAAAAATGTAGATGATGCTTCGTCATAATTCTTTGAAATATTATTATACTTGTGGGTAAAAGTGGTTCTGTACCTATACGTAAATATTTGTAGGGTAGTTAAATATTAAAACGTTTTATCCCGTGTTGGTGAGTGAAGGCGTGAGTGGGGTGCAGCCCCACATCGCGCGGCCCCACATCACGCAGCCCTTCTAGCCTGCTTCTGTAAGGACGGTGGGTTGCTAATCCATCGTCCTCAGGCCCCGATCATGAGGATGGTCCTTATATGTTATGTCCTTTGTATGTTATGTGAGACATAGAATACTATGAATAGTAGGTACGTAATTCAGATTATTCACCTACAAGACATCTATTTACGAATAGGCTAAAGCTTCTCTTATTCTTTATACCACACATTCTACTAGCGGACGCTTGAGACTTCGCCCGCTTGACATATAGACAAACCTTCAACGAGAACCACTCTATCTATTTGTGTAAACAGCGGGAAATCGGTGGAGTAGTTTTTGAGTAGGTATATCGCGAACAGACAGGCAGACAGACGCAGCGGAAGACTGTGTTTTATAATAAGTATTTAGTGAAGTGGAAGTATTGCGATCGTGTAAAAATCGATTTTGAGATTTCGAGTTTTCCATGATCCCTGACCGCCTTTGAGTGGAAAACAGTGATTTCTCAAAAAAAAAATTGTACTTATTCGACCTATTGGGCTCAAATTTAGGACAAACGTGTACTGAATTTAATAGTGGGACAGCTGGCAGGGAAGTTCAATGATATGTCTTTCCCAGTTATGACTTTCCCAGGGCCTAATTATGAAATAAAAAACCGCCATAGAACAGGTTTTTAATATTTTTCTCTCTTTTTACAATAACTCGCACACGATTTTCTATAATAGATAAATATTTTATATAGAGGTATTCGTCAATTGTAGTTAAAGGATCCCCTATCATTGAGAATCAGTGGCATACTTATGAAAACTCGTACTTATGAATTTTTCCAAGCAAAAGTACTACCGTCCCATAACGGTCAATTCTATTTTTATTAATGTTAGTGATCATACTTAAATGAGGTTCCGTAGAATTATGTTTTCTTTTCCAAATCTTGTACACGTTTCCCTAATTTATGTGCTAATTGTGATAAGTAAACAATTTTGAGTTTCCCATGACCCCTGAGATCCTCTGCGTCGATAAAAGTTAGTGTATGGAATTTCATCAATAATTAAATAAATAAATATTTTAGGACATTTTCTCACAACGTCATCTAGCCCAACCTAAGCTATAAGCTTTTGCTATGGGATTTAGACAACTGATAAACATAGTTATATATTTCTAAGTACGTACATAATATATATATAAAAAACACCCAAACTCTTTTTTTTTTTTTTTTTTATATTTGGTTCGCCAAATTGACGCCGCCCGCCTGGTGGTAAGTCGTGACGACGTCTAGCGATTGTGGGCCACTCTCACAGCACACATTACTATTGAGAGTGGCCCTCAACTTGACGACCTACTGATGTGCCTCTTCACGCTCCGCTTAAAGAACCCAGGATTATATGTGGGAGGAAACACGTGCACAGGCAGGGCGTTCCAGGCCACTATCGTTCGGCAGAGAAACGAACGTTTAAAACGTTCGGTTCTCGCGAACATGCTATCCACTGTGTGGGGGTGGCATCTCTGCCCGGCACGAGTCGTTCGGGATCGGAAGGAAGAGGGTGGGATCAGATTGAAGAGCTCTTCAGAACACTCGCCGTGGTAAATACGGTAGAATGCGGCCAAGGAAGCTATTGTTCGGCGCTGAGCTAGCGGCTCAAGGCTTCCCGTTACCTCCGGACAACCTATAATACGGATAGCCCGTCGCTGCATAGCGTCGAGAGCGTCCAGCAGATACTTCGCGGAGCCGTCCCAGAGGTGAGAGCAGTATTCGACGCAGGGTCTAATCTGCGTCTTGTACAGCAGACACCTCTGGTCCGGTGTAAAGAATCTCTTTACCTTATTCAGTATTCCTAGTTTCCGCGAAGCTAGCCCTATACATCTTTCGATGTAGTTTTTATTATTGAGCTCTCGACGAACGTCTATGTCAAGGATATCAAGGTTGTCCTTCATTGGTAATAATGCATTCTGAAGAGAGGGTAGGGGAAGGAAAGGGGATTTCTTCGCAGTAAATGCACACGCCTGTGTTTTGCGGGCATTGAACTCGACCAGGTTCTCGGTACCCCATTGTGAGATACTGTCGAGGTTACTCTGAAACAAACATTTGTGGATCACACAAATATTTGATTCGACCCGGGGATCGAACCCGGTGGCGTAAGCCGATTAACAATGACGTTAAGAACCACGCCACCGAAGCAGTTAATTGTAGTTGAAAGGTTTAGAAACATTACAAAAATTTAGAATTTTCATGAGTCCTATGCTTATTATGTTATATTATACTAGCTGATCGCCGTAGCTCCGCCCGCGTGATTTAGTTTACTCGTTCCCGCTTCCCGTGGGAACACATTACCGGGATAAAAAGTACTCAGCGTGAATGTAGTTTTCCAATGGTAAAAGAATTTTTGAAATCGGCACAGTAGGTTTTGAGTTTATTCATTACAAACATACAAATCTTTCCTCTTTATAATAGTAGTGTAGATGTAGATATCAAGCATAGTGTTGCTTAGTTTATATAATTTTTTCATCGTGAGCTTTTGCTGACAAACCCCCAATAATGTTTTTAATGTTTGCGAGTTCTACTGTTCGACCCTATGGTATCTTCTCGTAAATACTAGTGGTTGCCTATGCAACCACTAGTATTTACGAGAAGTATTATTATATAGAGTGTTTTTTGTTTAGGATAAAAATCAAGGCAAATAGGTTCGGACGATACCTACTTGCTCATTAACAAATAATAACAAAAATGTGTAGCATATAATTTATTTAACTACTAATTCCAAAATAAACGCTATAACAGACAAAACGCATCCTGACATATATACAATCCAAGGCATTTTACTTTTTATTTCAAATACTTGGTCGTGGAAATGAAGTTTCCCAAAGCTAGCGACGAAATGATCAGACAAACTCTTATCAACTAAACCATTCTCTCGTAAACGGATTGCTGTCACTCTCATACTGTCTGTTATTGGAAATCCTTTGTAGAAATAGGTGCCCATTAAATAAATCCCATATCGTTTTGGCAAAAAGTACACAGTAAAATCACCATACTCATCTACGTATTGATTCACATTGTAAAAAAATAAAATATTTTCAACATCTGCATAGAAGTCATCTGATGCTGAAACTTTATTGACACAATCTGATTCCTTCCCACAACCTTCTTTCTCGTTTATGATGTAAGAAGTTCTGTGCTCTGTTGCGACAAAAGACTGAAAATCCGGAGTTAAATACGACCTAAGATTGTGTTGGATTATATCTTTCTCTGTCGATATTTGGAATTCCTTGACTGGATCCGTGGTGAAACTAACAAGGGTGGTTACGTAGTAAATATTGAACAAAAAACTGGCCCATACCCACGTTATAAAGAACAGTTTTAATCTTGGCTGGTTGTCAATTTTGAATATTTGATTAAGCAGGGTTCCAAATAGGGATAAAGCATATTTTGTCTTGTCTTTAGGGCGAAGAAGTATAATCATAATCAAGTAAAATATCAGAAAAACCACTGCGAGTGCAAACCAAACTGTAGAATTGAACAATAAGTAAAAGTATTTCCAACCATCTACGAAAGTTGCCTTCTTGACTATGAATCTTAATTCATCCACATAGTCGAGATGACCATGGAGGTACGAAAACGCTTGAGCTCTAGTAGATGCCAACCACAAAGAAGCCATTATGGCTTCTGATTTATTCGTTTGTAAGTCTGCCAAAGGTCCTACAGCTTGCATGTCATTGTTTATAGTGGTGTGTTGTATATATGTGTTATATTTATATTTTACTTTAAAGTTTTCATGTTTAGCTATCAAATCAAATATGTATTGTTCAATTCCCATTTTTATAGGATGGTTTATATCTTTTTGTGAAGGATCAATAGTATAGGGTGGATTGTGAGGCACACTTACAGTAAATGTACAGTTCTGTAGTCCATTTACGAGTTTATTTGTATACAAGTTATTATTTCTTTTAGAACAGTGTCCATATTCAATAATGTTTTCAAAATATCTACCACATGTATAGTTGGTGAATGGGTTATATGTATACAGATGTGCATCTTCCGTTCCATTCACAACTAATACGTTAATCACATGTTGTTTAAGAAGTGACGTAAATATTTGTACAAGTTCAGCTTCTTTCAGAAATTTTATGACAATCATAAACCTGGCTAATGGATTCCATGTTGGTTCCGTAACAAGATTTACCAAACCGACTGTGAAGTCGTACGGTTCTTTAGCAATCATTAGATAACTTTCATGTGGGTACAAATTCTTCTCGCGATACGATCTAGATACAATTGATACAGCAGATACTGAATGTATATTTCTAAGAATATCATCATCATCATCAGAGTTAATGTAAGTAAGGCCGTGGTAATCTGTAAAATAGTCTCTAATGAGATCTGTTACACATTGTGTTAGATTATTATTTCTTTGTGAAACTACAAATATTTTAATATTGATACAGTATCCACATATAATTATACTCGAAAATATGGTTGACACAACCCACATCTTGGATCAAGTTATAAATGGGTTTAAAGAGAACTGTTTAATTTTATTTTAGTAGTGGCCATGAAATAATGGTAATGTAGTGGTAGTTCATTTTGTAAGTGGTTTTATAGATTGAACTAGTATCTGCTGTCTGTATCTGGCTTTATAGCAGCCGAACTAATGGACCAATTTGGCGCCGATATAATCAAGATGGTTCTAAACTATAACATTATAATGACGGAATTTTCACGGAACAGTACAGAATATAGATACTGTACTGTGATGGTATTTCTCTATTTTTGATATTGCTGCTGTACCAAGAAGTCTGAGCTGATTGCCAACTCCTCAGAAAATTATTGGGCTTATTAGAACATTCTCACTGAACAGTTTGCCATTTTATTTGATATAGTAGTAGCTGTAGCTTTATACGTTTTAAAGCTTGGTTTTCGAAGGTTTTGAATGTTGCTAACCCAGGAGGAGAGGAAAGTAACGAACGAAATCTTTATGTGTTCTTTCACAAATACATATAACCAGGTCGTAAATATTTCGCTATACATTTTGTAAGTTCCACGTTATAGGCGACGAAACTAGTTCCGCCTGCATATAATTATGACTTGGACAGAGATACTAATACTGTGTGAACATAGTCATAGGGTGCTAAAATCTATTATTTTAGCACCCTATGACTATGTTCACACAGTTCAAAAACTTTGGTGACAAGTGTAAATTTAAATTACAATTTCTTAAATTTTCAACCTTCATTTGATTTGAATATGTGATAAACTTATGATTAATGGCCAATTGTCATTAAATTATGTTTATGGTCATTTAACTACCACTTGGCAAAATTAGTTTAAATATTAACAGCGGCTTCGGTTCAAATGAATAAGCTTCTCCAGTAAAGATAGCTGTTTGGATACATTACAAAGGTGAGGTAGTTGGGGGAGTAGTGTATATAGGGGAACCATCAAAATCTGAAAGGCTCAAGCCAACTTTAACTCCGATAAATGTTCGAAGTTTCGACGTACCTATCAGACAGCGATGGGACGGTAGTCGGGGCCCAGATTTATTCAATCAGTTATTAAGATTTTCTCAGCTGGCAGGCGTTGCACGTGTTGCACCTACTGATCAACAAACGTTTGGCAAACACTTAAATATAAATAAATAAATAAATATTTGCACATTCTCACACAACCTCATCTAGCCGAAACTAAGCTATAAGCTTGTGCTATGGGATCTAGACAACTGATGAACTAATAACTAACTAATAACTAACAACTAAGCCAAAATTTGTTGTAATTTTTATAGTACGGAGCTTACTCCCAAATTTCAGCCCTTTCAATTAGGTTTTGGTTCAAAAGGAGGTTGTGAGGCCGCAATCCATGCGCTTGCAACATACCTTGACAGTAGCGAAGATGGATAGGTCATCTTGAAAGTTGACCTGAAAAACGCCTTCAACTCTGTAAACAGGGACAACTTGCAGACACAGGCCAAATTAGAAACCCCCAAAATTTTTAACTTTCTTTGGCAATGCTATAGTCAGCCAACAAAATTTATTTATAAAGACCACCTTTTGAATTCAGCTGTTGGATGTCAGCAAGGGATCACCTTGCTGACATCCAACAGCTGAATTCAAACGATTTTCGTTGGGACCAGTCATTTTCAGTTTGGCCATTAACCAATAATTCAAAAAATTAAATCAAAATTCAACATTTGGTACCTAGATGACGGGACTTTAGGGGGAAAAGTAGAGACGGTTTTACAAGATTTAACCCTAATAAAGAAGAAGTTTCAGTCAATTGGCTTAGAACTGAACCCGAATAAATGTGAGATTTTTATATCTGAAAACACAGATAAATTAACAACTATCTCCAAATTCAACTGTTTGGCGCCCAACATAAAAGTTTTGGACAAAACTTCTTTACGCCTCCTGGGGTCCCCGATTTTAGAAGAGGGCTATTCTACTTTAATCTAGGAAAAAATTCAAAATTTTGATCTGGTTATTGATAGTCTATGTAATATCAGTATTCATTCAGCTTTTACTATTCTTCGTTTTTGTCTTTTCGTACCCAAATTTACACATGCCCTCCGTTTAGGACAATTTTGAAAAAATGTACAAATTTTGGGCAGACTAGACAACTTAATACAAAATTCTTTGTGTAAAATTTTAAATGTAAATTTTAATGACCGAGTCTGGGTCCAAGCGTCTCTTCCAGTTCGCTTGGGCGGGCTAGGTATTCGTAAAGTCACAGAAAGTCACAGTAAGTCACAGTCAGTCTGCCAGCATTTCTGTCGTCGGTCCATAGCACCGAAGAATTAGTCAGGAAAATTTTGTCAAATACAATGATTGATTTCGAGGTTCGATGCAAGACCGATGCTTTAAATGCTTGGAGGATGTCTGTCTGTCTGGATGTCAGCGACTGTGGGATTTGCCGCTCTGTAAATTGAGAATTAATACACTAATTGACACTTCTGTCAATATTTCAGAACGTGCACGCCTACTAGCTGTTGGAGAATGGGAGTCAGGGTTATGGATCCAGGCGCTCCCATCGCCCAACATCGGTACAATGTTGGACGACACAACCTTCCGCATTGCCACTTGCCTTCGGCTGGGTACAACTTGTGTATCCCCGCATCATTGCACCTGTGGAGTAGCCGTTGATAATCTGGGACACCATGGTCTTTCTTGTAGCAGAAGCGCAGGTCGTATACCTCGGCACGCTATTCTAAACGACATAATTCGTAGGGCTCTTTCCACCGCAGGTCTTCCGGCCGTACATGAACCAAATGGTTTAGCACGAAGCGATGGAAAGAGACCGGACGGTATGTCGTTGCTACCGTGGAAGATGGGAAGGCCTTTGGTGTAGGACGCTACATGCGTTGACACCTTAGCACCTTCACACCTTCCAAGCACATCCGGATGTGCCAGCGCTGCTGCTGCATCGGCTGAAGACCTCAAACGGCGTAAATATGCTAACCTAGCAGGTGATTACATATTTGAGCCGTTTGGGGTTGAGACACTGGGGTCATGGGGCCCGAGTGCTCGCCGCCTTTATAGAGACATTGCTAAACGCCTAATCGATGCTTCTCAGGACCAGAAGGCTGGCTATTTTCTGGCCCAAAGAATAAGTATCGCCATCCAACGTGGCAACACAGCCAGCATTCTGGGAACCCTCCCAGTCGGCAATGACGCGGAGGATTTTTAAACGATATTTTGTAATGTAAATATTTTTAGTATATAATTATGTACACAAAAGTTTTGCACTTCTAGCTAATCGGAACTATTTGAATTTCGAATGTTAAATTTTTTTAAACGTTGCAACCTTCGTAGTACTCGTAATAAAAAAAACAATTGGCGGGAAATCATTTGTCAATATTGTTTTTTATCACACATCAAAGTTCTACGTATGCAACGAAAATGGAATTAAGTCGAAAAGATTTTAGAGCGATGATTTTTTATGATTTTAAAAGTTCTCTCTCTCTTAAAAGTTCCCCGCAAGACTGTGCCGCTCGTCTTCAAAATGCTTTTGGGAGAGAAGCACCTTGTTTGAGCACCGTGAGGCGATGGTTTGCTGAATTTGAGATAGGTCGAGTTTCTTTACATGATGAATTTCGTGAAGGGCGGCCTTCAACTGCCGTCAACGAAAATAATGTGGCTACTGTTAAGCGGTTAATTGAAGAAAACCCGCGGATTACCTATGAGACAATTCGAGGACTATTGGGGATTGGTATGAGTCAAATCCAGGAAATTTTACACGAAGAATTGAAAGTTCGGTAACTTTGTTGTCGTTGGATCCGTCATGAACTGACAGCGGAGCAGAAGCGGGCTCGCGTGGAATGGTGCTCACAGATGCTACTGAAGTACGACCACGGATATTCTTAGGATCCGTTCACACAGACCGGCTCGGAGAGCATCGGCGCGCATTTTTCTTTTCACACAGACCGGATCGTATACGCTTGAAGTTGGTCGGAGCGGAGCCGTCAACTATTTCATATAGACCGGCTGGAAGCGATCTGAAGCGGATGCGCTCGGAGCCGGTCGGATACCGCTCGGAGCCGGGTGGATACACTACAAAGGCAGTACCAGTATTCCACGCAGTCCAAGTTTTGTTTTCGGTGTTAACGTGTGCTTTTCGGAACATGTATTTAGATAGCTCCGATGAAGAAATATATTTCTTAGCAAGATTTTTTGAAGCACTACAATTTAAAGGAAAGCGCAAGCGGAGACAAATATGGGCAAAAAATATTTGGAAAAATCGATTAATCTATGGGGAGTTTCACACCATTTTCGAGGAATTGAAGAATGATAGCCTTACATTTTATGAGTATTATCGTAGCATACAATTTGAGTTGATCGGCTGCGCGAACGAGAAAGAGTATGAAATCGGAGCCGAACGGCTGCGCGAACGAGAAAAAGTACGCGATCGGAGCCGGTCAGCTCCTCTTATTACTTCACATCAAGCGCGTTCAAGCATTCTTAATGACAAAAGCAGTGCACATGCAAAAATAACCCTTACTACAAATACTAAAAACTCTGTTTTCAACGTGATAAGAATCTGCTCTCCTCTCCGAGCCGGTCTGTGTGAATAGACCCTAATGTTGATTATGACATTGTCATAGGAGACGGAACGTAGATTTATTGTTTTGAACCTGAAAAAAACAGCCATCTTGTGAAAGGGTGTTTGAAAATGAGAACAAGCCAACAAAAGTGAGGCAGGCGAGAAACGTTGGTAAAAAAATAATCGCGTTTTTTTTCTCTGCTACGGGTCCCATCTGTACAATTCCACTTGAAGATCAAAAGAGTGTTAATGCCGAGTGGTATTCTACCTTATAAACTTAAGACTAACGGGTCTTTTACGCGATTATTGAGATATATACATACCTCTTTATTACCCGACGTTTCGGCCCTGTTACAAGAGCCGTGGTCACGGGTGGACTGGCTTCAGCTCATCGTCGTCTTCGTGTGAAGTGCGGGTTTGTTCAACTACCCTCACTTCGTCGTCACTAACTATTGTGTTCGGAGAGCCACTACGGCATACCACACTGATAGTATCAGCACGCGGGCGTTCGGTGAGGTGGCGAGTACATTTGCTGATCACCGGATTCCACGACGTATCCATCTTCCATCTTCCCGTCCATCCATCTTCCCGGTTAAAGTTTTTTATTTCGACGGCTTCCCGCACTATCCTGGAGTAATAGTGTCCGTCAGTGGATAGGACTTGTGGCTTGTGGAGTTCAATCCAGTGGTTGGGACCCGATTCCAACAAATGCTCGGCAATCGCAGACTTGTCTATTTAGCGGTTTTTTACAGCTGTGATGTGTTCTTTGACCCTCTCAGCGATAGTACGTTTGGTCTGTCCGATGTATGAACTACCACAGCTGCAGTCTACCTTATAAACACCCGGTGTCTGTAGAGGAATGGTATCTTTAGGGGTTCGCAGGTGGTTTACGACTTTGGAGTGTGGCCTATATACAGTCTTAAAGGAGTATCTTTGTAGTACTGTTCCAATTTTGTCCGTCACTCCTTTCACGTACGGCATAAATGCTGGTGCTCTGCTTACTCCCAAGGGTTGTATCCTTGTTCCTTTCACGGTGTTGTGTATGTCCCTGATACCCGTTCTGCTTCAACACTTCCTGAACATGAGCGAGCTCTTTCTGTAAGTGTTCAGGGTCGCAAAGATCATAGGCTCGACTTACCAGCGACACCGCAACGGATCTCAAGTGTCGCGGATGATGATGTGAACCGGCATTCAGGTACTTGTCCGTGTGTGTGGGTTTGCGGTACACAGTGTGTCCGAGAGAACCACTCTCTCTCACTGTTACTTTGACATCGAGAAAAGCCAATGATCTGTCCAACTCCATTTCATGAGTAAACTGGATGTTCCGGTGTATGGAGTTCAAGTGGCTTAAAAGTTCTACTTCTATTGGGCCCCCTCTCATAATACAGAAGACATCATCCACATATCGCTTCCACAGTTTCACCTGTGCTAACTGCATGTCTATGGAATCTTCAATGTGTTCCATCCAAATGTTTGCCATCACCGGTGCTACAGGGCTACCCATGGCCACTCCGTCGATTTGGAGGTAATGCTGTCCACCATAAAGAAAATAATTACCCTCTAGGCAATGTCTAAGTAGAACAATGTATTTGTGTGGTTGGACCGCCATAGGTCTATGTAGACGCTCAAACACATCCTTGTCAAACAGTTCCTCGTGGTCCTTAATAACCGCACGTATACGTTTGGTGACTCTGGCCGTCGGGTTATAAGTCACTGGTCTGTAAACCCTCTCAGCTACGGATGTACCTCCCGGCGCACAGCGATCAACACACCACCCCATCCTGCCGCCCCGCCGGCCAGTATGCCCGATCACGATCACAACGGAACACTTGATACCGGTTATCTAAATATTCATGGTCGTGAATATCTCTATGGAACCAGGTTTCTGTCAAAATTAATACATCATAATGATTTGATTACCAAACTACATACACTTTACATGAGCATTTTAATGCTCATGTAAAGTGTATGTAGTTTGGTCTTTAGACCCTGACAGTTCTGGTAATAAATCGACAATGTACAATTATCCATAAAATAAGGTAGCACTAATATTAAATTTTAAGGTTATAATGTCTTTAGAAATATAAGTTTTATCAGCCCAATTGGTTGTGTTCAAAAGTGAACATGGCATCTTTACAAATTCAAAATAATAAAAAAATACAGAAGTGTCAACATTTGGATACTTTCCACAGTCCTTCAACCGTAATACACAGTGGCTATAGTCACTCTTCAGCAATCCAATATACAAGTATATAAAAAGTCGAAATAGTTTATACTTTTTAAATTTTAAGTTAATATAATTATTACCATAGTATATCGGCGCAACGCCTGTTTCACAACCACTGTTAGAGAATATCTGTAGTTTATAATCTAAATATAAGAATAAATGCAACCGTACCCTAAATACTACGCAACAATTAAGACTTCGAAACAATTTACAGTTTTTACATTTTAAGTTACTAAAATTATTACTACAGTATACCCGCGCAACGCCTATTTCACAACCACTGTTAGAGAATATCTGTAGTTTATAATCTAAGTATGAGAATAAATGCAACCGTACCTTAAATACCACGCAACAATTACTTCCATTAGTTATTTTTTTCAAGGATCGAACAGCGAAAACGCGGGAGGTATCTGCTTTTAGCACCAGGATTGTACCGTTCTTGACCCACACATATTTGTAATCATGTTTTCCAGCTGCCTCTCTGCATTGCCGAAATAAAATTTTGTTGGCCAGTGTTAGGTGTTCGTTAACATATACTCTGCACGGGGTCCCACTAATAGATAATTTCGAAGAGTCGAAAGTTCCCTTAACAGCTCGGAAAGCAGCTATTACATTATTGCGCAGTATTGTGCTCGCAAACTTCACAATAACGTTTTTCTGCTGGGTACTATCCGACGAGGCATGCTGGACACGATGGACAGCGACAATATCCCTCTTATCTATCTGATAATTAATGGCTTTACCCAGACATTCAACTACACCTAATAAATTTTCCCCACGGCGCTCGGGCATATTAGATATTTCAATGTTACAGTTTCTAGCATGTTGCTCCAACGACACTCCTAATTTCGCTAAACGAGTTTCATACAGGTCCTGGCGTTCAGATGAATCATTCATGTATTTCTCCATATCTTCGATCCGTTTATTGGTAGCACACAAAGAGTTACGTAGTTCCGAGGTGTCACTATTTAACTTTTGAATATTGATGTTAATTTCAGATAACACAGTCGTTAATTTTGCCATTTCGCTAGTGATGAAGATTCGCCGTTGACGTTATTGTATCTATGATTTTCTGGTCCCATACCAACAGCTGGCGATTCAATTTGTCTTCCAATAACGCCTGGTCAGGATTCTCGTGTTGTTTGCGTCTCCTAGTACTCCTCGTACTTTCATTTTCAATTGTAGCCGGTATGTTATTCTTTGCCGGTATGTTTGTATCAGCTGAGGTAATGTTCGGAGGCGGTGTTCTCTGCGTCGTAGCCATAATAACAGGGTGAATATTATACTACATTAGCTTAATTGTGTCTGTCCGTCCGTCTGTCCACCTGTAAGTACTCTTAAACCAACCCCAGCAGGACTTTAGCTGGCAGATGCATTATCCACAAGTCTTTATACAAAAACAATCCTATTATTTAGTACCTACCAAGATATTATTCATTAGAACAGTAAATATATATTATCTTTCATCACTAAGGGAGAGGTAAAATACATTGGTACAATCATTATTAGTTACACATTATTATATAGGTACATGGTAAGTAAACAAATATACACACACTATAGTGTCAGGCATCCGTCACTCATGTAGCCATTACGAGTAGGTAGGTATCTATAGCTGTACACGCGGCCACGCCAGCCGAACGCACTTAAAGTAAGTAGGTATCTATAATATAATATAACACAAGATAGGCGTAGGTTATTTTCCATACTATTACGCTGTTGCTGACAAGGATTCCAAGAGATGAGTTTTTAATTTACTCCTAAATTTACCCACATTTGGTTCGGTTCTGATGTCTACAGGTAAACTATTCAGTATTAAATGACCTTATTGCTACTATTATCTTATTATACTCAATACTCAATACATTCACTGCTTCCATAATGTGGCACAGATGCCTAAACAAGCAAAGTTACAATTATGGACCCCGTCGGACACAGCACAATGTCTGTCAGGAGAGAGGAGGAATTTTATTTCATTTATTTATTAACTACGCATAACCTTATTTAATTTAAGGGTTTTTGTTGAATATTTATATGGATTATATTACGTTTTTATAGTATTATTATGATGTACATAAATTGCAATCTTGGTACATTTAATAAAAATAACAATCTGATTTTTGGATGTCATAAATATCGCAATACAAACATACCTAAATATCCTGGTGACTAAGGCTATACAAAAGTCACATTAACAATGCCACACCCAACCAATTCCTAATGTCATTCATTACATTTCTAATGTTATTCACAATTTACACAATACAAACACCAATATACTCGAATGTTTAATGAAAACAATATTTACAAAAATGTCAAATTAGTCCATAAATGTCATTACAGTCATCTATCAAACAGTTCATACATAATCATCCCGGTTATAAGAAATATTATATGTCAATCCAAAACACGTAATGTCGTTATATTCACAATTCTCAGTAAGCACATACAAACATTAATAGAATATAACAGCACTAAATATGTATTATTCATAAACCAACTGCAATTATATATTTCATGTGAACATATTTTAAATTATTGAATGTGATTAATTATTATTTGGAATTAGGCATTATTAATTGATTTATTTTTTATTAACTAATTATTTACATACTTTGTCATTAAAATCATTCGTATCAGAATCAGTGTCAGAACTATTTTCATTCAGCTCTAGGGCAGTCATGGTATCATTCTGTTAGCTGCTACTACGGTTTGCCCCCTTTTTTCCCAAGATCGCAGTCAGTTGGTATCGGTCGTTCCTTAATGTAGGTACGAACTACGCGATAGGGGCCAACGTAAGCTGGGAGAAGCTTCTTATTAAGATAGGCTCTCTTAGGGAACGATTTAAGATACTAATATTTTAACTGTAGCTTCCCAATATATACTCCAAAACATAGGTACTGTATGTCACAAAATTTATGTGTATCTTATAGAAATATGCGCAATAAGAATAAACTACTCCCTCCATATTATCGGCTTAGTAAGGTTAGTGATTATTTTAAGGGGAAACGTATACGCTTTTATAATAAATTACCTGAGACCAATACGTTCATTTCTTTTACTGCAATTTGATGAACCACAAATAATGCCTCTTACTTACATTTGGTAATAAATAATGCATGATGGCGAAATCGAGATAATGAAATAAAATGGGCATGTCCAGACAGCTATCGCGTCATCTGTTATCAGCAAGGAGATTACGCTCCTTAACCGTTATAGAATTGAGCATTTGTTAACCAACACAAATCTGGAGATTGCCATTCTTCTTATGAATCAGTGTGATAGAATTCGCCTATTCTGATTTCGAATCCCATACAATTAAATATAATATAAATATTATGGACATTCTAGTACGTCATCTAGTCCAAATTAATAATTAATAATTTATTTTTATTTTCAGGCTACACAAGAAAAGTTACAGATCGTAATTAACTTATTCTATGGCCCATAGATACATACAATATACATACATACCTTAAAACTAAGAATACATAATAATATAATTATCTTATAATAACTATAAACACTAACACTGTATTTACATTAGACGGGTGTCGTCTGCGAGCAAGTCGTGCTCGCGAAGGAGGCGGCCGAGAGGGAGAGGGAGCGTACCCTCCCCGCCGAGTTCCGTAGTCAGCGGCGGGGGCGCCGCAGACTCATCTACGCCCAAGACCATCGACCTCCATGATCGGGGCCTGAGGACGGCGGGATCGCCACCCGTCGTCCTTACAGAAGCAGGCTAGAAGGGTTGCGTGCTGCGGGGCCTTTGCCCCATAGCACGCAACCAGATTCACTCACTGACGCGGGATAAACCCGACCCCAACGACGCGGGATTTTCATCCTTACCCAACCCCCGCCAGAGACCACAAAGGTGGTCAAAGTCCGCCGGGCGTCACTGGAAATACGTTCTGCTTGTAACCAGAGACGCCCGGCAACGGACGTTAGAGCGGCCGCGGCCATAGGCCGCGGAAAAAAACAAAAAAAAAAACGGGTGTCGTGTGACACTTCGCGTTAGGTAACGTGCCGCGAAAACGTCTATACACGACACCTTTCGGCCAAAACTCTTCTTTAAGGAATTTGTCGAGATGTTGAGTCGGTACCCTAATCACGAACGACTTGAAGCTCGTGTTATGGCGCGACTCCAACCTCTCCACTCTCAAAGTCCAGTTGGTCTTCGTCCGAATGTACTCCACGATCTCATTGTCCTTCGTGGAGTGATGTGTGTGATATTAGATCCTCCGACAAGGAGGCCTCCTCTTCTTCTTCTCCACCTTTATAAAGCCATCCTCGTCGGACGCATCCTTTTTCGAGGGCTTCAGTTTTGGCACAGAGGTCTCCTGTCGTTTTTTTTGAAGTTCCCGCGGGTTTCTTGGTTGCGGTTACGTCAGCGTAGGCACGACTTGGTGTTAACGTACCTATATGACTCACAACGTTCTCCGCTACCGCTGTTGCAACAGGGACAGCGACGGTGCGTTTCGCCCTGCAAGCACTATCGGCGACCGATGACGCAAATTCACTTAGTGACTCAAAACTGCTCACCGTTGCATTTTGAGCCCCACGACTCGGGTGAACGCTCGGGGCGTCCGATGACTTACTTGTAGAAATAGCGTTACGTAATAACACTACATCAGCACGTAGTTCACCTATAATACGATCAGACGCCTCCATTTTTAACTCCATGCTGGCCAGGCTTGTTTTTAAAGATGTGATATCCTTGAGCAACCTGGTGACGTCGACGTGCTCAAACGTAACCGGGGGCAACTTGTGCAAATTTTTCGCGACGAAAGCTGGCACGTCGTCTGGGTCAGTCACCTTCAGCAAGGTGACGATGTCCTGGATACTCTTCTCGGTACCATCCGTCTGGAAGAGTAGTCTTTTGCTGCTACTCACATCTTCTTCTTTGAAGTTGGACTTGCAAATTTGCAGGATGCTAACTTCGTCCATTGTGTCGATGGCATGCTGAATGAATGCCAACAGCTCGTTAGCTATGAGAGTTTGCGAACTCATAGCGAAAGTATTCGGCGGTGACTATTGCCGCGCATCACATTAATTAAATAAATAATTAATTAGTTTGCCCTATACACGTCCGTACGAGAGGTCGGCCGAACGCGTATGATTTTGAAAATTGAAATTAAGCTAATATAAGCTTGTGCTATGAAATCTAGACAACGGATAAACATACCCGTATATATCTAAATACATACATATTTATTTATGTATTTTAGTTCCTACATGACACACATGATAGGTGCCTGAGATCATCAGAGAATCTACGGTTGAGAATGCCTCAGCACTCTACAAGCTTTTTCGACAATTCTTTTACCGTAACAGCTATCCGTTTGTAGAACAAGTTACCTGTAGAGATAAGGCGAGCCGAGACACTACATAAATTTAAATCCCTGGTCAGGGATCACTACCTTGAGTTGCAATTACAATGAGCGGCAGGATTTTATATACTTTATAATACGAGTATATACTCCTCTTTATTCGATATTTGCCTACGTATGTATTTATACCATCGTTTGACATTATGATACTGTAAATATAATAATATATGTATATATATATTTGTGTGTGTGTGTTTAAGTATATACCTACATGTATGTATTAAGTATTTATATTAGTTAAGCATATTTACCTACGCCAACCACTACCTTTTCGTTTTCGTTCTACAAGATCTTTCCATCCAAAGGTTGCCTGGCAGAAATCGCTTTAAGCGATAAGGCCGCCTATTGTACTGCTCTTAGATATAGTAAGCTCTGTATACATTAATACTGCATTGGCGTACAATAAAGCATATATAAATAAATAAATAAATATTTAATTCGGTCCGGGAATCGAACCCGAGACTCCGGAGTCGAAAGCCGATGCACTACCGACCACGTCACCGAAGCAATTACCCGCGTCCAGGATCTTGTCTACCATTTTTCGTTAAGTACTTCTGAGGTGTGGTTGGTGTCTTATTATCCCACTCGATGCTCATTTCTATAACGTCAGTGTACCCCAGTTCCTAAAGAGAGGAAGCAACACAATGACGATATTTCTGTATGTGATTTATCTAGCTCACTTGCCACCTCAAACTCAAAATCAAAATATTAATTAATACTGGTTATCAAATAACACATCTTATTAACGTCAGCATATAGAATTTAGTTTAAAACTCGCCTACACTATCCTAACTCCGCCGGGCGCCACTGGAAATACGTTCTGCTTGTAACCAGAGACGCCCGGCAACGGACGTAAGAGCGGCCGCGGCCTTGGTCGCCGAACTAAAAAAAAAAAAACACTATCCTAACTTACATCAAAAGTATCTTCATTGTTTATGTTTTAAGTGTCTGGTTCGTAGATCCTATTCAAAACCCTAACCTAACCCTACGGGTAATGGTCTAATAGAGCCAAAGAGTTAAGAGGTGTCAACTCGATAAACATCTACCACGCTTAATAGTGTATATTCCACCCGCGATAAACACTGAGGATCTTGCTTACAAATAAATTTACCACATAGTAGATAAAATACGCTAAATTTTCTGGGACTCTACGTAAAGTCTAACACAGGCTTCTCCACTCAGATTCGCGGTAGAAATAAATATTAGCATGTACGTTACATACTGAAAGTTTGACATAAACTTCTCCAAGTGAACGTACTAATTCATTACCAAAACCAAACCGGTTACAACTGTTTTCACGCCATTCTGCTAAGTCCTATGTGTTGTAACTATACTTAGTTATACTTTACCACTGAAATCATTAAAACACTGATTATAAAGCTGAATGTTATTTAGTTGCCGCACTGCCGACGAGATGCCACCTCGACGGAGGGATGGTACCGAGAAGAGCATCCAGGACATCGTCACCTTGCTGAAGGTGACTGACCCAGACGACGTGCCAGTTTTCGTCGCCTACCTGTTGTTATTAAATACCTACTGAATAACTAAATGCAATTTATGATGAATTTTATCAAACGTACAAATCGTATACATATCGTATATATATCGTAAAATAAAAAGAAAAACATAAATACTAAAATAAAATTCTATTCTTATAGCGTGTAGGCAATTCCTACACACGTATTTTGTTCTAATTTAGTTTCAATAGGTGCCAATAAAAGGTTTCAATAAAAGACAAAAATTGTAAACATCAGGCACAGAAGAGCGTATACTAGACTACTACTATGCTATCTTTTATTTGTGCATCAGATCTGTAATCATATATTTAATTAAAATTTTATACTCCTATTTAAGAAAGAAAATCGATATTTTATTATTCTATTCTCAAATACATACGTGTAGCTATTTCTTATACACGTATTCTATGCTATTAAGTTTCAATAATGACTAGTATTTCAATCCCCAATAAAATAAAATAAAAGATTAGTGAAAATCAGGGTACTTTCAATTATGTTATAATGTAATAATGTCGGGTACCTTTATATAAAATTTAAATTAATAAAGTAAAAATAAACTAGGTCATAGCATTATAAAAATAGGCGTACCTACGTAGGTACGTACCACTTCTGAATTGTAATAAAACTCCCTGTGTACGGCTTTACTTTATATCTATTCGTAATCCGCCCGTTCGATTACCACTATCCCGAGAAGAAGGGCTCGGAAACTCGGTAGGGTCATATTATAATATCTTACAAGCATTTAAACATAGTAACAATACACTTACATAGTATAGAAGCAATCCTCGCGGATCGACAACAGTCAACAGTCAATACACTTGTAAATTCGTAGTCTAAACTGAACAGGAACTCCACGGATCATACTACAACACTCCCTTTTATATGAATCCCCCTAGTCGGAGTCCGCAGACATTGACAGTCCGTTTTAATCTCTCACAACCCTACAATCTTTACCCCCCATCACATTATATTTCGCTTCGGTGTTGCAAGCACCATCAATCAAACTAAGTATTAAATATATTAAAATAATAGTAATCAGTAAAACCTAACACTTCATTATGACTCTGTGGCTGATGTCTAAGGTTATTTTCATTAGCGTTGTAAAGTTGAACAATAATTAACTCTCAGTTGTTAATGAATTGGCAAAGACAAGGTACCTATATAATATACTAACGATCGGCCGCGGCTATGCCTGTGTGAAATAGTATTACAGCCTAAAACCTTCCTCAAGAACCACTCTATACATTAATGCAAAAAAAAATAAAGTCAGTGCAACAGTTTTAGACTTCTTACTATACTGACAAGTATACTATGTAAGAGAAGTCTTATAGTCCGGTCCTGTCCGTCTGTCCGCACTTTTCAACTCGAGAACTACAAGTGCTAGAAAGTTACGATTTGGCACATAGAATTTTGGTACAGAATAAACACAATAGCAAAAAAAAAAAAAAATTATGATTATATTTATTATTTTATTTTTAACATGTGATATCACATAATAGTAAGAAGTCGTCTTATGCCTTCACTGCGATAGTGAAGTGCGCCTTGCTTGTTTGAGTTTATCACGAACAACGCACATACAGACGCAGCGGCGCACTTTGTTTTATAATATGTAGGTAGTGATATTTACTTATTACCAATCCCAATATGCAATCTTGGCCCATATTTTTCTTTTCGGGATAGATAATTCATACAATTTCCAATTTGACAGGATTTGATGAAATTATCAATCCCGAATAGAGAAATATGGATCTAGATTGCATATTAGAATTGGTAGTTAGCTGCAATTAGTTAATTAGTACACAACAGTTCTTGGTACCCTCACACACACGTGTGTGTGTGTGAGGGCGGGATATGTGTGTGTGTGTCTGTGTGTACACACACACACACACACACACATATCCCGCCTATATCCCCGAAAGGGTTGGCAGAGGTGCATTACACACCCACAATTTGCCAGTATTTTTAGTCCCCCGAAATAGGGGCAAGACTATTGCCGTCACCTGGCACACATATTTATAATGGGTTATGTCCAAAATGGCCAAATGAATTTAATAAAAAATAGCAGATATAAGTATTGTAATTTAAAAAAAAATATTTATTAATTTAATTATTAATTATTCAATTAAAGTCCTGGGCGTCACTGGCCCTCGCTGTTAGAATTTAGGCAGTTCGGATTACAGAAGGGTTATTGCCTTTTAACCAACCAAACAAGGAGTGAGATAATTTTATGTTTCTCATATCTTTCGACTGAGTTATTTTTATTTTTAAAATCCTATGTGGTTTCATTTCAATTTGGTCCCATTCCGACGATTAATTTGTCCCATTCCTTTATTTGAAGTCGGTTTTCGTATCAATGTTTAACGTGTTTTCTATTGTAAGTAGGGATATACAGTTACAGCACAAAGCAACCGAATTTCTACAAACAAAACAGAGTTCCAGCTAAGAACAAACGCTGAAATCGGTCGCACCACTACAAGCGGTGCAAGTGTGCGTGTCCACTTGTCCTTTGTTCTATTTTGTGATACAGTGAGTGCCCGGAGACGGCAATAGGCTTGGTCCCCTAATTACGTTGGACTAACGGAACTACTGGTAAAATATTGCGAATGCATTGCCACTACATATTTAAAGTGTTGCAAATGCAAATATTTAAAGTATGGCAAGGCAGAAGCTCGCTGTCACCCAAAGAGCAATGGAAAGGGCTATGCTCAGAGTGTCACTTCGTGATCAAATTCGTAACGACGAGATACGAAGGAGGACTACGGTCACCGATATAGCCCAAAGAGTCGCCAAGTGGCAGTGGGCAGTATACATCGCTCGTAGAACCGATGGGGCTAAAAAGTCCTCGAGTGGCGACCGCGACACAGCGTGGGTAGGACACAAGGTGTACCGATAACATCGTAAAGGTCGCGGTTAGCCACTTAATGCGGAAAGCGCAGGACCGAATGTTGTGGCATTCGTTGGGGGAGGTCTATGCCCAGCACTGGACGTCAACCGGCTGACATGATGATGATGTTGAAAGTCTGAATGAATGATAATGATAATACCTAATCCGATTATAATACCTACTATCAGTTACTATCACAATCGTAAGGTTGTTACGTCATTAAGTAGGAACAGGTATAAATACGATAAATAAATAAACATAATA
This sequence comes from Nudaria mundana, assembly GCA_963556515.1. Lineage (NCBI taxonomy): Eukaryota > Metazoa > Arthropoda > Insecta > Lepidoptera > Erebidae > Nudaria > Nudaria mundana. Next base: position 20,249,220 of record OY748293.1, read on the forward strand.
GTATGATGGATGATCGATCTGCTTCAAATAACAAATTCAACATACATACATACATAATATCCTCACGCCTATATACCCGAAGGGGTAGCAGAGATGCATTTCTGCATTGACTGCTTCGGTGGTATGGTCGGTTTTGCATCGGCTTTCGACTCCGGAGTCTCGGATTCGATTCCCGGGTCGAATCAAAAATTTGTGTGATCCACAAATGTTTGTTTTGGAGTTTGGGTGTTTTCTATGTAAATTATGTATGTATTTAGAAATATATAGGTATGTTTATCAGTTGTCTAGATCCCATAGCACAAGCTTATAGCTTAGTTTGGGCTAGATGACGTTGTGTGAAAAATATTTATTATATTTCTACCAGTAATTTTGTTGGTCCCGGGTTATAAAGAGCAAGTCTATTGCCGTTACTTGGCATTATAGAAAATCTATAAACTGCTCTGAAATTCCAAACAAAATTCGATCAGCCAGGAAACAGCTTTTCCCTAAATAGGCATCTCCGCAAATTGCAGTGTGTAAGTACCGACCAGATACTTAACACTGAAATGTAAAACGAATGGTGATGAATCTCGGACCAGTCATAAGAGAAAGCTACTTAGCCGTTGAATAATCTGGATACCTACAGATAGTTCTATAACTGGTTTTTTAGACGATTCTTTCGATGGGCAAAGGTGTCCACGCAGTACTCCGACTCCGCCATCACGTTCTGTTTTTAGCTATGCGCTTCTTCTCAACACAATGACATGTCAGTGCAATTGCCTCGAATTCTGCAATCGCATGAGCGTCTCCAGGCATATTTATGACGACCCTGTTTCCTCATAGTATAAGCTCTGTTAAGTTCAAGGCTAGTTTTTTTTTAAATTGCCGGCGTAATTCCATTGCCGGACGCCCCGAGGTATGCCCTCGGACAGGATAACCCCAGGGCACCGGTTTACTTTGGCCACCTTTAACTGCGGCCTCTCTCCAAAAGGACAGCTGCCATCCCCCACCTATAACGTAGTAATGAGGACATGCTTGGGTGACGCCCCACAGCACACTGCCCTCTTGCCCAAATCATCCATAGCTCGCCTCGAATACGACCTAGCGACGATATAACCTCAGGATATTCTGTGCCCCACGGCAGGCGGCACGGTAGTTTGAGGCTAAATGGCGTTGTGATTGAACATATTTATTTATTCTATATTATACCACAGATTATTTAGTAGTATGTGTGATTAGTTAATGTGATCACATAATTTACATCACACGTCTCGACCAGTCACAAACAAACCTTGACCGTCAAAATAAATGGCGACCTCGTCCGCTTTATCTGTAACCAGTATCAAGCACGTGAAATTGGTACAACGACGATTATTTAAATTTCAAATTTAAATCATTATCGACGACGCTTGTTCTTTCCTTTTATCGTTGTGCCATTATGTAATCATATAAGAAAACTGAGGTTTTCTTGAATGTTTATTTGACAGCGGTAATTAAATAAAATTCATAAATATCTACATATTATAACGCCTGATGCCTCGAAGTAACAGACGAGAGGTTTCATGATACACCTTTGATCAGTTTGTATCTAACTTTGCAAGTACCGTGATTACGTACTTACTTACTACTTTTTTCAAGAATTATTGATTTCGAAATTAAAAAATCATGTATAATGCAACTGTCATCCAGGATAAGGCTATCCTATCCCATCTTGGGATAGTAAATGTTATGGGTGAGGGTTCTATTACACTAGCGTTTTCAAAGCGGAGCGGAGGCAGAGTGGAGGTGCAGCGAATTTTTCAAGGACGCCTCTTTGTAACTTTCACTCGTCCGCTATGAAACCGCCTGGGCGTGGGCGTCCGTGGTGAGACCCGCTAGTGTGAAGGGTAACCTCAAACGGCGTGACAACATAAATCAATGCTTTGAATTAGTTTCCGAGCTAGGTTAAAATGCAAATTGCCACAGAGACAGATGAATGAGGAAAAACGTGTAATAAGGTCGTCCAGTGTTTGCACCAAATAAATTCGATCCCACTTTACACTTCACACACGCAATTATTTACTCTTTGTCAACTTGGGAGAGCTTTTTAATTTATTTTCTTTTCCTTATTAATGTATGTACACACAACAAAATAAGAAGATAAATAATTATGATTCGATTAACAGTTACAAAGGCACCACTTATGTCAAAGAAATCTGTTCCAGTTATTGGTAATGAATGAATTTACGATTGCTAATGTTCTTATTAAAATAATGACTCCTTTGTCGAGGAAGGCTAATAGGACAGTATTTTTTTTGCAAAAACGGGGACAACTGAATTGCAAATTTCTTTTGGCACTATAGGTACATAGGTACATACATAATTATGATCACGCCTATATCCCCGAAAGTTGCAGTATACACACCCACATTTTGCTAGTAATTTTATTGGTCCCACTAGAGCAAGGTTTTGTTGGTCCCACGAGGGCAAGGTTTTGTTGGTCCTACGAGGGGGACGTTAAGGGGCACTATAGAAAATCCATAACCACTCCGAAATTCAAACAAAAATTACAATAGCCAGGACATTTATGTTACATACAAGTAAATAGAATCTCTCCTAAAAAAAATTATAATTTGAATTTGAATTTGAAATAGAATCTCTGCAGTCTTTACGGAAAAAACAGAAACTTTATTGAGGTAAATAATCTAATAACAAGGATCAAAGGAGGGTGTTTGGTGAGTAATAACTCCATGCGAGTGAAGCCGCAGTCATGTAGTATGTTCCTAGGCCGAAGACCAACTCATATTATTATTTAGTTCGGTTTCGTTGCTTGCCGGTAATAGACGCACGCGCAGCCGTCCGCATATTCTCAAAACATCGATAAAAGTTTGTGAAAAGTTTGACAGATTTTAGAAAATTTGTTTTTATTTGTGATTATTATTGTTACTGTTGTGATACAAAAACTGTTCCAGAGTTGCTGTTAAAAAAATTGAAAGCCGCTAAATACAATTTGGTATGTTACGACAACCAGTACTTATTTAAACTGACGAGCCAAATAAATATGTTGGGATAAGTAGGTATTATTAGCATTACCTACCTATTTAAAGAATGTCATGAATTTTATCTCAAACTTTTTTTTGGCGTTTTTTTTATTTACATAGCATTTATGATGTACTTACATACTAAAAATATTTACAAAATTTTGTTTAAAAAATCTGGGAGAAAACTTGAGCGGGATTCTAAGTTGGCTTATACCGGCTGGTCTATAACCACAAAATATAAGGTTAGAAAACTACCAAAATTGTAGAGGCATAACAATACCTTCGTGGTGCATCTGCCGATCAACGGACGAGGCTCTGTTTAATATAACATATCATCAGATAACGGCCAATATTGATTTAAAAAAAAGTCAATGATTGCCATGACTGATACAGAAAACTAGGCGTAAAATATGGCTAAACCTTCCTCTTCGGGGCAATATGCACCAGGCAGTTGACTGACACCCCTGCTAGGCATCGCCACAACTTTCAGTCCTGTCCTACCCACTTCCAGTGGTTCATCCACATCCACGTTTGCAGGTAATCTACCTTGTGGCTAGACCAGTCTCTGCTGCATCTTCTAGAACGCGTTCGCCAACGATGTGCCCTGCCCACTGGCACAAGGCTTTGTAGGGTCTATCGGTGACCCGGGTCCTCTTCATTACGATTAGATTTAACCGCGAAGTGACATTCTGAGTATAGGGCAATGGAAGGGGCTATACTCCTGCGCTATACACTTCGAATGACGACAGTTAACATCAAACATTGGTAATGGACCCTACATTTATTAGGACATTGCAGTTTAATAATGTTAACAAATTTTATTTGCACTAAATCCAAAATGCAATGTACTCATAATTTTTTTTCGTTTTCAGTCAGTTGTTATATTTTACATTTTTGTGACAAGTTTAATTAATTACCGTTGGCCTTCACACAGTGTTAGTTTTATTTATTTAGTAATTTCAAGACGTTTTTAATTAGATACATATTATATAATTATATATAATAAATATGTATTAGATCATACCAAAAAATGTTACAGTAACTTATTTTTTTCTAACTGAGGCATTTTTTTTAACTCCGCCAGAGCGCGGCTGCTCCCATGTCAATTGCTGCGGTCGCCTCTGGTGACCCCAGAAGGTATATCCAGTGGCGCCCGGCGGACTTTGGCCAGCTGTGTGGCCTCTTAGGGGGTTTGGTCGAAATGAAAATTCCGCGTCGTTGGGGTTGGATTTTATCCCGCGTCGGTGAGTGAATCTGGTTTGGCGTCGGTGAGTGGTGCTGTGGGGCAAACGCCCCGCAGCACGCGACCCTTCTAGCCTGCTTCTGTAAGGACGGCGGCTAGCTATCCCGCCGTCCTCAGGCCCCGATCATGGAGGTCGTCCTGGTCGTAGATGAGTCTGCGGCGCCCTGGCAGCTGACTGCGGAACTCAGCGGGGAGGGTACGCTCCCTCTCCCTCTCGGCCGCCTCCTTCGCGAGCATGACTTGCTTGCAGTAGGACACGGCTGCATTCCACCTACTCGTGCTGGAGACCATGGGTCAGAGCATGGTTTCCAGCGAGAGGATATCCACGCCCAGACCCACTACGAGGTCCCGGCGCTGACTCGCCTACGCTGAGCACTCCACCAACGTGTGGAGTGCGGTGTCGTTGTCGGAAACCTCGCAGTGTTGACAACGACAACCTCACGATGGATGCGAAGCAGATAGCTACCGAAGCATCCATGCCCGGTAACGATCTGCGTCGCACGATACGTGAGGTCACCATACCGTCTCTGCAGCCACTCGTCCATGATCGGTCTCACCGCCGCGATAACGGTGGTTCCCACTTTGGTTGCTCAAGTCGCACCCTCCAAGTCTCCATGAGATCCTGGCGGAGTTGGGACCGCTGGTCCTCGATTTCTCGAGACGCAGGCTGTGGTCACATTGAAACAATGACGCAAGGGCTCTTGCTTCCAGGTCCCATGGAGGGGTCCCGGCTAAGAGACATGCAGCTTCTCCGGAGATCGTGCGGTAACTGAGGCCTGCAGCTTTTGATAAAACATGCATAAATGTTGACCTGAGCCGAGCTTAATCTATCTGTGAAACCCTGAAATCTGCAAGAAAATCAATGCCTTCGGAGATTCTCGTTATAACAAACAGATATACAGGGTGAATTTTTCAAGTGGGCTTGGATGGCAAAATCCGGAACTATAATGAATAGCGAAGAATGCTCAAAGGAGTCACGAGCCCGATTTTGATGAAACTTAAAACCTCATCATTAGAAAGTAATGGTAAGTAAGATGTTCAAACTTTTAAAAATAATAGCAGTATTTTCACAAAATTAGAAGACAAATGTTTCGCCTCTGCACGAGGCATTCTCAACACTGTCTCAGAGAGAACAGCCTGTTATTAATGTAATTAGTTCTTCTGTGCGGGGAAAAATCAAGCTTTACCTGGACATTGGCAAAACCATCGATGAACGAACCAAGTTTTTAAAAAAAGAAGAAGAATAAGAAGACCGACATTTTCTTCGATATCGTTGGTTATAGCCTGAACTCGTTACTGCCACACTCAAAGGCTGGGTGCGTTGCCACGTTGGATGGCAAATACCAACGTCTGTTTTGCTTTTTATATCAACGATCACAATATATTTGTTATTTTTTTTAAATGTAGAGACACTTTATTTCTACTGTTTTATAGTAGGGTATATACCTAAGTAAATAATAAATGTTAAATATAATAAGGCTCGAATGAGTACAACGATAATGACAGAAAATAACAATAATTATGTAGGTATGTATCTAAATAATGGATTTAAACAATAATTGTGAGTTTGTGATAAAATCTAACTTCATTTACCAAGACAATAGAACGTAATATGTAATGGTTATTATTATATACATATAACACTAGCCCTGCACCGCCGCTTCACCTGCATTAAATTGTACATAATAATATTATTTTATTAATATTCCTCCTTAGAGGACAGGCTAAATATACCGCTAGTCCCATTCGTTACGCGTAGTTGGAGCCCTAGAACTATGTCTGGTCTAACTTCAGAAATTCGATATCGCCAATGGGCTGTGGAGGTCAGGTGGCAGTCGCTTCACGGAAAGTACAGAAGTTCAGTCGTGCAGCGTGAAGTCCGACTCCAACTGGAGTGTGAAAAGGCTCAGTGGATAATAGGCTCCAACAAGAGTTTAGAGGCCCAGTTCAACCTTCTGTGTGACGGTGTATAATCCTATCGTGACGTCATTGAGGCAAATGATATAAGGATTAATAATGATACCTAATGATAAAATTATTTTGCTATGATTTTTGACTAATAAATAACCCATTTTAGATTCGTTATCTAGATTCATTCAGATAAGAACCGTCCGCGTAGAGTGAAAATTAACTAATTGACATTAGACTGATTTTGAGGTACTTATCGACGTCTAAAGTTACGAAATAAAAAAAAAATGTTAAATTACCAAGATCCGGACATGTCACGGTGTAGGTACTAATTTTGAAGCATCCTTAATGCCGGTTAGATAGACAACAGATATATAAACAGTTCATGTGCTAGTCGGACACAATCCCAATTTAACATCTATAGATCTAGATTGCATTGAAAATGGTCTTAAGACATTGTTATTGCTTTTTAGATCTATCCATTCGGTTGTCTGGAAGACAGTGATGTCTCCTGTACCTACATAATGTATGTTGTCTATGTTGTGTATGTACTATAAAGAGTGATTTAATCTACCTGCATCAACGGGAATTATGTTTTATTGTATTCTCGTCTGCAGCCAATGAAGGTCAAGGACACTAAGGAGTTATTGCATTAACTAACTACTATTGAAAATGATAATACCGGTCTGTACCGGTTTTATCATCGGCAGCAAATGTGAACAAGTGAAAACTTGTTCACATTTGCTGCAACTGCATCGATGTGCGAGTGACACTCGATTTATTTCAAACTATATAGCTGATCACCGCAGCTCCGCCAGCGTTATTTAGTTTACTCGTTCCCGGTTCCCGTGGGAACACATTACCGGGATAAAAAGTAGCCTATATTACTCAGGGTGAATGTAGCTTTCCAATGGTGAAAGAATTTTTGAAATCGGCACAGTAGTTTTTGAGTTTATTGATTACAAACATACAAAAATACAAATCTTTCCTCTTTATAATAGTAGGTACCTAAGTATAGATTTTACATATCGCCGTCTTGCCCAAAGTAAACAGAGCATGTGTTATGGCACCTAAATGGTATTCCTATATACTTCTAAATATTATTATAATATAATACCTACCTACCTATCATCATAAATTCATAAACTAGTATAAAACAAAGTTGTTTCCGATCCCTAATGTATGTTTAGACCTTTAAAACTACGCAACGGATTTTGATGCGGTTTTAAGTGGTTCTCGAGGAAGATTTTAGTGAATTGGCAAGCAAGTGAAGCCGCAAGCGTCCGCAAGTTATAGATAAATTACTTATAGATTGATTACACAGAGCAAACACAACACATAGGTTGGTTTTTGATGGGTATGATTTGTTTTATTTGGGTACTAACTGCTCATTAGATTGAAAAATAAAGTTACCACATTATTGACGGAGAAACCTTATTATGATATTGACGAATTTTTAAATGATATTATTATAAGAAATTGACATAGCAATTATTATATAATCTTATTGTAATTTTAATTAAATCGTAATCATAGGTCCTTTGTATGCCCGACAGTAAATTTAAAACCTTTATAAAGACCACTTTATGTCAAAAAGCATATTATAAGACAGTTGATTACCTTAATGATAAAAGTGTCTGGCTTGAGCATGGTGCAGGTGCCTCCTAAAATGCCGTAATTGTATTTTTTTTTGTTGCGTTATACACGCTTTTTGATTCTGACACGAGACCAATGTACATTCGCCCACATTTAGTCTTAAGAAAATGTGTAAATGAGTAAATTATTGAAAAAGAGTGACCGAATTTTATTGCCAGGTTCTTTCTCTCGGTTCTACTTATTGCTTTGCGATCTGGCATTACATGTAAATGTAGAAGCGATGACATTTTTTAATTTAAGTACTTACTGACGTTTGTAAGAGCCATTTATTGACCTATACAAATAAATAAATCATTTCATTTCATATCTTATAAAGTTATTGGTTTTAAAAATAATTATATTATGTACCTTCTTTCTCTGAATGTTGCTGTAACTAAATTTGCATTGGCATTCTGTTTTTAAATGCATGCTTTCATCATTTGCAGGCCTTACAGGTAAAACATGACAGATCAATTTATTTTAAGACTTGTTTAAGTAAATAAAGTTATCTTATCAAATCTTATCAAAAGTATGAAAAAAGTAGTGAAAGATGATTGATGAAAGATGATTCGAAATTGAAGTTTACAGACACGCGTGCACCGGCTAGTAACTAATTAGTATTTTAATGACATAATACATATTTAATTATGTATAACTTACGTCAGTCGTTGAACTCTGTAAGTAACCTAACAATGAAATTAATAATATCATTTTCTATTAATTTTCATATTCATAATCCATCCATACATACTGATGCTGATGTCTGTATGTAATTTTAAATTAACAGCTTTTCACTAAATGCATATGAAAGTTAATAAGGTAGGTACTTACATAATAAAAACCATTTTTAAAATTTTTGCCTGTATGTCTGTTCAGGCTAATCTCTGGAACGGCTGGACCGATTTTAACGGGATGTTCACTGGCGGATAGCTGATGTAATAAAATAAGGTAAAACATAGGCTACTTTTTATCCTGGGAATGAGTTCCCGCGGGAATCGGTAAACATTTATAAACTTTTGCGTCCGCTAGTTTATATTATAATAATTATGCAAAATACATTATACCAAAAGTCATATAGGTATACTGTTGTGTTCAAACATCTATAGCCTGAAGTTCAGATTAAAGACCTTCAATAGAGCAGGAGAATAAATAACTTGGAGCCTTGTAAGTGTAATTTATACTAGTGACCCCGCTTACCGGCTGCAGAGGCGACAACTTGCTGCAGAGGTGGCATAGTGACCTCACGTACCGTGCGTCACAGTTCATGACCGGGCATGGATGTTTCGGTAAGTATCTGTTTCGCTTCCATCGAGAGGTCACACCCCAGTGTCAAGTCAACACTGTGAGGCCGCCGACGAAGACACCACACTCAAGACACCAGACTCCACACTCAAGACACCAGACTCCACACGTTGGTGGTGGCTCAGCGTGGGCGAGACAGCGCTGAGACCTTGTAGTGGGTCTGGGCGTGGATAACCTCTCTCTGGAATCCATGCTACAAGCTATGGTCTTAAGCGCGAGTAGGTGAAACGTGGCCGTGTCCTTCTGCGAGGCGGCCGAGAGAGAGAGGAAGCATACCCTCCCCGCGAAGGCAGCAGCCAGGGCGCCGAAGACTTATTTACGCCCAAGACCATCGGATAGCCTTCTGCCGTCCTTACAGAAGTAGGATAGAACGCGACCTTTCTAGCCTTCATGCAACCAGATTTACTCACCGACGCGGAATAAAACCCGACAAACCCCAGACAGAGGCCATACAGGTGGCCAAAGTACCTCGCCAGAGGCGCTCGGCCATGGACGTAGTAGCGGAATTGAAATAAAAAAAGTGACCCCGCTTCTGGGTCTTTTCCATATGGCATTGCTTAACTGCTCATTACTTAAAACTTTATTTAATAATAATGAAGGTATCGTCTTTCTATTTACATAATCCAAAGGTAAAACTAAATTTTTTAAAGTGCAAGGTAACGGCAATACGTTTGCCCCCTATTACGTGGGACCAACCAATTTACAGGTTAAGTGTGGATGTGTAATGAACCTCTGCCTACCCATTCGGGAATATAGGCGTGATGATTATGTATGTAAAGATGTTTTTATTTTGTTTCTTTACAACTGTAAATTTGTTGTACGCACATAAATTATCGTTATATTTGGCAGTTACATTTTATATTGCTTGTAATGTGTGATGTTAGTCTAAATATAACAACAACGGTTCCGTTGTTTTGCTACAAATCATTATCAAATTGATATTTTTTTATTATAATTATCACCCAATTTCTTAAAAAAAAATGGGGGAGGATTTAAAGGCCTTATATTTGTCACAACTAAAAATACAAAGAAAGGTGACATCAAAATACTACTCTACTAAAGTCCTAATTAATAAATAGATCGTGTCATATACTTTATCAACATTGACATAAATGTTAGGAGATAAACTTTATTTTACTTTCGGTACAATGATGCAATCGCAATGAATGACACACATTAATTAATGACCAACCCAATGATATTTTTATTAACGATGTCACTCATAGCATTCAATAGAGCAGTGTTATTAGTATGCTGAGGGTATCTAGAAAGAAAGAAGGAAAGAAACATTTATTTAGTACTAAATAAATGTTTCTTTCTTTCTAATTTTGGGAGTTCCCTTAACACAGAGTAGAATAAACGAAATTCTAAATGATTATTCCGAATTCCGAATAGTACTATGAATGAGGGCTACTAATTCGGAATTCCGATTATTCATTTCTGCGCTTTGATTAAAAGTATGTAATAAAATTATATTTCGTTTGACTCTAAAGCTGACTTCTAAGTGTTTTACAAGTCTGATTACTGATTATCACTTTCTGACTCAAGCAATTTGCATTCAAAATAGCAGTGATACCAGCTAGAAAATAGAAACCTTTTCAGTCGGCGATGATTCATTTATGACTTTTTAATGCATCTTAAGTAAGTTATTTCTCTTTCATACTCCTTCAAATCGTGCAATTGATTATGACTTAGTTAATTTAGAAGTTCAAATGACCGCTAACACCGCTAAGACCGCCTTTTAAATAGCAACTTAATAATCTGAACGTTAACAAAACAGACATAGTACAAAATTGCAAATGTTTTATAACACTGCTAGAAAATACCGTTACAGGTACCGTACTTTGTTTTATGATGTCTGGATACACTCAATTTTTCACGTGTTCACAATATAGGTACTTACCGAGATATATTTTCTTATAATGCAGCAGTTGAAATCTTTATGTCTGTAAATTTATTAAAAAATAGACGTGGCCGAGAAACGATTAATAAAACAACAAAAGAGTATTTTTTCATTATTCTCTGTGTGTTAAGAGATGTCTGAGACTATTTTACATTACCTACCATCCATCATCACTATTCATCATTAGACGTCGTTCCCTGACCACACGGTTGATTAACCTGTTAACCAGTGTCTTTTAGAGCGCTTTTCCTCAAGTGTTTTCCATCAGCGGCAGCGTGCGGATCTCGCCCGCAATGCATGGCGAAGTCAATGTCAAATTTCATACAACAATGAAGACCGTTTCATGTCGCGCGGCCACCCACCGCAGGTTGCTATGGTGACGGGGCTAGTCGCAAACTGATTTGACGTTGACATCGACCCGCATTGCGGGCGTAAGTGCCTGGAAACGACAACGGGTATTACATGGAATCAAAATGGAGGCGCAATGTAATGAACGCTTCTGTCTACTCTTTGACGATGAAGACGTGATTTTATGTGTGTGGATGTGTTGTAGGTTAGTAAGTGTTGTCGTTCAAGGAGCAGTGGACCTCCGGTTTGACCTAATGACTTTTGAATAGCATTGAATAGGTATAGTCCTTGCTATACCTATTGCATGTTACATTCGTCGTTGTAAATCAATGTAATAGTACGATGACGAATGTGAATTATACACCAGTGATTGATTCCGTTTGTTCATAGACAATTTTGAATTTATGATATCAAGGAAGCATTGTTTATTTTTTTGTGTCTACGGGCTAAGGCCCTGCTGACCAATGAAGCTCTCTGATAAAATGTAGAAATATTAACCGTGAATTTTTACGGCCTATTTTCTTACAGCATATTACGGCAAGGACAGTACTAAATTAAAAAGTAAAATGTGGTAAATTCCCAGTGAACTGTGGGTATATCTTGACACTGAAAGTCATTGAAAAATTGAACAGTAAAATTATCGTGTCTGTCTAATCAGGTGAACTGTTTGTCGGAGAGAAAAGAGCAGTAGCGGTATACCGACAGGAGAAAGGCTCTTAATTTGAAAAAGAGCCTAATAATTATACCATAATGTAGGTAGACGATTGTGTCGAAATACCGTTGGCACAGAATACTTATAGAGTAAGCCGTTAGGTAATTTATTACACTACATCTACTGACATCCAGGTATTGGTTTGAAATATATTCAAAGAATCTTGTTTATTCAAACTCAAACTCAAAAATATTTATTAATATAATAGGTAATAAAATAACACTTATTAACGTCAGCACATAAGAATTTACTAGTCCATGATCGATCTCACAGCCGCAATGATGGTGGTAAGGGGCTGTATCAACATTTTCGAGGCCCAAGTCATCCTCCAGTTGCTGACAGCGAACGAGGACCTAACAATACCCAAAGTGCTCCGAAACAACCATAGGCTCGTTCCCATTAGTGGTTAATCGGGTCGATAATAGCAGCAAAAAAAGTGTTACGCGAAATATGGGCATATTAACCGTTTTGTATGTGTGTGTATGTATAGTGTAAGCACAGTGTAAGGCGGTAAGGCCCAGTGCATTTGTTCGTCACGCTTGCTACATTATAAATGTACGAGAAGCGCGACGAAATTGACGTGCACTGTGTGTTCTTAGATTTGAGTAAGCGCTCAGTAATTACTGCTTAGTTATACCACAGATTAATGATATATAACTCTATCATACCTCTTTGAGGTCCGTACCTAAAGGGTAAAACGAGACCCTATTACTAAAGGTACTACGACACAGTACCTACCGGCACAGTTCAGTATCAGTGCAAAATATTATATCATACATTTTCTATGAACATATTATCACGAGTATAATATTTACGATTTCGGCACTTAAACGCTCCTTAAACGCGTAATTTACCTTCTAATGCGTTTAAGTCAAGAAATCGTAAATTTTATAATGAATTCAGAACGCGAAAGTTTCTTCTTATTCTTCTTTTTTTAAAAACGTGGTTCCATCGATGATCACCGATGATGCTGTCAATGTCAAGGTAATGCTTGATTTTTCCCGCACAGATGAACTAGTTATTCTAAACTAGTTGGCGGTGCGGGACAAGGAATCATTGTTCGGTATTGCAATTAAGCGCCTGGATTTTTGCCCAGCGCCAGAGGTAACCTAAAAGGCAACCAGGCACGCGCTCCGCAAAAACCCAAGACCCGCGCGAAAGTTTAAAAAATATTATGAACATATTGTCAGTGTCAGTGTGAGTGATGATGACTGATTCGTATTTGACATTGACATGTGGGGATGCATTTATAGAAAATGTATGAAACAATATTTTGCATTGATAAATCACTGATACTGACTTGTATTGGAGGTTTCCTGATAGGTATGTGTGAATCGACCTATCCATCATGCTACGGACGCTTCGTAGGTACCTACTTGAATATCACCTTATAACAGGTATTTATTTATTTATTTATTAATCACATTGTGGATCACTGGTACAACAATATGTTGGCAGTAAAAGAAATGGTCAGCAGTGTCTTGCCGTTATGTTAAGGTATACAATACAGTTTTATAACTTTTTAAAATATTCCACATTACAATATTCTCATTATCTAAAAATTTCATGAAGAATTACAAAATGTCAATAAAATTGTAAGATGTCAAACAAGAAGAAAATGATGAATGAACTTAAATATACATGTCAATAAAAAATGTCAAGTTTCAATTTTATAACAATTTAAATAATCACATAGGTACTAATTAAAATTAAATTAGAAATTTACAAATGTGAATTAAATTTAAGATGTCAAGTAAAATAGAAAATGTCAAAGAAAATATCTGTAGAAAAGGTCCAAAACTAAAACAATAAATATACAGCACAACAAACAAAGGTCATAAGCGACTACATTAATAAAACATTGACTTGTCGTATAGTTATTAAATAAATTAATTAGCAAAGACATTCTAGTTGGAAGGTACAAAAATATGACGCAGTTACTTAGAAAAATATGTTTTCGAGATTTTTGTTCTCTACAAATTAACACTTATTTTTTTAATATCTCACAGATCCATTAACATGTATATTTAGTACATAGATTTAGCGAGTACATGAAATATTTGTCGTTTGTGTATCACGTGTACTAAAGACCGGTTTGGCTTTTTGGCGGCATGTAGGTACGTAGTCACCTTTACTAGCCTGTTAAAAATATTCCAAACACGGAAGTTAAATGTCAATAAGTCAAATCACCTTCGGTCTCAGACTAGAAGAAGAATATAGACGGAACATGTAGAATGAACATGAACACGTGAAGCCAAATGACACTTTCAATGTGTGCGTGTGACTCCGATTTCCGTGTACCGATACCACTAACGGCGTGTGCGTAATGTTGCCAGCAAATGAAAAATCTCCAAAAAATCTTAGTGGACATATATGATGGATAATTAATATTTGTTATAGTAAATGTTATCTGCAATTATTTTATATCATTTACACAAATGATTATTATGATATGTGCCTAAAATGGGGAAGTGTTAAAATAAATGAAAACGTGATAAACACTGAGTAAACACACTTTAATTACTAGCTTTCAAAAAAATTCCCATAATTAAAATAATCCTTTTTAAAATGAATGAACAAAGCTCTATTCCAGTGTAAGTACAAGTTACAGTCAACAACAAAAGTTGATTAGCACAAAAATATTTATTATTCTTTTTTACATCCCAATGCATGTGCCACAGCAATGTACTAGTAATGTTAGAATACCCAAGGACAAAGTTAATATATTTCGTGTTTTGTTTATGATTTTGTGATCGGTTTAACAGCTATAGTGATCAACAGATAAGAATTATTGGTTAAGTTACTTTTGTCGTTGACTATACATGAAGTAGATATCAATAGTCGTTAGGTTAAGACTAAGGTCTTTGTAGTGTTAGACTGAAATTAAAATACTGACACAGTAACATAAATTAATTGGATCAGAACACAGGCTGGGAGGTCAGACAGCAGTCAATTCCAAGATGGCCGAAATACCCAAGCCACGCATAGTAAGTAGATCCCGGACACAGATGTGATCGGGAGTTCGGGACTAACGCAGGAATGATGATGATGATAATTAGAAACATCGAGCTTGTCAACATTGATGACACTGATTTTTTTTACTCAGTACTTTATAATTCCCATAAATACTGCAAAATATTTTGTGGAAATGATGAAAAAATTATGGCAACTCTGTATAGTATGGCGGAGGTTTTGTGTTCCTAGTTTGTGCAACTAAAATATTTAGAAAAATGTTATGAAATCTAATAAGAAATAGTTAATTACTTATGAAACGATAATCCAGCATTCTTCCTATGAATAGTTGAAGTGTTTTTACACCTTCTCACCACACAATACGGCATATTTATAATATTTTGTTCAACCGTGATCGCACGTGCGTACACACTCGCTGCTCACAAAGGAGTGCGAACGGAATGGTATCCCATTGCTATATAGTATCCCTTTTGGCGGCTTCACTTGCTAGTTCTATTCGTTCCGTCTATGTTATTCTTTTAGTCTGAGCCTTCGGTTATTACATGTCAAAACGTAAATCCTCTTACGAATAAATACTGTATGGAGTTTGATTTTTGCTGAGCGCTTTTCAGGTTAGCTCTGGCACTTCGCAAAAATCGGGTTCCCAAACGCTCAATTGCAATACCGAACGTTTTGTTTGTCTCGCACCGGGAACTAGTTAAGTAATTAGTTCTTCTGTGAGGGAAAAATCAAGCATTACCTTGACATTGGCGAAATCATCGATGAACATCGGTGGAGCCACGTTTTTAAAAAAAGAAAAATAAGTAATTCTGTATTACTCTAGAAGTCTCGAGGTACACTATTAGACTACTCAGCACTGCAGGACTGCAGAGATTCTATTTAATATCTAGTATGTACTATCTGTCCAAGCTGTAAGAATTTTGGTTTGAATTACAGAGTGGTATTGAATACGGTTACGGCAATAGGTTTGCCCCTATTACGCGAGACCGACAAAATTACTAGCAAAGTGTGGATGCTTAATGCACCTCTGCCTACCCCTTCGGGATATAGGCCAAGATTACGTCACAACTACTTCTTCAATCTACTATGAAGTGATTGGTGGCTATATTTTTGCCACCTATGTGGCGATTATTCATCCGCCTGTCCTTCCGTCCTCGTCGTTCCTTCCAAACGGCAAGTGCCTAAAAGATGAAACTTGGCATCTATTACCAGCTTGAGGCCCTGGAAGCTATTGACAGACGCGCCAGAAAACTTATAAGCGATGAGGCGCTCACAAGCAACCGACTTCAGAGTCTCGACCATCGCCGTCTGGTTGCGAGTCTGTGTGTCTTCTACAGGTTACATTTCGGAGTGTGTGCGCAGGAACTGCATGAATTAATTCCACCAGCACCATTCCATCATCGGACATTAAGGCGTGGTCTGAGATTCCATCCGTATGTGGTTGATATTCCACCTCTTCGTACCTCTCGATTCGCTTCTTCTTTCATCATGCGAACCGCTAAGGAATGGAATTCCCTTCCAGCGTCATTGAAATGAAATGAAATGAAATGAAATGATTTATTTATTTGTATAGGTCACTAAATGGCTCTTACAAACGTCAGTAAGTACTTAAAATAAAAAATATCATTGCTTCTATATTTACATGTACTGCCAGATTCGCAAAGCAATAAGTAGAACCGAGAGAAAGAACCTGGCAATAAAACTCGCGGTCACTCTTTTCAAATAATTGACTCATTTACACATTTTCTTAAGACTAAATGTGGACGAATGTACATTGGTCTCGTGTCAAAATCAAAAAGAGTGTATAATACAACAAAAAAAAAATTATAGTCGCCAAGTACAAAATATGCTACAATTACGGCATTTTAGGGGGCGCCTGCACCATGCTCAAGTCAGACACTTTTATCATTAAGGTAATCAACTGTCTTATAATATGCTTTTTGACATAAAGTGGTCTTTATAAAGGTTTTAAATTTATTGTCGGGCATACAATGGACCGATTCAGGCAATTTATTATAAAAGCGTATACCTTCCCCCTTCCTCGGATAACACGGAGGGAGTAGTTTATTTTTATTACGTAGATTTCTGTCACTTACTTTAGTATGGCTAGATATATTTTTCCTGACATATAGTATTGTTACGAGCCGGGGTTCTACGGAATTAAAAATGCCGATCAAACTACCACAAAACACTTTATTTATTACACCACTAATTTACACTTCACTATAAAGCTTCACTAAACACTTTTAATCGCACTTGAACTCGCAGGTATAACTCGTATTATCGCTCTGGAAATACTGATCCCCCGCCACCGAAGTGCTCCGCCTTTATAGTACGGTCATTACTCTAGATTACTCTAGAATCTTCACGGAAGAATTATCGCGAACATTCCACACCTTCGAGATGCTTCTAGATAACACGTTACATAGAAGTACCTTGACAGAACATTCCCGAAAGACGTTACGTAGTAGTACTGCGATTTGCTACTAGATGGCGCTGAGTTTGGTAGTCTTATTACTCGCTACGAGATGGCGTTACACTGCCCCCTCCTAAGACATGCTCGTCCCGAGCATTGTCAGGCCCATAATATCGCGCCAATCGATCCACATGAACTATCTTTGGCGCACTTCTTGGACTCTTCCGTATTCGGTAAGTGACATCGTTAATCTTGGTCACAACTCGGTATGGTCCATCCCATTTAGCTTGCAGCTTAGGAGACTTCCCTTTACTGCGGACTGGGTTATGTAACCACACTAACGAACCTTCATCGAAGCTCTTATTGTTTGTCTTTCGGTCGTAACGGGTCTTCATCTTTTCAGACATTTGTTGACCTGATTGTCTGACATGCTCATAAATGTCATTCATCCTGCTGCGCAAGTCATTCGCATGATCGGTGATATTGCGTGGAGCGTCAGGTGGTATACCGGTTATTAAGTCGGCAGGCAACCGTAATTCTCTTCCAAAGTTCGCATAAGCTGGTGTCACTGACGTGCTTTCATGAACCGCACTTCGGTAAGACAAAAGAAACGGTTGGATGTGCTTGTCCCAATCTTTTTGCCTGCTTTCCACAACTTTTGCCAGATATCTCTCCAATGTCTGATTAAATCGCTCCACCATTCCATCTGACTGCGGGTGGTAAGAGGTCGTTCTGGTTTTGTGAGTACCCATGACCCGACACATTTCCTGGAACACCTGAGATTCAAAATTTCTTCCTTGATCGCTATGGATTTCTAGAGGCACCCCGAAACGACAGAAGACTTCGTGAACTAATTTATCTGCGACCGTAGTAGCTTCTTGATTAGGTATAGCGAAGACTTCTGGCCACTTCGTGAAATAATCCATCACAACCATGAAGTACTTGTTTCCGCTTTCACTTTCAGGAAACGGTCCCGCAACATCTAGGGCTATCCTTTCCCATGGTGCCCCAACGTTATACAGTTTCAGTGCACCTCTGCTCCGTGTATGAGGTCCTTTCACAGCAGCACAACTCGTACATTTGCGACACCAGTCCTCAACGTCGTCGCGACATTGGATCCAGTAAAACCGCTCACGTATCTTCAACAGAGTCCTTTTTACTCCCATATGGCCCCCTGAACATCCATTATGGTAGAGCTGTAGTACATCTGGGACCTTAACTTTAGGGACGACCATTTGCAAATGACAGCTGTCTCCTCGAGCATTTTCCCATTTGCGGCACAAGACTCCATCCTGAATAACTAAACTGTCCCATTGCGCCCAATAACTTTTTGTGATTGAACTCATTGAAGCGACGTCACTCCACATGGGTTTAGGAGCACTTGATTTAATCCACTCAAATATTGGCTTGATGTCTGCGTCGTCCTGTTGAGCATGTTGTAGGATTTCTTTCCATTCGTCGCTCAGATCCGTTTTAAACATCTTCACAGGTATGGCTACCTTTATCTCCTGTTTGGCACAGTGCTTACGGTCTTCAGGGCAAGGTCTTCTTGACAATGCGTCTGCGTTGCCATGGAATCTGCCATCCTGGGTTTGTGAGATCGAAACCCTTGGGGCTCTTCTAACATCAGCCGGCACCCGCCACGCAGACCTGGCTATAATTCGTTTTCCCTGCTGTTGCTGGGCGGTGACGTTAGCCACCCTATCTTCTTGGGAACGACTTTCTTCTCTTTCAGCAGTCCGCTTTGGGCAACTGGATCGAAGGTGGCCCCTCTCACCACATGTGTAGCACCTAGGGCTATACCTCGTGAAACGGTCGCGAGCCGGTGATGCTACAACTTCCCTGACGCGGTGAGATCGATGATCTTTCCGTACGGCTTCGACCTCCAAAGCATGAGCCAAGGCGTCTTTGAGAGTCTCATGGTGCCCGAGCCTCACAGCAGCCCTGACTTCCAGGTCGTGGATGCCGTCGATGAATGCTTGCACCAGATTCCCATTGATGAGCGCAGGTACCGACTGGTATGCTTTCCGTACCAGCTTCTCTACTTCCAGGGCCCACTGTTGCAAGTTTTCGCCAGTGCGCTGGACGCGATCCTTCAGCTGCGCACGATACACGTGTTCCAGGTGAGCGTCACCGTATCTGGCTTCCAAGGCTTCTAGTAGCTGCTCGTAGGATACATCGTCTCCGAGAGCTTCTAGGATGGTTAACGCCTTGTCTCGCAGACCCAATGTAAGCGCACTCATGGCCTGGGCTTTGCTCCACCCGTTTGCCTTCTTAACGGCCTCAAACTGCTTTTTATAGGCCGACCATGAAGATGTCCCATCGAATGGCGGTACTTTAAATCCACGCGCTGAAGGTACGGCAGGTAAGGAAGTCGCAATCCCATCTCCAGCTTTCAGATTTCCCAGCTCTTTCCTCACATCTGTAATCTGGTTTTTTACATCTTCAATCCGAGTTTCGGCTTCCGTGATGCGGTTCTCAACATGATGAACCTGATCCTTCATCACATTCATCTCCTTGCCAAAAGTCGCTCGAAGATCTTTCATGAGGAGCGTCTGTTCCTCCTGGTGGCGTGCCTGCTCCTCCTTGTCGCGCAGCAGCTGTTCTTCCAACCGGCGGGCCTGCTCCTCCTGGCGGCGTGCCTGCTCCTCCTGGCGGCGTGCCTGCTCCTCCTTGTCCCGCAGCAGCTGTTCTTCCAACCGGCGGGCTTGCTCCTCCTGGTGGCGGGCCTGCTCCTCCTGGCGACGGGCTTGCTCCTCCTGGCGACGGGCTTGCTCCTGTAGCATCGCCATCAGCGCAGCAAAGTCTGGAGGTGCTGGCGCTGGAGATACCGTGGG
Source organism: Nudaria mundana (assembly GCA_963556515.1). Lineage (NCBI taxonomy): Eukaryota > Metazoa > Arthropoda > Insecta > Lepidoptera > Erebidae > Nudaria > Nudaria mundana. The sequence goes on from OY748293.1 coordinate 20,269,496, forward strand.
CGGGCAAGCTTCCACCGTTGGCTGCTGCTGACCACCCAACCTCTCCGGCGTATTACCTCCGAAGCGCCTGCTGTCCAACTCCTGCTGGCGCTGACCCCTGGTACGGACGCCCTCTGTGTCTTCTTTCGGTAACACCGGCATTGTCCAAATCCCCAATTCTGACACCAATTGTTACGAGCCGGGGTTCTACGGAATTAAAAATGCCGATCAAACTACCACAAAACACTTTATTTATTACACCACTAATTTACACTTCACTATAAAGCTTCACTAAACACTTTTAATCGCACTTGAACTCGCAGGTATAACTCGTATTATCGCTCTGGAAATACTGATCCCCCGCCACCGAAGTGCTCCGCCTTTATAGTACGGTCATTACTCTAGATTACTCTAGAATCTTCACGGAAGAATTATCGCGAACATTCCACACCTTCGAGATGCTTCTAGATAACACGTTACATAGAAGTACCTTGACAGAACATTCCCGAAAGACGTTACGTAGTAGTACTGCGATTTGCTACTAGATGGCGCTGAGTTTGGTAGTCTTATTACTCGCTACGAGATGGCGTTACAGTATGTTATCAAATATATATTGGGAAGCTACAGTTAAAATATTAATATCTTTAAATCGCTCCCTAAGAGAATCTCTTTTATCTAAATAATAAATGGCACGGACTGCCCTCTTTTGTACTATAAAAATTGTTTCTATATCTGCTGCATTTCCCCAAAGTATTCCATAGGACATCAAGCTATGGAAGTAACCAAAGTAAACTAGCCTAGCAGTAGCTACATCTGTCAACTGTCTAATCCGTCTCACAGCGTATGCAGCAGAGTTAAGCTTATTAGCTAAAATGGTGATATGGTCACTCCATTGTAATTTAGAATCTATTGTTATTCCTAAAAAGGTAGTGTTATTTACAAATTCTAACCTTTGGCTACCCAGCACGACATGGACGTTTGCTTGTCTGACATTGAGCATTGTAAATTTAACGCATTTGGTCTTTTCTGCATTCAACAATAGGTTGTTTGTAGAAAACCAATTTGAAATATCATTTAAAATATTATTAACATTATTCGCATCTGTACTATGCCGATTTACTTTGAATATAAGTGATATATCATCCGCGAACATTACTTTGCCAGCTTGTGCCTCGATCATGCAAGGCAAGTCATTAACAGAAACCAAGAAGAGAAAAGGGCCTAGAATTGATCCCTGAGGTACGCCTATTTTGACGTTAGTTCCGTTTGACTTAACGTTGTTCACATGAACAGTCTACAGCCTATCTGTCAGGTAAGATCCTAATAGTTCTAAGGATTTTTTGTCAAAACCATACCTACGTAACTTTAGTAAAAGTGTCTGATGGTCAACACAATCAAATGCTTTAGACAGATCGCAGAATACCCCAATGGCATCCTGCGATCCCTCCCATGCGTCGTAAATCAAGCTAACAAGGGTTACTCCCGCATCGGTGGTAGATTTTCCGCGAGTAAAGCCAAATTGCTGGCTGTGGAAAAGATTGTTGGTCGTGAAGTGGACTTGACTTGTGAACATAACATAACCTCGAACTACCTACTTGTATTTTCTAAATTGCGTTTAATTGCACTTATTTGTCGAGAATATGAATACCCGTAGCCGTAGAGCCTTATCCCGCCAGCAGGAGGAGCCCAAACTTCAGCTGGTGTTGCAGGAACTTAAATCTAAAACAGAGCTCTGTTTACAATTAGAAAAAGAAAGAGAAGAAAATGAAAACTTGTTGATAGGTGCTTTAGACGATAGTAAAAAACTAAAATCTGAACTAGCTAGGCTTCATATTAGTTATGATGAAATTGTAATGCAGCGGAACCACCTTCAATCAATAGTAGATAGGTTTCAAGAGTGCAGTGACGAGTATGAAGGGACCTTGAGGAGGACTACCTTGCTGGAACAGGAGCTACGGGATGCCCAGGGGCACATCTTACACTTGGAGTCAGCTGCCAAGCAAGTCGTAGTCCAACAAACGGATAACCTTTATAACGAGCTAATGAGTGGTACTCCGCAGTTTGTTCCTTCTGCAACAGTTCCAAACCTGGACTTGTCTACTATAGATCTTACCAATGACAGTTCATACCAACTGGACAAGCCAGTTTATTTTTGCAGCAGGAATAAACTAAAAAAATACCTAAAAATAAAGAAATTCATTTTAAAATCAAAGAAACAATTAAAATATCATAGAATCTTAATCAAAAAGTGTAAAAATGTTAACTCTAGTTTAAAATTAAGAGAACAAGCTAAATTATCTATGTTAGAACTTAAACAAAGTCATTTAAAATATTACACTGACACACAACGCTTAGAGTCACAAATAAAAAATTTGCAATTTGAATTAGAGTATGTAACTAAGAAATATGAATGGTCTCTAAAAGACTTTAATAAGTGTTCATCAAGTATAGATAAGGTACTCAAAACATCTAATTATAATACTGAGCGCCTTAATACCTTCATAAATAACCACTCATGCAATATCAATTGCACAAGTCCGTCTCAATCATTGGAGAACCAGGCTTCCCTTACAACTTGCTCACCTTCTACTTCATTAGTGTATGAATTGTGTGACAGTGTAAAAAGTAATAGTCATACTGGATATACTAGACTAGTTTTATTTAGTGATGATATTGGAACTGATTTTAGTTCTTTTCTGATACAACAATTTAATTCAAATTGTTATTCAATTATTAATAACTGTTATCCAGGTGCATCTTTAAATGAAATTATGCAAAAGATATTAGAATATAATTTTGACTCAAACAGTAAAATAATTATTTTCTGCTCAAACAGGGGTAAAATTAACAAAAATGAACTATCCCTATACTTTGACAAAATGCAAAACTTAAATGTTGAACATGTAGTAATGTTTACATTACCATACATAAAAGGTGTGCCAGACGTGGAAAATTCTCTTAGATATAAGATAAATTTACAACTCAATTTAACTAGCCAATATAATAATAAATTCCATGTAATTGACTTTAATTCTGTTTTTAAGAGAACTGTATATAAATACAATTTGTTAACTTCTGACAGTAACTTTAACAATAACAAACATATTGTTTATGTAAACAAAGGTAGGTATTTTCTACCAAAGCATTATAAGAGACAAATAGCAAGTTTGCTATTCAATTATTTTTACACTTCAGCCAAGAACTTGGCTGACAAAACTGCTTTTATTGAGCAATGTAGATTTAGTGTTAAGACTTTGGAATCTGTTCCAAGTAATTTAAATTAAGTTCTACGACAACAGAGGCAATATTACCCTTTAGCAGACATAGTCAATTAATTGAATTAAATTTAGTTACAAATATTAATTATGTTAAAAAATGCCCTCCAAATCAAACCAAATCAAAAAATGTAAATTATATCAACATAGGGCATCAAAATATTGGTTGTTTAACACATGGCAAAGAGTTAGAGTTGGAACTGTTAATGAATTCAGACAATATTGATATTTTTTGTATTACAGAACATATGCGTAAGTCGTATGAGCTCATGTTCAATTTCAGTAATCACCGGGTTGGTAGTGCATTCTGCAGGGTGACCACAGTACGGGGGGGATCTTTGATTTTATTAAATAAACAACTTAAATTTAAAGAACGGAAAGATATTGTGTCTCTTTCTCTAGAGTGTAAAGTCGAACTGTCGTGCGTGGAAATGGAGCAATTCATAGTAGTATGCGTGTATAAACCTGGAACCTCACCCTTTTGCGAATTTGAGGAACTTATTGACAAAGTTCTATATAAACTTGGTAAAACTAATAAGTACCTAATAGTATGTGGTGATTTTAATGTCGATTTACTTGTTAATACGCCTATGAGTTATAATATTTTAAATTTATTTAAATCACACAATCTTACAAACTTATTTTTGGAGCCTACTAGATATTGTAATACAATAGCCACTTGCCTGGATAATATATACAGCGATATGTTGCCAGAAAGTAAAAGTATTATAAAAAAGCTAGATTCAGACCATTGTGGGCAAATAGCATCTTTTAAAATCACTAAAGAAAAAGTTATAAAACGTAAAATATTATGTAGACCAATAACTGGTGACCGCTTGGAACGTATGAGGGTTGGACTTTGCAATAAAATTCCATTCTTAGACACTGGCTTAGATCCAAATGTAATGTATAAATTATTTTTTGATTCTTTTTACAACGAGTTCAACTCCATATTCAAGTCTAAGGAGGTCATGATTAGTGATAGTCCTACTTTCAGTGAATGGGCCACTGAGGGTATACACAAAAGTAGACAAAAACTTTATGAACTATACTCAGAAAGACAGATAAAAAGTAAATTGTGCCATAAAGCTTATTATAGTATTAATGATTTCTTAGATGACAAGGCGGCCTGGTTGTAACAACGTAACGAATTGCTCCTTTCTAAATAACTCTGTATTAGATTTAAGATGAAATATTTTGAAAAAAGCCGAGCTGAGTTTCTTGAGGGCTCTTCTCAGTCTCGTTGCATTTTGGAACCCTCGGTAGAGTCACACCAACTTCTGACGAATCTAAATAATTTTCTGAAAATTTCAAAGATAATAAACGTTATATTATATTTTATTTTATATTTTATTTTATTTTACAGCTTAATAGATCAGTTGAATTTCTAGATTATGTTAAAACTTATTCAAAAATGTTTAAAGCAGATTGTTTAGCAGCTAAATCAAAATATATAAGTGATAAAATTCTCAATAGTGCAGACAAAGTTAAATCTACTTGGAAAATTATAAACGCGGAAAGAGGTCAACAAAAATTAAATGATAATCATTTTAAACTTAATATAAATGGTAAAATAACTACATCAGACTTCGAGGTCGCTAACGAATTTGAAAATTTTTTCTCCCGAATTCCTGTAGATTTGACAAAAACCCTAGGCTCTTCAACCCCCATTGCAGAATCTTTGTTAAAAGCAAACGTTCCTTGTTGTAACGTTATATTTAAATTCAGTAAAGTTAACATAAACACTATCTTAAAAACTTTTAAATCTTTAAATATCAAGAAAACAGCTGACCTCTGGGGCATCTCTGTGTATTTAGTAAATTCTTTTATTGAAATGGTTGCTCCTGAACTAGTAATAATATTTAATAATTGTGTTGATAGTGGTGTGTTCCCTGATTTAATGAAATCTAGTAAATTAATTCCCCTGTTTAAATCGGGTAGTACTTCAGATCCGTCCAATTTCCGTCCCATTTCTGTACTACCTACATTTAGTAAAATTTTTGAAAAAATTATGCTTAATCAAATGCAAAATCACTTTAACGTTAATAAACTATTACATACAAAACAATTCGGTTTCACTCGTGGTCGGTCCACCACTGATGCCGGAATTAAATTATTAGAGTGTATATACAGGGCCTGGGATGAGTCATATGATGCTTATGGTGTATTCTGTGACTTATCTAAGGCCTTCGATTGCGTTCAGCACCAGACTTTAATTAAGAAACTTGATCATTACGGAATCCGGGGGACGGCCTTGAATTTCGTCAATTCTTACTTAAGTGATAGGGTCCAGAAAGTAGTGATCAATGGTAAACAGTCACCTGGTTCTCCTGTAGCAATGGGGGTACCGCAGGGTTCAATTTTGGGACCTTTTCTTTTTCTAGTATATATTAATGATCTCCCTCACCTCATAAGAGACGACCACGAGGTAGTTTTGTTTGCTGATGACACTTCTTTAATATTTAAAGTTAAACGTGGACAGCGCGAACTTGACGATGTAAACATTGCCCTCTCTAGGATAGTCCACTGGTTTTGTGCTAATAATTTATTATTAAATGAAAATAAAACTAAATGTGTAAGATTCACCTTACCTAATGTAAGACTTGTTAAAACCAGTGTTAAGGTTAGGGATGATATAATAGAATTGGTCGATGACACTGTCTTCCTGGGCATAACGTTAGACTCCAAATTGCAATGGGGGCCTCATATCGGGAAAATTTCGGCCAGGCTTAGTTCAGCAGCCTATGCTGTCAAAAAGATCCGACAACTTACAGACATTATAACGGCGCGTCTTGTCTACTTCAGCTACTTCCACAGTATCATGACATATGGCATACTACTGTGGGGTAACGCTGCCGATATTGAATGCATCTTTGTGTTGCAGAAGAGGGCTATCCGGACTATCTATGGAATGGGGTCTCGGGAGTCATTAAGAGATAAGTTTAAGCATATTAACATCCTTACAGTGTATTCACAGTATATTTATGAAATTTTATTGTATACCCACAAGAACAAAAGTAAATTTGTGAAAAATAGTGATAATCATAATCTAAACTTAAGAAATAAGGATAAACTGGCTGTTCCTAAATTTAGGCTTCATAAAGTGAGTAATTCTTTTGCGGGGAACTTTATTCGAATGTACAATACATTGCCAACCGAAATAGCAAATTTATCTGTCAATAAATTTAAAAAACTAATAAAAAGTAAATTGTGCCATAAAGCTTATTATAGTATTAATTATTTCTTAGATGACAAGGCGGCCTGGTTGTAACAACGTAACGAATTGCTCCTTTCTAAATAACTCTGTATTAGATTTAAGATGAAATATTTTGAAAAAAGCCGAGCTGAGTTTCTTGAGGGCTCTTCTCAGTCTCGTTGCATTTTGGAACCCTCGGTAGAGTCACACCAACTTCTGACGAATCTAAATAATTTTCTGAAAATTTCAAAGATAATAAACGTTATTTTATTTTATTTTATTTTATTTTATTTGCATTTGATTTAGCATCACTCTCTCAAACACCTTACTCAGAGCTGGCAAAATAGAAATGGGGCGGTAGTTACCAAGTTCTGACTTAGATCCCTTCTTAAATAATGGTATTAGTCTACTATTTTTCATTAGGTTAGGGAATATACCTTCATCTACACATTCATTAAAAATTAGTGCCAAGTCAGGTGCAATGATATCAATTACATTACTTATTAAGCTAACTGATATGCCCCAGTGATCTTCCGACTTTTTAATTTTGAGATTTTTAAATGCTTTCAAGATGTCACTGGGTCTATATGTTTGAAGTTAAATTTAGATGAAGAACCAATATTACTTTCGAGAAGGGCCACAGCACTGTGGGCACATGAATTAACAGGTGAAGTGACTTTAAATGGAATATTGATAAAATAATCTTCAAATGCATTTACAATACCTTTCGGAGAGGTTATATTCTTGTTTTCTAATTTAATTTTAGTAACAGTATCCCTCACTTTACATTTACCTGATTCGTTGTTTATAACTTTCCATGTTTCTTTTATTTTGTTTGGAGCCTCAATTATTTTCCTTTTGATGTGAATGGATTTAGCCTGTCTACATACTTTTTTGAATACTTTGGAGTAATTCCTAACATATTCAATGAAACTTTTATCAAATCTGTATCGTTTTTGTGCACATAGATCAAACAGCGTTCGTTTACTTTTATAAATGCCTACTGTTGCCCACTCACAAAATTTCGTTTTAACACTACGATTTTGGCATTTTTGTTTGAATGTGTCTGAAAAAGCATCAGATAATGTACCACATAAACTATTACTAGGTCGCCGCAGTCGCGAAACGTACCGTTACGCTGCAGCATATATTTGAGCGAAGCGAGTTTTGATTCAAAGCGATATAACTCTGTCAAAGTATTTTTTGTCATTACGCTATGGGAATTTTTAAATTAAATTATTTTTATTTGTACGAAATTCAAAATTCTGGCTTCGTAAGAACCTGGGTAATTCTGTAAGCTTTTGATGAGTGCCAGAAAATCCGAAATCGGCCGAGTATTCGCCGAGAAACAATTTAACACAATTTAACATAAATCGTAATTTGAGTCACCCGTTGAGAGTGTATTACCTATATAAACTATAGAATTAAGCTTTTTCTCGAACAAGTTTTTGAATTCTTTAATTCTATTAGAGGTTATGGGCCTACACATAATTTTCTCTTTATACTGACTATTATTACTCTTGGGAAAGGATACTATTTGACCACAGTGATCTGATGGCAATTTACTAATTACAGACTTGCTTAGACGCACTCACAATCCGTAAAAAAAATATTCAGGCAATTGGCTGCTGTTTCTGTGACTCTAGTCGGCTCACAGAAAATATTTTCCATATTGTAACTACCAAATAAATTTAAAAATTGAGTACTTTTCTTACACTGTTTTAGGATGTTTACATTGAAGTCTCCGCACACAATTAACTTCTTCCTATTATTTGACGCAACCCCTAGAACCTGGTCCATGACCTTGGTAAATACACTAAAATCACTGTTAGGTGGACTGTATACGCAAACTACTATATACTGGTACAGCTCGGCACAAGCCACCTCAGCACATCGCTCAACAGAAAATCTAACTATGTCAGACCGCTCTTTGCTGCGGAGACCATTTTTAATTAAGACCATGGAGCCACCTTTAATCGCAGACTTCCTGTTAAAGCAACTTGCAATATTGTAGTTGTTTATATTGAACATCATCTCACTCACCTTGAGCCAATGTTCAGTCAAACACAAAATATCTACATTTAATTCCTCTAGGAATAACTCCACTACTAATTCCTTGCCAGAAAGACCTTCTATATTTTGATGAGCCATCTTTAGCTCTGGTATTCCTGTTGTCTGGATATTCAGTTTAAATCATTTGATATACATACTAAATTATTACTACAAGTACCTAACAAATCTGTAGGTATATTACTTTGTTTACAATGTAAACTCGTCCAAAAATTAATATTATTTAGTAGCAATGTAGCAATTTTATTTTTGTCTGACTTCATAATATAAATACTATCTTTGGTCTTAAAACAATAATTACTAATAAAATTATTAGTGTCAAAAAAAATAAAAGTGTCACTATGACGACATGTCAAAGTATGAATAAAATTATGGGTCCGTTTCATATAGACTAATCCCATTACGTCATTTTCATACATATGTCTGAATCTCAGTTTGTCATAGTCCCTGAAAAACAAAATGACTGATTTTCTTAATGCCGGAATCATAAAATGACTGGAAATCGAGGTAAAGTCAATTAGACATTTGAAAGAAAATAATGGGAAAATGAGTTACTTAAATTTTATTGGGTACTTACTAATAAAAACAAAGAAACAAATATAATATCTTATTTAACTAAATTATCTTATTTTCTGTACGTATATCTTATTTTATGTACGTATGTTATGTTATCTAAACTTAGTAAAATATTTTTTAATTGCGCCTTCTTATTAAAATCTAATGAAATGAGGCTGACGTTGCCCTGGTAAAGCTCGTGCAGTTGATTTTTATAGTTTCGATCAAAAATTATATCGCAGCGTCTACGACTTGCTCCAGAAAACAGCGCATTCTTTATACGGCCTGTACTGGTAACGCGACTCTTTTTTTAATGTATAAATAAAGCGAATCAGTGTTGGTTTGTGGGTCATTCGAACATAGAGCCTCCTATTCCACCCTTCAAGTGCATTGTTACTGCGTCGCTTGTCATTTGCGCAGTTTAGGGTAGCAACACCTAAACTAATCCATTGTTTGTTGATGTATTGGGATTTTTTTTTCATATCATGTGTCTCTCATTTTTTCCAATATGGTAGACCAACAACTTTCTATGTGTTCTTTTGGTAATAAGGGAATAATTGCACATAAACTGGTGACATGTAGACCCGCGTGGCTATTGCAAATTCCTAAAGCCTTCGACTTTTTCCAAACCACCCGGTTATAATGGAAGAAACAACCGGATAATTTTGTTTCTGGGAAAGTAACCTTAATGGCATTGATCTGCGCTTTTTCGAAATCGCATTTAAATACATCGATGTTGATATGAAGTTTGTCCCTTATTATAGAAAATAGTCTTATGTACGTTTTTTCCGTTTTGTCTGGAAGCAAAGCGTACAAAACCGATACGATATTTGTCGTTTTACTGTCTGTGCTCAAATCTAAATTAAGTGTGTAAATTTTGTAAAATGGTTTTGGAACCCTTTAAAGGTTCCATCACCAAAAAACTGCAACTCTTTAGCTTGCCTTGCCGCTCGACAGCCTGCATCCGAAGAAAAAATTAAAAGCTTATACAAATCTCCATCTTCGACAGCCAGAAAACCGTGAGCTAATATTTTTGGAAATTTTACGTCTTTTTAACACGAAAACTCCGTGTTCTACTGTTCCAAAAATCTCTGCCTCGCTCTATATAGTACATTCTTTTTTTCTTCGTATGAAGGCATTACGATTTCCTTATCGCTATTTTTATTGTAATTTACTACGTGTTTTTCAAAAAATTTCTTTACTGGCGTCATTTTCGTGCATACTTCTTTTTTGCACGAATCAATAAAGATATCCCTTTAATTTTGGCTAAAATTAGGTTTACATATATGAGAACTAGATGGAAGCACTACAGCATCTTTATCCTTGTTGAGCGTCAAAGAAGCATTGCACTCATTTCAGTTCGCACATCTCCACATTGAAGTTCCACTTTTATTATAATTACCGAAATTATATTTATGCTCGTCATGTAATAACGCTGGCTTACCCTTTTGATTTTCAACAAACACCAAAGTCGTTGTCTTTTAATCCATTTTGAATAATGTAACTATTAATCTGTGAATCAAGTAATACAATTTACAACAAACTGATGTCAAACAATTAAATTTATTTATTATCTGACACTTGACTCTATGAAGTGGCCAGAATGATTTTTATCTTTAAGGATCTCCTTAGAGATCTTTCTAGCTTATTAATCTTTAGTATAGATTACTCGATTGTACCAGTCATTTTGCAATTCGTACATTTAAAAAATTTGTTATTTTGGATTTCAGTCATTTTGTTTTTCAGGCATTTTGGGACTAAGTCAAACTGAGATTCAGACATATGTAGGAAAATGACGTAATGGGATTTAGTCCAAATGAACCGGAACGAAAATTATTCACAAGATGTATTTATTTTTATAGGATGAGGACATTGTTCCCCGATACATATAATCTTGGGATTTTCAAGGCAAGAGTAAACAGGCATTATTTGAGTTTGCGTGCTTCATCTTAGAACGCATCGTTACTTAACATCAGGTAAGATTGCGGTCAAACGCACTCAAATTTAATCATAAAAAAAAACCATTAAACGAAAAAAAAAGTCATAATGGTAGTCTATGTAACTTTAAAGAAAAACTGTAACGAATTAGATAACTTTGTTATTACAGGAGTTATAGAGGTCGTTATGAGTGACTACAGTACGGAGCCCTATTCAATCCGAAGCCGAAAGATACTAGCTATTTTTCGCAGAAACAAACAAATATTTTTAGCTCTTCCTAAACAGATTTGACTCTAGGGAGTGTCAGTATCTTTAAATGTGGACTTAACTATTAGCACTTTTATTGTATTCTTTACTATTTTGTCATGTGCGTATTATTTATGTATTTTGTTAATATATCAAGAGCCCGCGACGGCTAAACCTACGTTATTATTATAAAACCTGGTAAATTGTCACAGCGTGTCCCCAGCAAAGGTAAGAACGACCGACTCCTTTACCGATCATGCGGTCAGGCTGTAGAACTCACTCCTCCCTGATATACAAAGCTGTAAAACTCTTGCTCTCTTTAAAAATAAAGTTAAACCACATTATCTGTCCTCTTTGCGATGGAACTGCATCCAGTGGTTAGGGTCTCCCTGTAATAGGTGCTCGGTAACGGTTGACTTGCTACAGGATCACCTGGGAAGTAGCTTTGAATTAAAAAAAATCAGAATCGGTTCTCTTAGTCCGAAGAATATGTAAGTAACTTAAAAAAACATACAGTCGAATTGAAAACCTCCTGTTTTTTTGGATATCGATTGAAAATCAAGTTAACCCAAGAACAAAAACAATGAATTAATATACTCGTAATATAACCTGTAGTGCTGCCTATCAATCTTCATATTGATCCAGCAACGTGGTGCTAGAAAAAATACTTATTACAATCTTATAGGTACTCGTAATTAGCAAATATCATTAGTCAAGTTTTTCACGAACAAATATTAAAATATATTTTGTGATTCTTTTGACCTTGACCTTGTGATTGATATTAATTCTCTGTCCGTTGCAGATTTTTATCGTTTTATATTAATTATTATGTAAATGCGGAATTAAAAACAATTTCTATGACATCACAGTATCTATATCCTCAATGTATTTACACACACACATACATATCACGGTAGGTAGAGGTGCATCACACACCCACAATTTGCCAGTATTTTTAGTCCCACGTAATAGGGGGCAAGCCTATTGCCATCACCGGGCACATTTATAATAGGTTTTGTCCAAAATGGCCGAATAAATTTAATAAAAAGTAGCAGCTATATTGCAATTTTGAAAAAATAATTTAAACCCTTTGCCTTGCGATGAAAGGCAATAAAATCTGACGTACCAGCCGCTATGGCACATAGCCAATTAAAGTCCCCGACAACTAATGTCTTGGACTCATAATGTATTTTACTTCTAATAAATATAACGTCTGTTTCTACAAAGCAGGCAGTGGCCTATTGCATTATGAACCTAAAGTGCCACAGCCAGGACCGATAAATCGGAAATAAAACAGATAAGTATCAGCAGTGCGAGCACGGCTTATATACATATTGTCGGTCCACCTGTTTGCACCAATGATGTCGCAGAAAATGACAAAAAATGTGTTAAATAGCAACGTTTTCAGAGATATCATTGGTGCAAACAGGTGGACCGACAATATGTCGACACGCCGCCGCTCCGTGCTCGCACTGCAGACCTAAATTCTACGCAGGGTCGTCACTTGTCAAATTACCGCCAGAGTGAAGGCTATTTACATGCAAATTATCTTAAGTAAATATAACCCAATAACCTAAATTTTTATCAAGGTTCACAAAAAAAACTTTATTAATAAATAGGTACAACTTTCTTTATCGTTAAACAACAAAATTGTATTTCATGAATCATTCATTCGTATTGCTATCAATATTATTTCCTTGTGCGCAATAAACGGCGTACGAAGTTTAGTTTTAAGGTTAAAACACACTTCAGGGCGAGCATGACGGTAGGAAGAGGTTGTCGATAGCCAATAATATGGCAGGAAATCTCAAAAAATGTGTTGATTAGGTCACGTCATTGACATTTTATGCGATATCATTGGTTATCCACTAACAATCAAAAAGAATATAAGTTTCACGTGTTTCTTTCTCGATCACCATCTAGGCTCAAACTAAATAAACCTTGTGTTATGAATTATACGAATGTTTTTCAATCTCAATCCTTATTTTGCGATCCGAGATTACCTAATAATTCCTTCAATTCCTACAGGAATTGTATGATTTATAAATCCCGGATAGCAAAATTTGGATCAAGATTAAATATTGAAATCTGCCTTTTTTACATACAAAATTGCTCAAGATACGAAACTCTGTCTCGTAAATAAACTAGGTGAGATACCTGTATCTTAGGAGGCAGTGTTCAGCTTTACAGGTATTTATAAGTGATACAACATGGGTTCTTTATTTTTCTGGAAGAACAAACGTTTCTATCCCCAAAAGGATTCTCTTTGAGTTGTTATTATAGACATATAGGCACAAATGTTTCTTCCGAACTTCTGACCCATGACTCCGATTACATCTCCGATCGCAGTCGAACTATGTGCACTAACCTTACTTATCTGTGAGTGAATGCAATGCAATGTTATATAGCTGTTTAAAGTACCTACTGCGGTTACTAGAGAAAGTAAGTTACGACTAAACAGTAGAGAAAGTTTATGTTGTAACTTTTATTTTTTACAGATAGAACTTTTAGTTTAAACAAAATTGAATTATCTGTTCTTAATTATATTTTAAAAGTCTCGGACTTCAGAGAATCTGTTTATAGTGAAAACAACTAATCTCTTGATCGATCAGTTGTTAGTAAAATCACGCCTATGAAATTCTGAATTTCTTAATAGTACAGTCAGTACATGTCAATGTCATTCTTTATGTGCTTACCAACTTTTTTGGTTTGAATACAAAGTGTTGAGGCAATAGGTTTGCTCCCTATTACGTGAGACGAACAAACGTACTGGCGAAGTGAGTTTGTATAATGCACCTCTGCCTAGCCATTCGGGGTAACAGGCGAGAGATATTATGTATGTTTGAAATTCCGAATTAAGAGATTTTCATGCTTACAAAAAAAACCATCTAAAATTTTGTCGGTATTGTGGAATAGATTTATCTTTTAAATTATATCTACTATGTGTCAATGCAGGAAATGTCTTATCTACGAGTATGTGCTAATTTTCATTTAAATCTGCTTAACAATTTACACACAAGTGAGTTAGAAATACCCTTAACGCACTGGGGGTAGGTATACCTATTCTCTCATCATCACAAATATGTAGTAAATTATAGAACACCCATAGCCTAAAGACAGGAATTCATTGAACATTGAACTCACACGTAACAGTGTACCAACTGAGCATGACGTTATGTCACAGAATAGGCAATAGTAGGTAGGTACTAAAGACTAGCTCAAACTACTTAGGTATTACATACTTTCTCGAGGCTAATTCTTGTTACAGCACAAGCAGGGTGATTATTACTTCCTTCAATGCTATAATATGCGTGATAAAGGGCTCACATTTATTTCAAACTCGTCGCGTTTAATACCAGGATCAGCATAAATAGTTGTGTGATCGATCTTCTCTAATAACACCAAAAAAATATTTATTTATTCAACTATAACACTATTTCAGCTTTGCCAATGAAATGCTATAAGTAGGTAAACGTTAGACCCTTAAAAATTACTTACAATAAATAAGTACACTGAACCACAGAATAGTACAGTTTCAATACTCAAAACTTATATTTATAACTAATTAATTTCAACAAAATAGTGCTAATAACTTAACAATTAAGTACTTTTAATTAACAAAGAACTTAGATCAAAAATACTATAGATATTGGATTCAGTACAAATACAACGCGGAATCTTGGCACCGAATAGTATATAGGTAATTATTACAAATACCATCTATAAAATAAACAACACTGATCGGTAATCTAGGTATTTTTGATCTAAGACACAGAATCAAAGAATCGATTAACAATTTCGTTTATTCAGTTTAGGCACATAAAGAGCACATATGAATGTCAAAATTTTACAATTTATTGTCAAGTAATATTATAAAAATACTAAATTAAGTAGGTACATAAATAACCATTTGAAAATGATTCTAACATACTTAAAAACTTATAATAAATGGTTACAGTAAACAGGAACCTTAGTCTGAGACAGGAACATGGTGTTTACTGTGTACTGTTTTCGTAAACATTGTAGGGAACCCTTGTGAATTCTGCCATACTACACACAAACATCTATTTGATCTGCTATTTTATTTAAGGGCATTACAGCATATATTTGTTACTCACGTACTAAGTGGGGAGAAGCAGGAATAGAGGGAAGAGGAGACATGGAGACAGGTTATTCGAGGAGAAATGGTCTTTCAAAACTGTTACGAGTACATAGAAGATAGTAGGACTATGTTTGATTAATAGGTCATATAATTTTTCCATTATCTTAAATTGGAGTTTTGATTATTATATTAGGTATAATTATATTGCTTCAACGTTAATTTTACGTCTGTGGCCATCATGACCACAGATAAGTTATAATTTTTATGTAACGTTGAATGTAAAGTTGTAAAGTAACAATTAAAATATTCTTTCTTTTCTTCATCTTAGCTCTTATATTCTTTGTTGTCATACTGTATCTACCTTTCAATAATCATCACCCACTGAGCCTTTTCCCAAGTCAGTTGGGGTCGGCTTGCCAGTATAACTGCGATGCGGCGGAACTTCAATATTTTCCGTGGAGCGACTGCAATCTGACGTCCACAATCCCTGAGCGATATCGAAGTGTGACTTGTGTCGGATTTTGTTTTAGGGCTCCATATATACGGGTATTACGACTGCCATATTTGTTCGTATGACACCTAGGACTGACGGCTTAACGTGTTAAATAAATAAATAAATACACTGTCAGCTTATCCTAAGAAGTTCACGACGCAACTGAAATCACTACAATTACAATTATTTTTTTGCCCGAGGCCGCGGCCTCTATAACGTCCGTTGCCGGGAGTCTCTGGTTCACACGCAGAAGGTATTTCCAGCGGCACCCGGCGGACAATAACTACCTGAAGTAAAAATTACATACATTAAATCACATATTTGGGCATAGGTAGGCAGAGACTGTTATATACCCACATTTCGCCAGTTATTAAACTAATCCCACGCTTTATGGAAAGCCTATTGCCGCTAGTCAGGAACTTTTATATTTGCCAGAGCCTCTTCCGATCAGCAGGACCTTAAGATGGTGGATAGATCTATAATAAAACTGAATCGACGTTCGTTTGGTAACCCGTGGGCTGTCTGAGAACCAATCTTGAAAGTTATTTTTTTTTTTAGTTTAAAAAAATATATATATTGTGATTTTTTAAAAATTCTACTGATTCTGGAGCTGTATGGTGGTCATAGGAAGTTAGTGTTTTGATTAGAACACGGTGTCTTCGTAAAACAGGCAAGGGGTTAAAACTCTGGAATGACTGGACCGATTTGGCTAATATCGGACTTGAAATTCTCCTGTTTTAAAATGTTCATTTGAGGCGGTACGAAGTTCACCGGTACAGCTAGTCTTTTATCGGAAAATTCCAATAGTAATTTAGTGAGACCCCTTTACCCACTAAAGAGAATGAAGAAAAGATTTGCTTGAGAAATGATTTGAGTAAGTTGTAATAGTAGTACCTACTGGTCAATGTTATGGTTTTACAGTTCGACCTAATACATAATTGAAAAAAAAAATGTAAATAGCTGTAACTGATTGCCGGATAATTTACACTAACCTCATATAAGAATTCAATGAATAAGTCAGAAAAAACGTAAATTTACGTACCTACGTTTTTTTGTTGTTGTAGGAGTCTCTAAAGTATTGCTGGTATTGCCACTAAGCAAGCCATTGACTCTTTAGAAGTGGAACAATGAACTATTGAGGTTCACGGCTCCAAGTCAATATGATTCCAAGTTAAATACGAGTATTACAGTTTAATGCAGTTAAATGTAACAAATTCAAATTTGTGATTATGAGATTAAACATTATTTATTTATTTGAAATTATATAATGACTACTTTGACTATGTATATTTATTTATTGACAATGTGCTAGAAAATGTAATTAATAAAATTTTTGTAAGTTCAATATATGGGTTGGAAACCTGAAATAGTAAGTCATTGTACGTTTAAAACTTAGTGTTTACGTTAAGTACCGATAGATTGGAAAATAATTACAAAATTGTATCAATCTAACTATACTAATATTGTAAAGAGGAAATATTTGTTTGTCTGTTTGAAGCGCTCCGGAACTAATGATCCGATTTTGAAAATTATTTCACTGATATGTAGCTACATTATCCCTGAGTAAGATAGTAAAAGGGGTGGTGTAATTTCGGCTCATTCTAGAACTTGCGAGATCCAATACTAAGGACTCGTGTGATAAAGTGGGGAATACATCGCAGGCAACTGAGACTTGCGACTCAGTGGTAGGTTTAGGGTGACCTTTTAGACATGTCAACGCTCACCATTCACCCAACGATGTACCCCTTCACATAGTAGTATTTGACGAAAATCCTCATGGTTCAATCAAATACGATCAAACCATTATGTAGGTAATACTTTTTCTAAAAACACACATTTTAATTACATTATGTAGTACTTTTTCTAAAACCACACATTAATGTAGTATAATATTGTATTTATTGTTAAGTGAATTTTAGTAATGACTTGTTAACATTTTGGAATTGTATTAATTTTTTGTAACAACACGTTCCCGCAGACAAACTGTGAAAACAGCTTTGTGGGACATAGTATTAAATTATAAGCACTAATATGTACTTATTAAATAAATAAATAAATAAAATAATAATTAATTATTGAAAAAGAGTGACCGAGAGTTTTATTGCCAGGTTCTTTCTCTCGGTTCTATACTTATTGCTTTGCGAATCTGGCAGTACATGTAAATATAGAAGCAATGATTTTTTTTTTATATTAAGTACTTACTGACGTTTCTAAGAGCCACTTAGTGACCTATACAAATGAATAAATCATTTCATTTCACATTGAATTACATTTTCGTAAGGATATTTTTCTAGAAACTTGTCAGATTTTGAAAACTCACCATAAAGGTTTTATGTACGTAACAATAGGCTACTTTTGGAGTTTACTCCTTAAGAATCGATTTTCATATATAAAGCGCCCGGTATGAGAAAAATCCGAGGGGTAAAACCTACTAACAAGTAACGAAAATCGTGTCACGTTTTTGGTGCGCAACTTTCTAATTTGGCTGTGAGTGTATTAAGATTATTATTATTGGAGTTTACTCCTTAAGAATCGATTTTCATATATATGGCGCCCGGTATGAGAAAAATCCGAGGGGTAAAACCTACTAACAAGTAACGAAAATCGTGTCACGTTTTTGGTGCGCAACTTTCTAATTTGGCTGTGAGTGTATTAAGATTATTATTATTGTTATTATTATTATTCGGATACATTTTTATTCTCAGCTTTTATGCTGGTGATAACTGCATTTACGGGCATCAACCAAGTAAATGCAGCGTGTAGTGTGTTTTAAGATGTAGGTGTTGTGTATGGTGTTGAGGTTTCTGTTTCATCTAGTTGCATAAACTTTCTAACTATTCTACATGTATTTAAGATGGCTGCTTTTTGGAGAGTAATGTATATTGTTTCTTTTAGGTCTATTAATTTAATACTATGGTGGAGCAGTAACTTTAATATCTGGGTATTGTCTTGAGAAATGATCATGTAGTTGTTTTCTGTATGTGGTCAGGTCTGTTTCTAATTTTGTGATGTAGTAGTAAGTACGCATGATAAATATGTTAACATCTTTACTCCATCTCATGCGTACTCGGGGTTTTCCAGCTTTAGTGGACGCAGGTAAGAAGGTATTTACCTCCTGCGCAACATTTAAAGTTGGGGTTAGTGCTTCTCGAGAATTTTCATCAACAGAAGACACAGGTGTTGGGTTATATGAAATAGTAGATGGACTGAAAGGTTCTACTATTGAAAGTGATGAAGTTAAACTTATGTTATCTAAATTATCTGTGTGATTTGTGTTGTGTTGGTTGGCTGTAGTATTTTTGTCGGAGGGAGCCCGCCTATTCAACTCCTGTCCGCTGACGGTTCGCATGCTGTGACACCCAGCGTCAGCTCCAGGTGTGCCCCGGCGATCACCCCCGGGAAGCGGTCCTATACGTTTACTTCTTAGATTCATCTCCATAAATGGGTTCCCAGAGCCATGTTAGCCGCGCCAGTAACATGAATATCGCGTGTCCGCCCCCCACGTGAGTCAGGTGTTCGACTCGGACGTACGGTTGGATTATAGGGGGCTTATTATTATTATTATTCTCTTTATTAACACTTAACACATATTTATTACATTTTTAAATAGATTTATAAAAAATACATTTAAAAATATAAAAAACAGTAACCCACCGGCATCGGGTACAGGGACCAAGCTACCGGTGGTTAGGGCTCCAGAGACAGGAACTTCCGCACAATACGAGCCGTATTCAACAGAACCGCCTTCTGCATCAAGCCCTTGACCCAGCTGCCTAACGCGAGCCTCTGTAGGTGGAGGTCGAGGCTCTTGGCTATTAGACCATGCGCAGATACGACTATCGGAACAATAATCGCCGAATCAACATCCCACATGTCAACAATCTCGTGAGCTAGGTCTAAATATTTCATTTGCTTATCTTTTTCTGCTTTCACGAGATTCTCGTCATGTGGCACAGTGATATCGACAATTACTGCAAGGCGCTTTAATCGATCAATTATCACTATATCAGGTCTGTTAGCTATAACAGTCCTATCAGTGATAATAGATCGATCCCAATACAATGTGACATGACCGTTCTCAAGAACTGGGTCGGGCACATACTTGTAATAAGGTACCTCCACGTCGACAAGGTTATACTTTAAAGCAAGTTGCTGGTGGATAATCCTGGCTACTTGGTTGTGTCTGTGTAAATACTCACCGTTCGCAAGACGGGAACAACCAGAGATAATATGTCTTAAAGATTCTCCGGGACGATGACATGCCCGACAAATGTCTAGCGTCCCATCTTTGACAATAAATCTCCGATAGTTATTCGTCATCACGACTTCGTCAGTGATTGCACAGATAAAACCCTCAGTTTCTCCGAAGAGATCACCAAATCGTAACCAGGATACCGATGCTATTGAATCAACATCGGGTCCATTTAGAGCCCGATAAAATCGACCATGCAGTTCCTTGCTCTTCCATATTTCCTTCCGATCAGATACACCTAATATTACAGGTTTGCGCCAGTTCTCTTTCGCAAGGGACAGCGGGGTCAGTCCGTTGTCTATTGCCACAATATCTCGATGCACATACACGTCCACCTGTAGGAAATACTCTCTAAGTTTGCATATCTCACGGTTATGGAGAGTCTTGGCATTTAAAAATCCTCGACCCCCACATTTCCGTGGTATATACAACCTCATTACTGACGAACGTGGGTGGTGTATTCGATATGAAGTCAATAGACAACGCACCTTCCTATCCAGAGCTTCTAACTCCGTCTGAGTCCATCTAAGTATGCCAAAAGAGTAAACTAAGACTGGCATGGCCCAGCCGTTGACAGCACGCACCTTGTTACCGCCTGATAAAAGACTTTTCAGTATTTTTTTTAGGCGGCCAAAGAAACGATCCTGCAACTTCTGTTTCATGTCAGTCTCAGCAATGCACAGAGCTTGAGACATACCTAGATATTTGTAGGTTTCGGTTGCGGAGAGTGACCCAAATCGTGTGAAATCTGAAAGATTGACTCCTTCAGATTCCACAATCCCGCCCCTTTTTACATGCATGACCGCACACTTATCTACCCCAAACTCCATACTGATGGCCTTACTAAAAGTTTCAGTAACTTTTAGCAAAGCCATCAAATCGGGGCCATTAGGGGCAAATAACTTTAGGTCATCCATGTAAAAAAGGTGGGACAAAATTTGACCCCCTCTGCGCATCCGATAGCCTAACCCTGAACCCTCTAGTAACGTACTGAGAGGATTCAGTGCTAGACAAAACCACAACGGACTCAGACTATCACCCTGGAATATACCTCTCTCAATCCCTATTGGTACACCACCTCCTAGAACCTGACGACACCCTGGATAAACAAGAACCGTACTCCATTGTCTCATACATGACCCCAAAAAGGTGCATAGAGTTGCATCAACTTTATAAAGCTCTAGCACCCTCCGAAGCCATGTATGAGGCACAGAATCGTACGCTTTCTTATAGTCAATCCAGCATGTCGCAAGGTTCTTTCGGTTGCGGCGTACCTGCTGGCAAACAGCCATGTCAATAATAAGGAGCTCTTTCGTACCACGTGCCCCACTTTTACATCCATTCTGAGAGATTGACAAGATGTTATTGTTTTGTACATGTGAATATATTTTTACTCTCAGGATGGATGTAAAAAGTTTGTGTATGGTAGGTAGACAAGTTATAGGTCTATAATTTTTGGGGTCTGTGGTACTACCAGAGTTGTATAGGAGGTGGGTTACTCCGGTAGTCATAAAAGCTGGAAGTGACGCTGACTCAAGGGATGACTGGAAGCAAGATGCCAAGCAAGTGTGTGAGCTACGGAACCATTTTAACCAAAAGTTGTGCAGTCCGTCCGGTCCAGCAGATTTCCAATTTGGCAACGAACGAACTGCACAACCAATATCTTCTTCAGATATGGTTATAGGTTCCATAGCTGGAATTGATTCACACGCCCGCTCAACATCCCTAATCCACGCATCCTGTGTATGACTGACGGGCGTCGACCAGATGCTTTTCCAGAAGTTAACTGTAGAAACAGCATCAGGTAGACTCCCATCAGTCACATCCGAGTTAGGTCGCTCCCACCCTCTATATACCCACCTCTCATTTTTTTGGAACAAGCGATTCTGAGTGTATCTGTCTACTCTTTTTTTGTACCGCCTTATGCGGTTCGCCCACGCATAAACTTTCTGCTTCAGGTAATCGATGCGCTCTGTGACCCGAACAGAGTATTCACAGGGCCTAATATTAGTTCCCACGAATGCACGGGTCACAAAGCGCATGACTCTCGGGCGTGTATTGCCCGTCCTGAAGCAGTGTAGTTTGCCAATGAGCACCCTAGCCTCGTTGATGCGCCGTTCAATTCTGCACTGCCAAGCTGGTACAGCAGGCTTTGGTCGAATAGCTGTTTCTTGTTTAAAAAATTTAACACCAGCAATTCGACATACTGCAACAGCTGCACAGTATAGAATGGAATGGGCATCAGTAATGTTTCTGCAGTTGTTAAAAAACGATGTTAAAATCGAGTCTAGGGCACACACTAGCGCCACATTTTTTTTATGTGTGGGCAAACGCGGAAGCCGCGGTCTACACTCAATAGGGACAGATTGAAACTCACCAATCGCTCGCTCCAAAGCGCTCCTTAATTCTTCATTGTATTGAGTACTTACAGGTATAGCAGCATCACTCACTTCTTCACCAACATGTGAGATGATGTTTTCTTGCGTTATTTCATTACGGTTACTTTGTAATGGCACAGGTAATGATTGCAATGAAGAAGGCGTGATACCACTACACACTTCTAAGCGTAGCCTCTCAAGTGTAGCGTCATCCAACAGATGACAGCGTTGTATGGCGCGCACCTGATCCGATAAGCGTTGTGCCGATACGTTGACATCTGGTTCAAGTATCTGAAACAGAGGTAGCATGCGAACACGGTACGCAGTGAGGTTAGTTCCCCCCTCTGTAGCCACAAAATATGCCCGCATCACGTTTTTATTCATACCGAAGTTCCATCGAATGCGGTGCACATTACCACCGGTAGCGGGGTCCGTAATCGAAGCCGGAGGGCCTCGGGGTCCCAAGCCAGTCGGTGGCCGGCCTCTCCCCTGCCGACGTACAGGTAAAGGCGACGTCGGCGGAGAGAAAAACTCGTCGCTGCTTGAGCTCGACGCCTCACCAGTAGTCACAGTTGTCGACGACTGTAAGGCGGAGCTGTGCGACAAGTCCGGGGTTGGTAAATGTGCTTTTTTGGCGCCAGCTCTTGTCAACATTATATTTTTTCTTGATTTTCATCTTATTTTCGTATTATCATTTTCAGTTTGTTACACTGACATAATGTGTCAAAGTGTACTATAATTTATAAAATATATGTTTGTGTTTTTTCCGGATTTCTTCATGCTGATTTTTTTTGTAACAGATATATATTTGTACTTTTATTATGTTTTGAATGATATTTTTTTATTATTGTAGATTAAAGGTAAAATATTTTAATAAATGCTCCTCAAGAAAAAAATGTGACTGTTTTGTAGCAGTGTTGCCAGGTTATTATTATTTCCTTTATTTAACTTAATTACATATTTAATACATTTTTAAATAAATCTATAAAAAATACAAATATATTTAAAAATATAAAAAATAGTGACCCACCGGCATCGGGTACAAGGACCAAGCTACCGGTGGTTAGGGCTCCAGAGAGAGGAATTTCCTCACGATGCGTGCCGTATCGAGCAACACTGCCTTCTGCATCAGGCCCTTAATCCAACCGTCTAACGAGAGCCTCTGTAGGTGTTGGTCGAGGCTCTTGGCGATCAGTCCATGCACGGAAACGACTATCGGTACAATAACAGTTGAGCTTACATGCCACATGTCGACAATCTCGTGGGCCAAATCCAAGTACTTTACTTGTTTGTCTTTTTCGGCTTTCACGAGATTGCCGTCATGCGGGATAGTAATATCAACTATTATTGCACGGCGCTCTAACCGATCTACCATCACTATGTCAGGCCGATTTGCAACAATAGTCCTGTCAGTGATAATAGATCGGTCCCAGTACAATGTGATATGATCATTTTCGAGAACTGGGTCGGGCACATACTTGTAATACGGTACTTCTGAATCCACGAGTTTGTATTTCAGAGCAAGTTGTTGATGGACAATCCTAGCTACTTGGTTATGCCTATGCAAATACTCGCCGTTAGCCAAACTAGAACAACCAGAGATAATATGCCTAAGGGACTCTCCAGGACGGTGGCACGCCCGACATATGTCAACCGTACCATCCTTCAGAATATACCTCCGGTAATTTTTAGTCATGACAACTTCGTCCATAATTGCAAAGACAAACCCTTCGGTTTCTCCAAATAGATTACCGAATCGTAGCCAGGATACCGATGATTTTAAATCAATATCAGGTCCATGTAGGGCCTGATAGAAACGTCCATGTAACTCTTTACCCTTCCATACATCCATGCGGTCATTGGTACTTAGTATTATAGGATTGCGCCAGTTCTCTTTAGCCAAACCGAGCGGGGTAAATCCGTTGTCTACTGCAGCAACATCACGATGCAAATCCTCGTCCACCCGCAGGAAGTATTCCCTAAGATTGCACACCTCACGGTTGTGAAGGGTCTTAGCATTAAGAAAGCCTCGGCCCCCACACTTCCGTGGTATGTACAACCTCATTACAGATGAACGCGGATGATGCATTCGGTATGTAGTGAGTAGCGTACGGACTTTTCTATCCAAGGCGTCAAGTTCTGTCTGAGTCCATCTGAGTATGCCAAACGAGTACACTAAAACTGGCATGACCCAACTATTGTAGGCTCGCACCTTGTTACCGCCCGATAAAAGACTCTTAAGAACTTTTTTCAGGCGGCCAAGGAAGCGTTCCCTCAATAATTGTTTCATGTCAGTCTCTGATATGCCTAACGCTTGTGACATACCCAGATATTTATAAGTATCGGTTGCCGAAAGGGACCGAAGTTGAGTGGAATCCGAAAGTTGTATTCTTTCGGAATCCACTATCCCACCCTTCTTCACATGCATGCTTGCACATTTGTCTACGCCAAATTCCATTCTGATAGAATTACTAAAGATTTCCGTTACCTTTAGTAATTCCATCAGTTGGTGACTGTTTGGGGCAAGTAATTTTAAATCATCCATGTAAAGAAGGTGAGACAAAACCTGGCCATCTTTCCGCAACCGGTACCCTAGACCTGAATTCTCCAGCAAAGCGCTGAGAGGATTCAGGGCCAGACAAAACCATAAAGGACTCAGACTATCGCCCTGAAATATACCACGCTCGATCTTTATCGGTCCACCATTACCACAAGTCTGGCGGCATCCTGAATAGCACAAGACGGTCTTCCATTGCCCCATGCATGTCCCTAAGAAGGTACATAGAGTTGCATCAATCTTATACAACTCCAACACCCTCCTAAGCCATGAATGAGGCACAGAGTCATAGGCCTTCTTGTAATCTATCCAGCATGTCGCCAGATCCTTGCGATTACGGCGTACCTGTTGGCTAATAACCATATCCATAATTAGGAGCTCTTTAGTGCCACGAGCCCCACTTCTACATCCATTTTGAGAGATTGACATGATGTTGTTGTCAGTTATGTGGCGCGTTATTTTTTGTCTCAAAATAGATGTGAGAAGCTTATAGACCGTTGGTAGGCATGTAATTGGTCTATAATTTTTAGGCTCTATCGCACTACCAGATTTGTATAAGAGATGGGTCATACCAGTAGTTAGAAAATCGGGAAGCGATCCTGATTCCAAACATGATTGGAATTGAGCTGCCAACCGTCCGTGTGAACTACGGAACCATTTTACCCAAAAATTGTGCAGTCCGTCTGGTCCTGCTGATTTCCAGTTTGGTAACAGACGGACTGCGTTGGTGACATCACTATCTATGAATTTTAATGGTTCCATAGTTTGTATCGGTTCACACAGACGATTAACATCCCGCATCCAACCATCCTCTGTGTGGCTGACAGGAGCCGACCAGATGCCACTCCAGAATGCAATGGTGGCATCATCATCTGGCCGGCGCTCGTCAATCACACTTGAATCAGATCGCTCCCAATCTCTGTAGACCCATCTCTCATCTTTTTGGAACATGCAGTTTTGGGAATACCGGTCCACTCTTTTTTTATATCTTTTTATACGATTTGCCCACGCATAGACTTTTTGCTTCAGGTAGTCAATGCGCTCTGTGACCCGAAAAGCAAATTCTTGGGATCTAATATTAGTCCCCAAGAATGCCCGTTTCACGAAGCGCATCACTCTAGGGCGAGTATTGCCCGACCTGAAGCAAATAAGTTTCCCAATGAGTGCCCTGGTCTCGGCAATACGACGTTCAATCCTATACTGCCAGGCTGGTGTAACAAATTTCGGTCGAGTAGCTTTATCATTTGATAAAAGCTTAATATTTGCTACTCGACATGCCGCAACAGCCCCACAGTAGAGAATCGAATGTGTATCACCGAGATTTTCACTACTGTTAAAATAGTCTGACAGTAGTGAATCCAGAGCACACATTAGGGCTATATTTTTCTTATGCGTAGGCAAACGCGGTAGACGAGGTCTTTCGGTAGGTGTTACGTTTCGATATTCCCTCAGTGCACATTCCAAAGCGCTCCCTAATTGTACATTGCAATGAGTACTTACATCTGTAACCCCGGTATCCAATAAATCATCATCAGTGGGACGTTGTGTGGAAACAGTAGGAACATGTGTACCTGATGATGTAGGTATTGTGATACCAGGATTACCCTGTAAATCTGAGCGAAGCCTCTCAAGCACGGCATCATCCAACATATGACCACGTTGTATAACCCGCACTTGATCCGACAGACGTTGCGTTGATACGTTAACAGTTGGTTCGAGCTCCTGAAACAGAGACAGCATTCGTACACGATACGCAGTGAGATTAATTCCTCCCTCTGTAGCCGCATAATATGCCCGCATGACGTTCTCGTTCATGGAAGAAGTCCATCGCATGCGGTGCACATTACCACCGGCAGCGGGGTCCCTAATCGAAGCCGGAGGGCGTCGGGGTCCCAAGCAGGTCGGTGGCCGGCCTCTCCCCTGCCGACGTACAGGTGGAGGTGACGTCGGTGGAGAGAAATACTCGTCGCTGCTAGAGCTCGACGCCTCACCAGTAGCCAAAGTTTCCGGCAAATGGGAGGCGGAGCTATGCGACGAGTCCGGGGTTGGTAATTGTGCAGTTTGTCTCTCTCTGGCTCTAGCTCTTGTGAGCATATTTATCCTTTATCATCATCCATCCATTTCTTGATATTGTTTGTATTTGATTAATATTTTCTTAAAGTGACATATGCCAAACATCTGCAATTTGGTAATTTTTCTTTATCTTGATAATATATAGTTTGTATATGTAATTTATAAATTTATTGCAAATCTTGCTATGCAATATATAATTATAGTATAAATTTAGACTGTAAAATTAAATAAAAATATTAAAATAATTTTAAGATGAAAAATGACGTTCGATGATATTAAGGGTTGCCAGGTTATTTATTTATTATTATATCGTTTATTCATTTCTATTCTTATTTTATACATTTTTAAATACATTTATAAAAAACACAAATACATTTAAAAATATAAAAAATAGTGACCCACCAGTAGCGGAGTAGGACCCAAACTACCGGCGGTGGAGGCTACAGACTAAGAAACCTCCTAACAATACGGCACGTGTCGAGGATAACAACCTTCTGAATCTGACTCTTGATCCAACAATCTAACGAGAGTCTCTTGAGATGTTGATCGAGACTCTTCGCTATTAATCCGTTTGCCGAAACGACCACCGGGACAATGATCGTCGAGTCTACGTCCCACATGGCGGTTATCTCGAAGGACAGATCGAGGTACTTACTAAGTTTGTCCTTCTCTGCCTTCACGAGATTCTCGTCATGCGGGACGGCGATATCGACGAGCACTGCCCGACGCTGGGTCCGATCAACCAACACGATATCGGGCCTATTGGCAACAATAGTCCTGTCCGTGATGATTGATCGGTCCCAGTAGAGCAATGCACGACCATTCTCAAGAACAGGCACTGGTGTGTACTTATAGTACGGTACTTCAAACTCAATAAGGCCATATTGAAGAGCAAGTTGCTGGTGGATGATCCAGGCTACTTGATTGTGCCTATGCAAGTACTCGGTGTTAGCAAGATACGAACAACCGGAAATAATATGGCGAAGTGATTCACCAGGACGGTGGCATGCTCGACAAATGTCGACCGTACCGTCCTTCATGATGTATTTCCGATAGTTGTTCGTCTTGATAACCTCATCTGCAATTGCACAGGCAAAACCTTCAGTTTCCCCAAAGAGGTCCCCAAAACGTAGCCAGTTCACCGAAGCGAGCAGGTCTACGTCGGGTCCTGTTAAGACCCGGTAGAACCGCCCGTGTAGCTCCTTACTCTTCCATACGTCCTTACGGTCTTCAGTACCTAGCACCTTTGGTTTACGCCAGTTCTCGTTAGCCAAGGAAAGAGGTGTTAGGCCCTTGTCAACCATCACAACATCGCAATGAATATCACACCCGTTCTGTAGAAAGTAATCTCTCAGACTGCACACTTCACGGTTGTGGAGGTTCTTGGCATTCAAAAAGCCTCGATCCCCCCACTTCCGCGGAATGTACAGTCTCATGACAGAAGATCGTGGGTGTAACATTCGATGCAATGTCAGTTGTTGACGGACTCGCCTATCCAGGGCGTCTAGTTCCGTTTGAGTCCACCTAAGTATGCCAAAGGAGTATAACAATAAAGGTATCACCCAACCGTTGAAAGCCCGCATTTTGTTACCACCGGACAAAGAACTGTTAAGAACTTTTGTCAGGCGACCAAAAAAACGTTCTTTCACCGATTTCTTAATATCCTCTACCGCTATACCCAATGACTCTGACATACCTAGGTATTTGTATGTTTCGGTCTCGGAGAGAGATCTGAGAGTTATTATCTCAGAAAGTTGTAAATTCGGTGAATTTACAACCTTCCCCCGTTGTACATGCATAACCGCACACTTATCAACACCGAACTCCATCTTAATGGCATTACTAAAACTTCCGTAGTTTTTAATAATGTCACTAAATCTTGGTGCTTCAATGTGAATATTTTGAGGTCATCCATGTACATCAGGTGAGATATAACCTCACCCCCTCTACGAAACCGATAGCCTAACCCTGAATCCTTCAGCAATGTGCTAAGTGGATTCAGTGCTAAACAAAACCACAATGGACTCAAACTGTCGCCCTGGAATATACCACGCTCGATCCTTATCAAGCCTTGCGGGTCAGAGGCGTGCCCACCACTACCTGGTTGACGAAGGACTGTGGTCCACTGCCCCATACACGAGACTAAGAAGGATTTAAGAGTCGGATTAATTTTATACAACTCTAAAATCCTCCTCAGCCATGAATGAGGCACCGAATCATAGGCCTTCTTGTAGTCAATCCAGGCAGTAGAGAGGGCGCCCCTACTCCGCTTGACTTGTTGGCTAATGGCCATATCAATGAGGAGTAGCTCCTTAGTACCACGAGACCCAGCCCTACATCCATTCTGAGCGTTATCTAAGATATTATTAGATACTATGTGCGAGTTTATTTTACTTCTCAGAATAGATGTAAGGAGCTTGTAGATGGTAGGTAAGCAAGTGATGGGTCTATAGTTTTTAGGTTCCGTGGTACTACCTGATTTGTGGAGCACCCGATGGCACACCACCCGATCGTGGTGCACGGTTAAATTCAGGGAATTTAACGCGTGCAACACGACAAGCGGTAATAGCTCCACAGTAAAGAATCGAGTGGGTATCGAGCAAATCATTGCTAGTCCGTAAGTACGGAGCTAGCAACGCATTCAGGGCTCCCATCAACGCCAGATTTCGTCTATGCATGGGTAAGCGTGGTAGCCGTGGTCTAGAATTAGGTGCAAACCTATATTGAGAGATCACATCTTCTAAAGTACTCCTTAATTGCTCGCTTACCTGGACAGATATATCACTCGTATCATCTCCCACGTCGAGCACGGTATCAACTAAAGTGGCATTAGTTGCAACCGTGTGTGTAGCAGGTGACGGTGCTCTCGTTGACGCTGGAGCTGGTCGAGTAGATAACACTTCCAGGCGTAGTCGATCAAGCACAGGTTGATCCAACAACTTGCATCGTTGGATAGCCCGCACTTGATCCGATAGTCGCTGGACGGCAACGGTCATTGTTGGTTCAAGAGCCTGAAACAAAGGGAGCATCCTTGAACGGTACGCAGTCAGGTTGGTTTCCCCTTCTGTAGCCTCATAATATGCCCGCATGACGTTTTCATTGATGGATGAAGTCCATCGCATGCGGTGCACAATACCACCGGTAGTGGGGACCCTACTCGAAGCTGGTAGGCTTCGGGGCCCCAAACTGCTCGGCGGCCGGCCTCTCCCTCGCCGGCGTACAGGTGTTGGCGACGTCGGCGGGGAAAAATACTCATCACTTGACGATGAACTCGACGCCTCAGCAAGCACTTGTGTCGCAGGAGTGCGGTCCAGCGCTTGCGAGGCGGAGCTAAGTGATGAGTCCGGGGGTGTTATCTGTGCATTTTTACTCCTGGCTCTTGTTATCATCGCTATCCATAATCATTCATAATATTTATTTTCTCGTAACATTCTGATATTTTGATAGTTGACGTTTGTCAAAACTTCGTTTCATATTTGCACTTTGGTATTCTTGTAATAAATTGTGAAATATAATATTTATGGACTTTTTGGTGATATAATTTAGAAATCAGTAAGAATTTTAAAAATTGAGGAAGATATTTGAGATAAAAATATTAAAATATTTTATTGATGAAAATGACGTATGTACAGATGTCCAGAGTTGCCAGTTTATTATTTATTTATTTTATTTATTATTTTATTATTATTATTATTGTAATTAATAATGAAGGCAATGTTGATCTAATTAATATTTAAAAAAAATATAATTGTTAGAATAATAATTACCTAATTTATACAAATTTCTAATGAAATATTTGTGCACATCTAAAATTGACTATTGTGAAAAGTTTAATGTAAAATATTTCGCCGATTATAATAATTAATGTATATAAAATTGAATAAATGAATATTATTTTTTCATTAATTTGTGAATTTACCCTTTCATATGATATTAATATTTTTTCAGTTGAATAAACTCTTTTTGCGTATGGTGAGATACTCGTACTTAAGGAGTAAACTCCAGTCGTGCGTCGGAGCTGACACACACACTTTTTTTTATCCTTTATACATTAGTATTCCCACGACAACAAGAAAACTATATTACGCGGGCGGAGTCGCAGCGATCAGCTAGTATTTTAAAAGTACTTATAAAATACTAGCTGACTATTTATTGACTAGACCCCACGTTTGTTGCTCTGAGTTTTCGCTTGCGATTGCAGGATGGTAATTGATTTTATGTTAGTTAATAAGCCCGTAACTACTTATTAGCTTATTTTGGGCAAGATGGCGCTGTGTAAAATAAAGTTTCTAAAATATTTAATGATTGTTGTATTATCCTTTGAAAGTTTAAGACTTTCACTTTCTTTTCTTTGCCAGTATACCTCGCCTATATCTGTACCTACTATTTGTATGAATTTGACATTTAATAAAAAACGACCTGATGTGAAAGTCAAGCACAAGTCTAACAAAGCTATCTTGTGAATTAGCCACTGTTGTCAGCTGTGTATGACAAATGACTCAACAAAATATAATTACTGGCCATTTTCATTCATAACCTCTTACTTTATTAACTAATTACTTGTAAGTACTATTATAATGTTCCATGCCTTTTTTTTTCCGCGGCCCAAGGTTTCTCCCGACTCTACTAAGTCCCACCTGCTTATAGTTATTAAATAACTGGTTCAGTGCAGTCGGCTTTTTAAATTATTTAATAATTTTCGTTTAGCTTTAACTAAGTACCCTATGACAGTAGATAAATACCTTCCATTTAAGACCGCTTCGTCGCAATCCATACAGCTGTTGAACATGTAGAGGGGAACAAAGAAACATACAAACCGTCAATCATTATATTCAAAACGCACGTGCATAAGTAACTTAACACACATACTAAACCACGTTTGTATCCTCAAAGGAGTAGACAGAGACCTTCATTACACCCACAAGTAGCTTAACGACCGCTGATATAGGTACTTACCAAGATGACATAAGTTTTAGTGCACTAAACCTACAAGTTTGCGTGATTTTGCATTAAGAACTTCAATGTCAGCATACAATTATTACGTATCTACCTAAATGCATACATTTAGGTAGATACGTACCTTTGCTATCTGTAGATAATGAAATCCAAACCTTGAAGTCTCTATTCAATTTCATTGTCACACAAAACAGTGAAACAAAACATTCGAAATGTCCAAAATACATGTCAGGAATACATTATATATTGTTCCACACATTGAAGGTTGAACAATGTGTCGAACTGCATACACACGCACTCACACTGTACACAAATCATCATCAATCAAAAGTTTTCATTATACCATGATTAAAGGGGTGACTACGGAAACCTTTTCTATGCGTGGCTCAACACGCCCTTGGCTGGTTTTAGGGTTCTGTACCCAAAGACCCATATATTGTCACCAGGCTGTATCTCACCCGGGCGCTACTGGAAATACCTTCTGGTACCAGAGACGCCCAGCAATAGACGTAGAAGTGTCCGCGGCATTGCGCCTTTGGGAATTAAAAAAAAGAAAGAGACTATATCTCATGGACAGTGATAGTTAGAAAGTTAAACATTTTCACAACTGATGTATGTCTGTTGCCTCTATAACAACAAATACTAAAAAAACAGAATATAATATATATTTAAGGGGTGATTTTTTTGATATGACGTTGACGTTTTGGTACGGAACCGTTTGTGCGTGAGTCCGACACGCACTTCACCGTTTCTTTTTTATATTCCCGCCGGAGTCCCAATGACAAAACGTAAACTCAGTTGTATACAGTTAAATTAAACTTCAAACTGCAAATTTCATTTCTATTGTAAAGGTACTTCAACTGATTACTTCTAACTGTTTATTGCTATGTTAGATCGTGCAGTTGTCTGTCATGCCGACACGGTTTAGCCAGAGTCATGTTTGTGCAGTGAAAGGAACGATACTATCAGAGCCGGTCGCCGGCTAGTCAGTGCGGAACATAATTTGTGCGAACTGTGATACATTGTATTTTTTTAGATATTTGTTTATACACAGATAGACAGTAGTGAGATCGAGTAAGGTCAGTTAATGATACGTAATATGTCACATTTTTTAATGTGAGTTAATTGTATGATACAATATTCTCGCGTCACTCTGTAGCGTTGCGGGCCAATGTCTATATTTAATCTCTTTCCATATTTTGCTAACCGGGATTGATAATTCAATAAATTTCTGTAAATGTTTGAATTCATTGAATTATTTTCTGGATAGTAAAATATGGATCGAGATTGAATATTGAAAACGGCTGTTAGATCACTGAAGAAGTTGGACAGATCAAATTTAATTTATAAAAGCAAGTTTCAGACACTCAATTTCTATTGCATGTTGTCGACTCCTTTTTTAACTAAAAATAACTAAAGCTACGCTGCTGTAAACAGTGCGCGGCTTCGTATTGAGCGAAGCGTTTTTTTTGTAATTATCCGAACATTTTACATTTAACCTGTTCCATGGGAGCTCCGCTCGAGCGAAGGGAAGCTCTATCTTAGACGACAAGTGTAAATCGTTTGTGTGCCAACTCCTCCGAAACGGCTCGACCGATTTTGACCAAATTTGGCATGCTGGTCGACATCATACCCGGGAGTGCATATCTCTGAAATCATGAAAATAGAGCATAAAAAAATATTAAGAAAATTTGCTCCGCTCAACATTTGCAATTAGTAGCATGCATTGCATACCTAGTTATATGGTAGCATTATTGAACGGAGCGAAGCGAATCGTATCTTAGACGACAAGTGTAAATCGTTGGTGTGCCAACTCCTCCGAAACAGCTCGACCGATTTTGACCAAATTTGGCATGCTGGTCGACATCATACCCGGGAGTGGATATCTCTGAAATCATAAAAATAGAGCATAAAAAAAAATTAAACAAATTTGCTCCGCTCAACCTTTCATCTTAGGCAGAGTTCTAACTCTTAGATTTAACATACACACACACACACATATAAACACGTCTTTACCCCCAAGGGGTAGATAGAGGCGATTAAAACGCTGACATTTCGCCAATAACGTCCCATCTAACGTCTATAGCTCTTGGTAAAAAGGCATAACCTGAGCTTTGCATTTGTGTGAGTGATCACGAAAACTACAGTACAAAGGCTTTGTGTAGCTGTGTGTAAAACAGGTCACATTATACGTTCACGTATATGTACTCACACAAATGCAAAGCTCAGCTTACGCCATTTTACCTATACCTATGTATGTTATAATTTAGAAATACTTATATTATTCGTACGCCTATCCAAAAGTGAGTTGTATAAATATGTAACTAGTGATCAATCAAGTTAATATCAAAAAACATATTAAATTTGTATCATTATTGTCGAAGGTCATTTTCACAACTAAAATACAAACTATTATTGCTCTAGATAATTATTTGTAACCATGTTTTGCAATGGTCACTGTCACCTTGAATCTGCCAGGTCATTAAACAACAAATGAAAGACAGAAAGTGCGTTGTACCACAGAATGGAGAATAGTA
The DNA here is from genome assembly GCA_963556515.1 of Nudaria mundana. Lineage (NCBI taxonomy): Eukaryota > Metazoa > Arthropoda > Insecta > Lepidoptera > Erebidae > Nudaria > Nudaria mundana. Next base: position 20,304,103 of record OY748293.1, read on the forward strand.
CTTACATACCATAGACCAACGCGGTCGTCGTATACGCTGTCGCCGTATACGACGGGACAAGGCATTATGCATTTTCCCGATACATAAAAGTCTAACATGTTTGGTGCGTGCGTGGGGGTCATCGACACGCACACATTCTCAGACGCTCAAACCCAATCGGGTGCCACTACGAAACTCAAACATGACAATAAGAATAACACATTAACATTTTCACAAACACATACATATACATTTTATATCATAACACTATAATGACACTACCAAGAATGATGTAACAGTGTCGATACATTTTATCGATAAATTTGACAAATTCGACTATTAAAATCAGGTTTCAAAAATGATACCAAGGTGGATGTTGTTTATAAAAGTGTGACTTTATTTGCTATTTGTAACTTAGGGTAGGTATTATATCAAACCTATACATCATATAAATATAAACAACTAAATAAAATCGAAGAGTCTGTATACAGGGTATATCTATAGCTGTATACAGTGGACTATGTATACAGTTTATTTTTAAATCATAATGCTAAATGTCATAATTCAGTTTTCTATTTTTACTACAATCGATTACATGTTACTAAGAACAGATCTTTGTATGTCTTATAGTTTCAGACTTTTCCATGCTGCCCATATAAATATTACACTCTGTATGTATAATAAATACCTACCCCATAAAAATAAACATTAATAGCCTTCTCTTGTTCGCCAACACTCGAAAATCAAAGATCTTGAAGTGTTCCGAGCAAATGACACCAGCTCTAGGAGGCATCCAGGTACGTCTGTTGTTACAAAACAATATCCATAATTCTCTTACTCTAATTTTTGACCAAAACATATAAAATCACTTAGCAAAACAAAACTCACGTTTCATACATACACGCGAGCGCAAATTTTTGCAAATCATTGTAGAAATACCTAGTTAACACCGGAAATATTTAATAGCTGTGCACTACACAGGTTGTGTTCAAAATTTTTCAGTGTAAGAAAAAAATTATTTGGTTTTAAATCCTTGAAAAAAAGGTTTCGCATGTTTTACAACCTATACTTAACATCCTCTGTAAATAAAAATAGCATACAGTCAAAGTGCATTGTTAGAGTGTGCAATGACAGCGGTGAGGAATTTGTTGCCTTAGAAAAAAATGCTATGAATGATCACGCTGGAAATTATCTTAGACTGGTTATTTGATTAAAACAAAAAATATATTCGCTAACTTTGATTATGTATGTATATTATAAGATCAATTGGACATAATTAAATTACTAAATGTAACTATGAGTCAGTTCAGTTGAGAGACTCCATTGAATCAGCTAAGAAACTTCAAAATATACTAAAATAAACTTAACAACCTCCTCCTGTTCATAAAAAAATTGTTAAATTGAGATACTAATTAGCAATACGAATTTAGACCCGTTTAAAAAAATAAGGTTTATTTTTGTTAACAGCCGATTATAACTCAGATATGAATAGACTTATTAGGAAGGTATTTTTATTTACTACTATTACTAGTCCGAGACGCCCAGGACTTTAATTGGCTGTGCCATAGCGGCTGGCACGTAAGATTTTGTTGCCTTTCATCAACATTTCATCGCAAGAAAACGGGCTTAATTTTTTTTTCAAAATTACAGTATAGCTAAATTAATTCGGCCATTATGGGCATAACCGATTATAAATAAGCCCGGTGACGGCAATAGGCTTGCCCCCTATTACGTGGGACTAAAAATACTTGCAAATTGTATGTGTAATGCAACTCTGCCTACCCCTTCGGAGATATAGGCGTGTAAAGTGTGTGTGTGTATTTTTATTTACAGATTTTTTTAAGTTTTCAATTTGTCAAACTGTTTGGTGCAATAAAAAAGTGCAAATTTTTCTTTATAATGTATATAGTATTTTTATAGTAGGTACGAATTTCGCACAGCATTGTAAAAAAGCTTAATTGGATATTTACTGTAATATTTTTTGTAATCTACACGCTAAAATCCAAGTATAATAATAAATTATTGTTGTAAGTGTTTTAAATGTGTTTCTGTTCGACACACCCAGTTGTAAATAACTGAACAATGTTTTATACAAAACGCTGTATCTGGCTGTAAAATTTTCAAGGCTTTTGTGAACAAATGTACTTAGAAAAATAAATCTTCGACATCAACCTGTATATGCGTACCGTGTGGGGAAGTAGGTACACGTAATAATAATATTGTGAGATAAACTTGACCTGTTTGTATGTCAATGTCACATCGAAATTTGCTGAGCCGTGATGCAATATTCTTAGCATGGTCTCTACCATGATTGTAAGAATTATATTATTATTAATATTACATACGACTACTTGAATTTTGAATAAAATTAATCATCAACATTGCTGACTGGGAAGGTTTCCAGAATGCTGGCTGTGCCATGTTGTGCCACGTTGGATGGCGATACTTATTCTTTGGGTCAGAAAATAGCCAGCCTTCTGGTCCTGAGAAGCATCGATTAAGCGTTTAGCAATGTCTCTATTAAGAAGGCGCGCGCTAGAACCCCATGATCCCAGTGTTTCAACCCCAAACGGCTGAAATATGTAATCACCTGCTAGGTAAGCATATTTACGCTGTTTGAGGCCTTCAGCCGATGCAGCAGCAGCGCTGGCACATCCAGATCTGCTTGGAAGGTGCTACGGTATCAACACACGTAGCGTCCCACACCAAAGGCATTCCCATCTTCCATGATAGCAAAGACACCGACATAGCAATGACGTGAAGGATTTTTTAAACGACATTTTGTAGTGTAAATATTTTTTGTACATAATTATGTAAATTGTTATTCTTATTGTAAATAAATATTTTAAATCATCATCATCAGAGATACCTGCCCTTATCCCATTCATTTTCTCCACCACACATCTCTGTCACACGTCATCTCCTCAGTCACTTCTTTCCTTGTCATATCCTCTTTCACACATTCCGTCCATCTTTTCTTTAGCCTATATAGATACCTCTACTTCTAAAGCACATTCATACTTTGCACCTTTCCAACCACATAACTTCCCTCTCTTCTCATAACATGTCCTTACATAACAGCCGCTTGCCCATCAATTAGTAACCGACTTAAAAAAGGAGGTTCTCAAATCCAATGTATTTTTTATGTTTGTTACCTCAAATCTTTCGGATTTGGACGTGTTTTCAACTTTTTTTAAGATTAAATTAATAGATATTTTTAACGAGCACGTGTTTCACTGATTGGTTTATTTTACTAATTGCTATTTTTAATCGGTTTTGTTAACAGCCCTTAATTGTGATAATATCAAAGCTACGATAAGTAATAAATGATTCAAAAACGATTCGATACGATTGGAATAACTCCCATTTATAAATCAACTAGCAGACGCTCGCGGCTTTGTCCGCTTGAGAAATTAAATATACAAAAACCTTCCTTGATAATCAATCTATCCATAGGTGAAAACCGCATCAAAATCCATTGCGTAGTTATAAAGATATAAGCATATATAGGGAACGGAAGCGACTTTGTTTTATATTATGTTATGATGTTTTATACAATATTATGATTTTGAATAAAATCATGAAAGTTGAAAACGATTTATTTTGATTACGAGACTAATTATTCAACTTTATACGGCTTCGGTCGTAGTCGGTCGGTTGAACGTCCGACTAAGACTCGAGTTCGATTTCTGGGTTGCATCACACATTGGGACCTGCGTTGTGCAAATATAAATACGAGTAATTTGTTATAAAATTTATTAACCTCAGAACCTTGCGCCCAAGTTGCTAGCGGCGTGGTAAGTATCTTCCAGTGACGAAAATGTGACGCATATCTCAACCTTAATCCAAATTTGTGACGCCTTGGGTTTGTAGAAATTGGATGTTGAAACGGGGTGATTTTACACCTTGCGCCCAGCAGTTTTCTTTGAATTACTCATAAATCACTGCATTTCTATTTCTTTTCACATTTCGTTAAGATGTCGTCACTAATGCTACTCCAAGTTTGAATCTCTTATGACCACCCATTCTCAAAATATAAGATGGGCGCAAGGTTCATAATTCTGAACGTTACGCCCACTTGTATTTTGACGACGGAAGCTCCTACGAGTTTGAAACTTGCATTAAACATTAGTGACGGTAACGAAACGCTATCGTGACGATAATTTTAGCTTCATAAAAGTTATCCTGAAGAGCTGTAAACTTTAAAGCATTATAAACCATATACCCAGCAGATCAAAAGGGAAACCTAGCATCTTTTAGTACATTTAACTATTGCAATAGATAACATGGTTCCTACCTAAACAATATAAAAATCATTCTTTGCTTATTTTTGTATCTAATGCCTCATATGAAATTTATAATTCAGACAATTTATAATTCAACAAGACATCGTAACGAAATGTGACAACCTAAAAAGAAATAGAAATGCAGTGATTTATGAGTAATTCAAAGAAAACTGCTGGGCGCAAGGTGTAAAATCACCCCGTTTCAACATCCAATATCTACAAACTCAAGGCGTCACAAATTTGGAATAAGGTTGAGATATGCGTCACATTTTCGTCACTGGAAGATGCGATTCTTACCACGCCGCTAGCAAGTTGGGCGCAAGGTTCTGAGGTTAATTAAAATTTTAGGTTGGTTTTGTATTTTATAATAAGTAGGTATATTTATTAACAAGTATGTTGTTATAGTTATTTACCTATCATATAAGTTTTGCTTAGTTTGTTTGTAGTTTGAGACCGTTGTGTGGTTAAAATGTAGGTGCCTACTTACCCATATTTTTAGTGTCTATATAGTTAAGACGGAGCTTGCTTCTTCTTCACAACGATGGGCTCAATCAAGAATGTATGAGACACGATAGCGGGCGCATCTCTTCACCTATCAACTTGAAATTTGGCATAAAGATAAGCCTGTGGTTTGCTGTATAGTTTTTGGTGTATGTGGCTATTATAGTTTTTGAGTTATTAAGCATTAAAGAAACATGCCTTTGACATTGCTAAAAAATTGAATGTTGCCTCGCGCGCGAAATTTATATTATTAAATGCAGCCCCTGAAAGTTAATTGTTGGCTCGCGCCATTGTTGAAAAGTGTTTTTTTTTTTTTAATTTTGATTTTTGATTTTTTAGCTTAGGTTAGGTAGGGCTAGGTTAAGATTCCGCCAGCTCCGTCTTTATTATTTTGATGTAACCGCCCGCGTTTCAGCGAATACCTAGTACCCTGTCCTTACGTTAATTTGCTCGAAATACGTTTTCGTATTCCTCCATACATTTCTCACAATTTAAAGAAGTAGGTTATCTGTGAAAATAAGCTTAAAAATAAGATCGAAGTTTGATAAAAAATAGTTATTACATATAATTGTATGACGAAGTTACATTACCCTGTTTCTATCAACAGGTTTCTCAAGCTTCTCTACATACCGTCTAAAGATGCCAGCGTGAAGAATGTCATCATCCACCATGGTAGAGGCTCCACCTCGACTGGGCCACGACCACCTGTCCCATCTGCCGCAGCGGCCACTCATCAACATTAGCTTCCATGACTTAACATACACTGTGCAGAATGGGAAAAGTAAGTGTTTTTTTATTAATGCCAAATATTTAGGTACCCTCATTTTTTTATTTCGAGGGAAAATACGGCAGAAGGTAATTCCAGTGGCGCCCGGTGGACTTAGGCCACGTGGGTGGCCTCTGCGCTTACTTAGGCCAGGCCACGGGGGTGGCCTCTGCGCTTACTTAGGCCACGTGGGTGGCCTCTGCGCTTACTTAGAGGTTCAAAAAAATGTTTACGACTGATTCTTAGACCCACCAAAATAAATGCACGAAAATTTTCGTAACAATAGGTCAACCTATTTTATCTATTGCATTAGCTGATTTCCGCGCGCCACCCGCGATGTAAAGATTTATTTTATTTTATTTCTTATAATCGGTCCAGCCGTTTTAGAGGTGAAAAAGTCAGACAACATCTATATCTATATCTATATATATAAAAATCAATTGCTGTTCGTTAGTCTCGCTAAAACTCGGGAACGGGTGGACCGATTTGGCTAATTTTGGTCTTCAAATATTCCCGGAAGTCCAGGGAAGGTTTAAAAGTAAAATTTCAGGCAGTACGAAGTTCGCCCGGACCACTAGTTATAAATAAAAATGAATCGCCGTTCGTTTGTCTCGCTAAAACTCGGGAACGGCTGGACAGATTTGGCTAATTTAGATCTTAAAGTATTCGTACCAACTCAGGGAAGGTTTAAATATCAATATATCAATTTGAGGCGGTACGAAGTTCGCCGGGACCACAAGTTTAAAATAACTTACTTACATACTTTTATATTGAAATATATTTTATAGGCAATGAAGTAAGTATGCTAACTTATCCTACTAATATTATAAACGCGAAAGTTTGTGAGTATGTATGTATGTATGGATGGATGGATGTTGTTTGTTACTCTTTCACGTAAAAGCTACTGAATGGATTTTAATGAAACTTTACAATAATACATGGGTCACACTAAAAGTTTTGCACTTCTAGCTAATCGGAACTATTTGAATTTCGAATGTTATATTTTTTTAAACGTTGCAACCTTCTTAGTAATAAAAAAAAACAATTGGCGGGAAATCATTTGTCAATTGTTTTTTATCACACATCAAAGTTCTACGTATGCAACGAAAATAGAATTAAGTCGAAAAGATTTTAGAGCGATGATTTTTTATGATTTTAAAAGTTCTCTCTCTCCGCAAGACTGTGTCGCTCGTCTTCAAAATGCTTTTGGGAGAGAAGCACCTTGTTTGAGCACCGTGAGGCGATGGTTTGCTGAATTTGAGAGAGGTCGAGTTTCTTTACATGACGAATTTCGTGAAGGGCGGCCTTCAACTGCCGTCAACGAAAATAATGTGGCTACTGTTAAACGGTTAATTGAAGAAAACCCGCGGATTACCTATGAGACAATTCGAGGACTATTGGGGATTTGTATGAGTCAAATCCAGAAAATTTTACACGAAGAATTGAAAGTTCGAAAACTTTGTTGTCGTTGGATCCCTCATGAACTGACAGCGGAACAGAAACGGGCTCGCGTGGAATGGTGCTCACAGATGCTACTGAAGTACGACCACGGACATTCTATTGATGTTTATGACATTGTCACAGGAGACGAAACGTGGATTTATTGTTTTGAACCCGAAAAAAAACAGCCATCTTGTGAATGGGTGTTTGCAAATGAGAACAAGCCAACAAACGTGAGACAGGCGAGAAACGTTGGTAAAAAAATTATCGCGTTTTTTTTCTCAGCTACGGGTCCCTTATGTACAATTCCACTTGAAGATCAAAAGAGTGTTAATGCCGAGTGGTATTCTACCATTTGTTTACCCAGGGTGTTAGAAAAGGTTCGCGAAAGACGACCCAAAACCCGCGTTCTCCTACATCATGACAACGCTTCTTCACACACGGCCAACAAAACAAAGTCATTTTTAGTTTCCGAAAAAGTACAACTCGTCACCCATCCTTAGCACCCTGTGATTTCTGTATTTTCCCCAAAATCAAAGATTTGATGAGAGGTTTCACTTTTATCAACTCCGAAGACGGAGTGATAGCGTTCAGTCAGCACGTAGAAAACATGCCTTCAGATCTGTGGTCCTCCTGTTTTAAAAAATTGTTCGATCGCATGAAAAAATGTTTAAAATGTAAAGGAGAGTATTTTGAAAAGCAATAAACATAATATTTTGGTTTTAACATGTTGTTTTTTTAAGTTACGCAAAACTTATAGTGTTACCTACGTATAGCTTATACATCAGAATAACACATAGGCTACAATTTATAAAGATATTGTGTGAATTGTTCAAAATATGACGCGGCGCGACGCAAACGGGAAAAAATCCAAATTACCACGCGGACGAAGTCGCGGGCGACCACTAGTTCTCAAATAATTTTACAATATGAATCACAAAAACTATACGAAGAACGTTCTACCAATTAACCAAGACTCTTATTTTAAAACGCATTTAGGTACAGATAATTTTAGACACTTCAACTTTATTTATTTGTATAGATTATGAGAGGTATTGGATAGAAACAGGCGTTACTTGGCGAAAATCCATGACAAAACAATGGTAAGAAAAATGTTTTAAGAAAAAATGTTTTTAAATTATATAATAGCATTAATTTTTCTTTTTTTTCTTTTGAATTGACTGTACAAAGGTCGATTCGCAACAAACTTAGGGACGGGGATGTGGTTCTGAGTAAGGCTGATAAGGGTAACACCGTGGTTTTGATCCCGAGGGAGGATTACATAGCAAGAGTCAATGACATCATTTCATCTGATGATTTTCAACACTTAACCTTCAATCCTACAGCTAAGTTCCAGGCAGAACTAAAGCTTGCTTTGAAATCCACGACTTATTTATTCCCTGAGAACTCTTCGTTGCATAAAACTTTGATAAACATGAATCCCAGTTGTCCGTTGTTTTATGGCCTTCCAAAAATACACAAGGAAGGGTGCCCAATTAGACCTGTTGTCGCATACAGGGGCGCGCCAGCATACAATTTGTCGAAGTTTTTGAACACAATCATTAAAGAAGCAATAGATTTTAACCCAAAATTTTCTATGAAAAATAGTACTGACCTCATAAACAAGATTAAAAATATTAAGTTACCGTCCAATGCTCAACTTGTGTCTTTGGACGTGAAAAGTTTGTTCACTAACGTACCGTATAATGAAGTATTAGATATTTTAAAACACAAATTAACAATAAAAAGGATCAATTTTAATAAAATAGAAGAAATTTATAACCTAACAAGATTGTGTATGACTCAGAATTACTTTCAGTTCAACAACAGTTTTTTTCTACAGAGGAATGGTTTGGCTATGGGATCGCCACTCAGTCCTTTAATAGCTGAAATATTTATGGATGCATTCGAGACTAACCACATAGTTGGGAACGTTCATGTCTTGTACTATTTTAGATATGTGGATGATATTATTATATGTTGGACAGGAACAAAACGTCAGCTCAGCGTCCTTGTCTCCAAGTTGAACTCAGTACACCCTAGAATTGATTTTTCACTAGAGTTGGAGTCAGATTCCACTCTCAATTTCTTGGACCTTTCAATTACTAGAAGGAACGGTATTCATGAGTTCCGTATCTATAGGAAACCAACAGTTACAGACACAGTTATTACTTACTCATCCAGTCACCCATGGCAACATAAAATGGCAGCTTTCCACAGCTTACTGAGCAGGTTACTGGCGGTACCGTTGAGCCCACAGGCATTTGGTGAAGAATTGTCCATCATTTGCTACATAGCACAAAGTAATGGATATGACGTAGGAATGGTCCACTCATTATTAAATAAAAAACGCAGAAAGGCTAGTTTTCATTTATTATATCCGATTCAAGATCCACCTAGGAAGTACACGGCCTGTTTGCCGTTCGTGGGTCCCGTCTCGTTGAGTATAGCTAAGATCATGAGGGAAAGTAGTATATTTGTTGCTTTTAGAACTCAGAATACCTTGAGGGAGCTATGTAATGGCAAGGATTCGGTGTCGGTCTCACGCAGATCAGGTGTTTATTTGTTGAGTTGTGATGAATGTGGTTTGAAGTATGTGGGACAGACTGGCAGGTCCTTCGATATTAGATATAAGGAACATAGAGCAGCGTCCCGCAATGGTTGTCCTGAGAAATCCCTCTTCGCGAAGCATCTTCTTGACACTGGTCATTCCTTGAACAATAGTAACACTTTTAAAGTTTTACGTTTATGTGAGAAAGGGTTCAAGTTAAGTGTTTGGGAAAGGCTAGAAATAGTTAGAAGAGATGCGGACACCTTACTCAACGAACAAATAGATTTTCACACATCTCCCTTACTTAATCTGTTTACGAACAGACAGACACATTAATTGTTGTTGGTTTGTGTGTGTCATTTGGGTTTTCTACGCAACTTATCAAGAGACAGTAATTAAATCAAACAGATAAGGTCAAGTATTAGTGAATACCTATTTTTGGAACTTAGTTAGCATGATCTGAGGTTTCTACCCACATTAGTTATTGTAAAGAATCCTACATCGCGATAATGAAATTTGCACGCGTTTACTTATAAGCAAACACGTTCCAACCACGAATTTTGCTGTTCTCTCTGAGACAGTCTTGATAATACCTCGTTTAGAGGCGAAAGAATTGTCGACGTTTTGTTGTCTTTTTGATTCTGCGAAAAATTAATGCTATTATATAATTTTAAAAAGTTTTTTCTTAAAACATTTTACTTACCATTGTTTTATTATGAGAGGTGTTTAACCTTCAACTGACAAAATTAATGCGGCGCCTAATTGTACATAATAAGTAGTTTTTGGGGTTCCGTGACCAAAGGGTAAACGGGAACCCTATTACTTAAGACTTAGCTCTCCGTCCGGTCCGTGACCACGCTATATCTCATGAACCGTGATAGTTATAAAGTTGCAATTTTCACAGATGTTGTATTTCTGTTGCCGCTATAACAACAAATACTAAAAAAAGAATAAAATAATAATTTAAAGGGGCTCCCATCCGCCGGACACCCCTGGATATTCCCTGCATGTTCCCCAGACGCTCAATAAAACCCCCGGCTCAATAAAGCCTCGGAGCTAAAAAAAAAAAAACCGGGCTCCCATACAAAAACGTGATTTTTTTGCCATTTCCATAGATAATTGTATGGAACTCATCGTGCGCGAGCATGACTCAGACTTGACTAGTTTTGATTCTTATTTGTCAAATTAACATATAGGATACTTTTATCCCAGTTGAATGTTCCCGTGGGATTCGACTACGAGAAACCTATTTCACAGAATGCTTGTCTAAAAACAAACGTAGTAAACTTACTACATTTGATTGATAAATAACTTTGTGCTCGGTATTATCATAGACGTACGACCCAATTAGTATTTATGAGCTCATGACACCGTGATTCACAATGTACGGAATACTCTGAACGCATCGAAAAAATACAATACAGTTAATGTACACGTTTCCACACATTATCTACTATGTAATAATGATTCACTGTACATCTGTGGCGTATTTACCACATGTCGAAATTAATAGACCATAGGCTTATTATTACCAATGTTCATTGTTCTTTATTTCTCATTATAGTATAACATTGTAATACTCGTATCTTATTGTCGCCAAATCTATATAACCCTCAGGGCAACTGGCTCTTTACTACGTATATATAGAGCGCTGATAACCAGTTTTAACCAGTAACAACCACTCTGCACGTCTGAACAGTCAAACAGTCGAGGATGACGAACCGTCACTACAGCTTCCCAGTTTAAGTTAGTGTTTGACAAAAAATGGAGCTGATTATTGTTTGTAGTTATTGTTCTGAGATCTTGATTTTGACGTGTTTCAATGTAATGTTCAACGCTGTCCAATCTGAAAAACTGTGTACAATCTGGCCAACCTATATCAGAGCTACTTAGTAGTTGTGACGATGAACACTAGCCATCTATCCCTATAGATAGATGGTTGATCTGAGACATAACCAGTTTACCACCGTTTCCTTGGTGCTAATGGAAAATGGAGCCTATGGCACAGGCTCCACTGCGGCATATTTTTCCAAGACGCTAAGTTTACAATACCTAAATAAATCTCTATACCTATTTCAAAGCAAGAGTTTGCTTAAACTATTTTAAAACCTTACCACGTTACCAACGCTAACCATATTTGCGAAGCCCAGTAATTATTTGAATATTGGATGATGTTGGTATTGGTCAATTTAGCTCAATGGTCAGTCTCAGCATTCCCCTTCTTAAGGAGAGGCCGTGGTGGGTTCGAATCCTGCCGATGACATTTCAGTTTTTGTGATTAATAATTTCTATCTACTCGGCAAAATTCGTAACGCAAGTTCTTTTTTTCATAAGAACTGTCGTGACCAAGGGACAATTAAAAAATTGGGGTTGGTGATAGAAGGGTGAAAATTTAGGGTTGTATATTTTTTTTAATGAAAGTACTTCGGGGTATTCTCAGACCTACTGAATATGAATATAAAATTTCATAAAAATCGGGCGAGCCGTTTCGGAGGAGTATGGTAACTAACTAACTGTGACACGAGAATTTCACATATAAGATTTTAATAAATAAATCCATAAACTAAATGTGTATTAATCACACAAGTTTTCCTAATGGGATGGACAAAAAAATATTATTTACTACGCTTAATATGGCGGATCACAGAATGATTATGGATTTCTATAAGTGCCCGGTAACGGTAAAGAAGAAAATCTCAGAGAAAGAAAACAAAACCCTATACCAACCGTCTGGCTAGCGTGGTATACGTAGGCAAAATTCCTCCCTCTTCGGGGGAGATCCATGCCCAGCAGAGGGCGTTAAATGGTCTGTGATGATGATTATGATGAACGGCAATAGGCTTACCTCTTATAACAGTGAACTAATATCATATTATATTGTTTTTTAGTATTTGTTATAGAGAGAGGCAACAGAATATACGAGTACATCATTTGTGACAATTTCAACTTTCTAACTATCACGGTTCATGAATCAAGACAGACGGACGGACGGATAGCGAAGTTTCGTATAATTAAGACGGAGCGCAGCGGAGTCTTCCTCATACTTGGTCTCAATCGAAAAACTTTGTGCCGCGATACTGGTCGCAATTTTAAAGCTATCGACTTGAAATTTGGCATGAAGATAGAACACATTAACGTGCTTTGCTGTATATTAGTATAATTTTGGTATATGTAGCTTATATAGTTTTCGAGTTATTATGCATTAAAGAAACATGCCTTTGACAGTACTAAAAAATCGATTGTTGGATTTCGCGCGCCGAATTTAATAATTCAAAACTTCAAATTATTTAACTATGGAACTATTCATCCGATTGGTGTGATTTATTTACGCCGTAATGCAATTAATCTGTCTTTCACTCCGTCTTATTTATTACGACGTTCCGGCGAACTGCCCAGTAATAATAGTAATAGGGTTCCACTTTTTAGGGTTCCCGTTTTATCCGTTGGGTACGAAACCCTAAAAAGTGACTCAAGCACTTTTTTGCATTTTTAAATGTATTCAGAGGTATGACCATGATGTCATTAGGAATCTTATTATAGAACCGGTTACAAGAGAGACATACAAAATATTTCTGATGTGAATTAAAACAAACGATCGCAATGGTTTATACCTATTTATTTACCATACATCGCGTAAGAAGAGTAGGGGCAGATCGGGCAATGGGAACAAAAAATGAAAAGGTAAAGGACAACAAAGACATACATGGGGAAATAGAGAAAGCATTGAAAAAGCAAAGAGGCAAGTTTGAAAGAGTAATTATGATACTTCTGTATGAAAAGTAAATACTGATTAGCTATGTCAAGATGACAGTACAGAAGACGTAGAAAATGAATGTCGAATTTGTGGAGAATTTGGAAAAACGAGATCTGGTATATATGTACTGGACGAGGGCTGTGAGCACACACAGATTGCTCCTGTAGGACTCAGCCAAAGGTTGTGTGACTCTCATTACCCACAGGGTGACCCCCATTGCCCGCACCACAGTACAATGGGAGTCAGAATTCAAATTTTTAAAACTATTTCCAAAGTTGATTGCCAAAATGCGCGAAACTTATCTTGATTGATAGATTTTAAGTATAATTTCCTATTAGGTGGTTGCAGTAAAGTTTTTACAACTAAATAAGTTTTTATTTGAATTCTCGCTTTAAGTGACTCCCATTACCCCTTCTTACACTACCTACGCGTTAAAATCAGATACTAATAATAATTTAATGTCAAATAAGTGGAATAAAAATACTTAGATTAATTTATTGTAGTTCTGTATATTGTCTTTCCGTAATTTAATTTATTCACATAGTAACAAGAAATTACATTTTAACTACACCTATACCTAATGTTATTATTTTATAATCAGCAAGAGATCTGTTTTTGTTTCGCACATAATTATAATAATAAAGCTTTATTTATTCCATGCAAAATAATTTTGATTAAAACACACAAAAAAAAAAAATGCCATGCCATCTAGGTATTTTAATCACTTTATATTGTATGTTAATAGAATACCAGTTGGCAATGATGCGGAGGATTTTTAAACGATATTTTGTAATGTAAATATTTTTAGTATATTCTAATTATGTATATTCAGGTGAGCTTGCAAATGCATCCAGAGGTCTTGTACGGTGCCCACATTGTCCCCAAGCCCGTTTTTTTTAAAGGTGAACGCGGATTGAAAGTACATTTTGGAAAAATTCATAAAGTACAAAATGTATCTTTAAGCGCGTCTACGATATCCCAATTTTTTCCAAATCAACAAGAAATTTCTGATAATATCGAAATTCCCTTTTGGCAAAGGTTAAGTACCATGAAAAATTCTATTCCGGTTTTAAAAAGAATCCCCTGAGGTGCGAGACCCTCTGTGGCAAAATGTTTAGCCTCCTGCATTGGTCAAGTAGTCCGGGAAAATACCTTTAGCGCTTGGGAACAACTTTTAACCTTCCCTTATAGAATCCTACACGTAAAGAAAAGGCCGTTGACATCTTCGACGCGGCGACGGTCCAAATCAAAGAAAATTTTACAAATAATTTTAACATTTTAAATTCAAATTCAATCCACTTTTCGGCCCCTGATTATTCTCAGACCAAGGAATTAAAACTTGTGGAGAATAAAGTAAGGGAAGGTGACATCAGTGAGGCGGTAACACTCCTTTTTAGTAGCGACGTGCTGGCTCCTTATTCTGTAGAAACTTTGAGGGCTTGCAGAGTAAGCACCCACCATCCGCAGCTGATCTCTCTTTCCCTGATACTCCGAACAACGATACAGAAAATCTTGAGACTACTGCCAAGGATGTGCGCACAGCTGTTGACTCCTTTCGTTTTGGATCAGCTGGTGGACTTGACGGTCTGACACCACAGCACCTTAAGGATCTGTTGTGTCCGAGCGCTGGGGAAGCTGGTGATGCACTTCTGAGGGAGCTAACAGCTCTAGTCAACCTCATGCTCTCAGGCAATGTGGACAGTGGCATCACAGATATTTTGTATGGGGCCAATTTATGTGCCCTTAACAAGAAGGATGGTGGCATTCGTCCCATTGCCGTAGGTAGCACTTTGCGGCGTTTGGCAGCCAACATTTGTTGTCGTTTTTATAGTACGGAGCTTACTACCAAATTTCAGCCCTTTCAATTAGGTTTTGGTTCAAAAGGAGGTTGTGAGGCCGCAATCCATACGCTTGCAACATACCTTGACAGTAGCGAAGATGGAGAGGTCATCTTGAAAGTTGACCTGAAAAAACGCCTTCAACTCTGTAAACAGGGACACCTTGCTGACACAGGCCAAATTAGAAACCCCAAAAATGTTTAACGTTCTTTGGCAATGCTATAGTCAGCCAGCAAAATTAATTTATAAAGACCACCTTTTGAATTCAGCTGTTGGATGTCACCAAGGTGATCCGTTGGGACCAGTCATCTTCAGTTTGGCCATTAACACAATAATTGAAAATTCAACATTTGGTACCTAGATGACGGGACTTTAGGGGGAAAAGTAGAGACAGTTTTACAAGATTTAACCCTAATAAAGAACGAGTTTCAGGCAATTGGCTTAGAACTGAATCCGAATAAATGTGAGATTTTATATCTGAAAACACAGATAAATTAACAACTATCTCCAAATTCAACCGTTTGGCCCCCAACATAAAAGTTTTGGACAAAACTTCTTTACGCCTCCTGGGGTCCCTGATTTTAGAAGAGGGCTTTTCCACTTTTATCGAGGAAAAAATTCAAAATGTTGATCTGGTTATTGATAGTCTATGTAATATTAGTATTCATTCAGCTTTCACTATTCTTCGTTTGTTTTTTCGTACCCAAACTTACACATGCCCTCCGTTCAGGACAATTTTGGAAAAATGTAGAAATTTTGGGCAGACTAGACAACTTAATACAAAATTCTTTGAGTAAAATTTTAAATGTCAATATTAATGACCGAGTCGGGGTCCAATCGTCTCTTCCAGTTCGCTTGGGCGGGCTAGGTATTCGTAAAGTCACAGATGTCAGTCTGCCAGCATTTCTGTCGTCGGTCCATAGCACCGAAGAATTAGTCAGGAAAATTTTGTCAAATACACTGATTGATTCCGAGGTTCGATGCAAGACCGATGCCATAAATGCTTGGAGGATGCCCCGACACTGACCTGCCCTCACGCCTAGGCTCATAGCGACTGTGGGATTTGCCGCTCTGTAAATTGAGAATTAATACACTAATTGACACTTCTGTCAATATTTCAGAACGTGCACGCCTACTAGCTGTTGGAGAATGGGAGTCAGGGTTATGGATCCAGGCGCTCCCATCGCCCAACATCGGTACAATGTTGGATGACACAACCTTCCGCATTGCCACTTGCCTTCGGCTGGGTACACCTTGTGTATCCCCGCATCATTGCATCTGTGGAGTAGCCGTCGATAATCTGGGACACCATGGCCTTTTGAAGCGCAGGTCGTATACCTCGGCACGCTATTCTAAACGACATAATTTGTAGGGCTCTTTCCACCGCAGGTCTTCCGGCCGTACGTGAACCAAATGGTTTAGCACGAAGCGATGGAAAGAGACCGGACGGTATGTCGTTGCTACCGTGGAAGATGGGAAGGCCTTTGATGTGGGACGCTACATGCGTTGACACCTTAGCACCTGCACACCTTCCAAGCACATCCGGATGTGCCGGCGCTGCTGCTGCATCGGTTGAAGACCTCAAACGGAGTAAATATGCTAACCTAGCAGGTGATTACATATTTGAGCCGTTTGGGGTTGAGACACTGGGGTCATGGGGTCAGAGTGCTCGCCGCCTTTATAGAGACATTGCTAAACGCCTAATCGATGCTTCTCAGGACCAGAAGGCTGGCTATTTTCTGGCCCAAAGAATAAGTATCGCCATCCAACGTGGCAACACAGCCAGCATTCTGGGAACCTTCCCAGTCGGCAATGACGCGGAGGATTTTTTAAACGATATTTTGTATATTTTGTACATTGTAATTCTTATTGTAAATAAAGGGACATTATGTATACAGGGTGAATTTTAATGTAAATTAAAAGGGCTTGGATGGCCAAATCCGAAACTATAAGGAATAGCGAAAAATGCTCAAAGGAGTCACGAGCCCGGTTTTGATGAAACTTAAAACATCATCATTAGATTTTTGAAAAACCAATAATCCTAGCTGGGAATCGAATCCCTTTATTTAAAAAAAAAACACATCCTATATTATTACACCATACGAGGGTGTTGCTATTTAGGATCTTATTCTGGGAGGTAATGACATACGGCAAACTAAAGGAAAGAGCTCTTATCTTTAACGAAATACATTTTATTTTTCTTACGTTAACTGATTAATTGTTCAAAATGTAGATCATTGTTTTATCATACGTGTCTTTGTAAATTTCGTTTTAAACATACCCCCAGAGAAAATAATCTAAGGGGGTAAGATCCGGGGATCTGACTGACCAAGGCACAGGACCATGCGTTGCAATAAAATTGTCGCCAAACTGCTGAATCAAAATCTCTTTTACTATACGGCTATTATGGACTGGAGCTCCATCTTGTTGAAAAAATAACTGGTTGATCTGGGTCAATGGCAAATTCTCCAGCTCTTCAAACAGTCCATTCAAAATTGCAACATATTTAAAATTCGTCAACTTTTTCGTCTTAAATTTAAAAATAAAATACTCTGTCCTTCAAAATACTGCATCAACAATTAGGGCTCGTTTAAGGAGACGCGGCGCGTCGAGCGGTGCGGTCCGCGAAGCGGGCCGCCAGAAACACAAACATACGGCAATGTTTGGAGCGTTCAAGGATAAGCGTCTTTGCAAGCGTTTGTTTGAGTTGTAGCTGCCCAAGCGACGAGCGGCGCCGCGTCAGACGCGGCAAATGTAGCGGCAGGCGACGACGCCGCGGTGCACGCGGCGGGTAAACCAGCGCGTTTCGCAATGGGAGAACGCGGCGATGGAGCGGCGGGTGACGCCGCACAGGACGCGGCAAGGAAGGGTGGGAAAGGTGCGGCGTATGCAGTGGGAATGACCTTCGTGTAATACCTCATTACCTTTTGTTCTTACTGACTGTTTAAGAGTTGCATATTCTCCAAATTGTTCGCTTTCAGCTGCTGTGAACCTGGGTTCCGCTCTAGCGGTAAATAAAATACTTTTTAAGTTATAATTATCTTCAAGCAATATATATAATATATATATATTGATGTATGATTGAATAATGATGTCGTCTATGATTACAAACAATACACATGTTTGCTCTTTGTAACTAGTCGAACAAGACTGGAAGGACGGTAATAAGCTTCGAGAGTCGCGGCGGGTGTCGCACTGAACGACGCCGCTTACAAAGCTGCGTCTCACGCGGCGAGCGCAGCGCCGTGCGAAGCCACGCCGCTCGCGTCGCTCGACGCCCCGCGTTTCCTTAAACGAGGTCCTGCATTTCTATATGTTTGAGTTTGCGCGTGATACGACGCGGGCCGCTTCACGCGTCGCCTCACTATAAACGGTTAAAGGCTTGGGCAAACCAAAAGCAGGACAGGCGCAGCTCCTTAGCAGGGCAGGTCAGTTGCGTCGCGGTTGATGTCACACCAGAAACATGAGCAGTCAGAAAGCAGTTTGAAGGCGATCCTGCTTTATAACCGCGTTATGTGTGTCGTATCGAGCGCCACACTCAACACACTTCAAGATGTTGAATGATGTTGTTGAGCTACCTTCCCCCATAGTCGCATCTTGTAAACCATATTTCTATAATATTTATCCTTTAAATCATATAAACATTTATTTTCTCACCAACTCAAAAAAAATTCATTTGGTTTCATGATAAACTTGTAAAAAATTACAACCTGCGCTGCGTCTGTCCCGCTCAACTGATCTAGTGTGACCACACAAAATGGCGGAGGTAGTAATACAACGTGTGCTCACTGCGGCCGCCTCGTGCCTGCGCTGCCACCGCCCCGCGTCTGCGCTGCTCCCGTCCAAATGTTTTGTCGAAAAGCAGTGCGTGCGCGGCGCAGTGGCGGAGCAGGTAGGTTCAGCGGGCCCGCGTTTGTTCAGTGTGTCATCCCTCATATAACTAACATTATTTACTAACGTAGACGCACTGCTACCGCACTGCTCCCGCGCTGCAACTGCTTTTGGTTTGCCCAAGCCTTAAATCTCTCGACGTGCCGCGGCAAGCCACGCCGCACGTGAAGCTCAACGCCCCGCGTCTTCTTCAACGAACCCTTTAAATGAAAATCGCACCTGGCGATACGCTTCGGTTACCCGCTAAGGATTAGTTTGTGACCAGTAATGTTTATTATTTCGATTATACATTCCATTATTAGAAAAATTTGTTTCGACAGAAAATAAAATATTGGATAAGAAATGTCTGTCGTTGTCGAGTTTCCCATTTAACCAATTGCAAAAATCAAGCCGTCTTAAATTATCTCCTGGATGTAACTTTTGCACAATGCGTCCGGAGCGGTAACATTTATACTTGTATTTTTTTTAAACCTTACATAGCCTGAGACACTTGAATGGTTTCAGCTGCGTTTCGGGTGGAATTAGCGGGGAATGACTCAAAATAGGTCAAAATAGCTATTTCTAAATCTTCGTCACAAATACGTGGCTTTAATAGTTTAGTTTTGCGATAGCTACCTCCTTTTTTTTTTTTTTTTTAGTTCCGCGACCAAGGCCGCGGCCGCTCTTACTTCCGCTGCCGGGCGTCTCTGGTTACAAGCAGAACATATTTCCAGTGGCGCCCGGCGCACTTTGACCACCTCTGTGGTCTCTGCGGGGGTTGGGTCGGGATGAGAATCCCGCGTCGTTGGGGTAGGGTTTTATCCCGCGTCAGTGAGTGAATCTGGTTGCGTGCTATGGGGCAAAGGCCCCGCAGCACGCAACCCTTCTACCCTGCTTCTGTAAGGACGACGGGTGGCGATCCCGCCGTCCTCAGGCCCCGATCATGGAGGTCGATGGTCTTGGGCGTAGATGAGTCTGCGGCGGCCTCGCCGCTGACTACGGAACTCGGCGGGGAGGGCACGCTCCCTCTCCCTCTCGGCCGCCTCCTTCGCGAGCACGACTTGCTCGCAGAAGGACACGGCCGCGTTCCACCTACTCCCGCTGGAGACCATGGCTTGAAGCATGGTCTCCAGCGAGAGGGTATCCACGCCCAGACCCACTACGAGGTCCCGGCGCTGACTCGCCCACGCTGAGCACTCCACCAACGTGTGGAGTGCGGTGTCGTCGTCGGAAACCTCGCAGTGTTGACACCGGGGTGTGACCTCACGATGGATGCGAAACAGATAGCTACCGAAGCATCCATGCCCGGTAACGATCTGCGTCGCACGATACGTGAGGTCACCATGCTGCCTCTGCAGCCAATCGTCCATGATCGGTCTCACCGCCGCGATGATGGTGGCCACTTGGGTTGCTCAAGTCGCACCCTCCATGACTCCATGAGATCCTGTCGGAGTTGGGACCGCCGCATCGATTTCTCGAGACGCAGGCCTGTGGTCCCGCTCCAGCGCCTCCTTGCGCCATTGGAACAATGAAGCAAGGGCTCTCGCTTACAGGTCCCATGGAGGGGTCCCGGCTAGGAGACATGCAGCCTCTCCGGAGATCGTGCGGTAGCCCCTTATTGTTTTGACGGCCAAGGTCCGCAACGGTCTGTTAAGGAGCGTTGAGTTGTTGGCCGTCAACCGCGCCGCCCATACGGGAGCCCCGTATAGGGCCATACTCCGCACGATCCCCAGGTACAGTCTCCTGCAGGAAGCGTTGGGTCCCTTTAGGTTGGGCATCAGTCGCGAAAGCGCGACCGATGCGTGTGTCACC
Source organism: Nudaria mundana (assembly GCA_963556515.1). Lineage (NCBI taxonomy): Eukaryota > Metazoa > Arthropoda > Insecta > Lepidoptera > Erebidae > Nudaria > Nudaria mundana. Next base: position 20,324,900 of record OY748293.1, read on the forward strand.
TTGGGGACCAAACTTCAGAAATGTGGTCCGAAGTTCCATCGGCTATCAAGTACGATCCCTAGATACTTCATCGAGGGCTTGATGCCGATGCTAACGCCTTCCACATTTATGCTGGAACCTTCAGGTCGACCGTTCCGAGGTCTGTGAAAACACAGAACCTCGGACTTGTGCAAGGCCACCTCCAGTCCCAGCCGCCGTATCCGACCCACGACTTGAGCAACACCCGTCGTGACCTTGAGTGCTGCCTCCTGGTACGTTGCACCCCGCGCCGTGACGAGGGTATCGTCGGCGTAGCACGTTACGCCGACGCCCTCAGGCAACGCACCCCGCAGCACCCAGTCGTAGCCGATGTTCCACAGAAGCGGCCCCAGGACCGACCCCTGTGGAACACCGCACGACACATCCCGCCGAGCTGGCCCGAGCCAGCTGGGGAAAGCTATGGCCCTCTCCGAGAGATAGGCCCCGACAATACGACGGAGGTAGAGAGGCGTTTCGTGATACACGAGCGCCTCCCTAACGCAGCTCCATGGCAAGGTGTTGAACGCGTTGGCGATGTCAAGAGACACCACCACCACCACCTTGCCCTGCGAGACTGCTTCCTCCGTCAGGCTCTTGACGCGCATGATCGCGCTCACGGTGGAGCGTCTCCGACGGAAACCGTACTGGTTGTCCGCCAGGTCTGGCCCCACCGTCGAGAGATGCTCGACGAGGCGTTCCGCGATAATTCGCTCAAAGAGCTTACACACCTCGTCGAGCAACACGATCGGCCGGTATCCGGACGGTGAGTCCACCGGCCGCCCCGCCTTACGGATCAGGACCAGCTTCCCCGTCCTCCACACCTTGGGAAACTGGCCCCTTTCGAGGCATGCGCTAAAGAGCCCCATCAGTCGAGGCCCGAGTTCTTCGAGGGCCAGAATCCATGCACGGCCAGGAATGCCGTCGGGTCCGGGGCAGTGATTTTCCGGCGTTTAAGCCGGAGTACTGCCGCCCCTAGCTCCCCCACCCTGACTTCGGGTACGTCGTCTTCGCCGGTGCTATCCGCGTCGGGCAGAGACGGAGCCATGCGCGGAGGGACGTGCTCCTCCGCGCTCGTCGGAAACAGGGAGCCCATGACCCGCTCCAGCTGCTGCGGCTGGAGACTCTGGGTCAGTGGGGGCGCCCTAGGTCGGAGTTTCTCCCTGACCTGTAGGTACGGGCGCCCCCATGGGTTCTGCTGCAGGGTCTCCAGGAGCTCCTCGCGGGCCGCCGTCTTGGCCCGATAGCTACCTTCTTGTTTAAGGTTATTAACCATTATTTGGAAGCACTTAAGAGTGGGGAAATTACGATGACGATATTTGTTTCTGTGCCATACCAACGCGCGTGTGACACTTCTTCCATTGATGAAATATGCTTCTATTAAATCAAATCGATCATCATTTGTTAAATCCATTTTTAAATCACAGAATTTATATTACAAAATATTTCTTTTAATAAATTACTAAACAAAGTACGAACAGAATCTAAATTATAGGCGCCAATATGCATATCGTTCTAATTTAAATTTATTTTCTTATACACTTTAAGAAAAAAAAATTTTAATTAGAACGAAATTAAAAGCACGATTATGTTCTACTATAAAATTTTACCAGCCTGCCAGAATCATTCAGAACATAATTTAAAACACGGAATAGTTACGATCTAATCTGGAATTTCGAACGAAACAAATTGTGATACAAAATTTAGGTTTCATGTACCTAATTTTATTAAAATTACAAATTTTCCTTTAAATTTACCGTGTATCATTACTTCGCAGAATTTGATCCTTAACAGCGACACTATCGTATGGTGTAATAATAAAGGGTGTGTTTCAAAATCAACGAGTTCGATTCCCAGCTAGGATTATTGGTTTTCCAAAAATCTAATGATGAGGTTTTAAGTTTCATCAAAATCGAGCTCGTGACTCCTTTGAGCATTTTTCGGTATTCCTTATAGTTTCGGATTTGGCCATCCAAGCCCTTTTCAAAAATTTATCCTGTATTGTAATTCTTATTGTAAAATATTGTTATACCTATATAATTTTGAACAAAATAGAACCGACTTCAACCGTAAACTAAAACGGAAAAAATAAACATCAGATCGACTCCAAACCTTCATTAAATGGTACTCCTTTATAATACTTAATGAAAAAATTATCAAACGCACTAGTTGCCCTTCCAATTTTTGAAGGTTCCCCTCGATTTCTCAGGGATCCGACCATCAAATCCTGGTTTCCTTATAATGAAATCCCCTTGGAAATATCTCCTTTCATAAACGTCCGTTTATAGACGACGAAGTCATTCGCGAACAAACATAAAATAAAATATACGGTCGAATTGAGAAACCTTTTTTTTTGCAGTCGGTTAAAACTTAATAACTTTAAACGATAATAATATATAAACTATGATACTTTGATCCAAGTGTCATAGGAGCTATAAAACATTAAAATAAAGACTTGAAAGGTTAATTTATTATCGAAGTAATGATTTATTATTATAATCAAATGCAGATTCCACAGTAGGTATAAATAATGATCTTTAGACCTAGAAGTATCTATTACTTCTTCTTTTTTAAAAACGTAGCTCCATCGTTATAATCGATGATATTTTTTTTTATATTTAGGTCGCCAAATTGACGCTACCCGCCTGATGGTAAGCTGTGGCGACGTCTGGCGATTGTGGGGGACTCTCATAGTACCTACACAGAAATACTATAGAGAGTGTTCCTCAACTTGACAACCTAGTAATGTGCCTCTTCACGCTTCGCTTAAAGAACCCAGGGTTATATGTGGGAGGAAACACGTGCGCAGGCAGGGTGTTCAAAGCCACCATCGTTCGGTACAGAAACGAACATTTAAAACGCTCGGTTCTCGCGAAGACGGTTTCCACAGTATGAGAGTGACATCTCTACCCGGCACGCGTTGCTCGGGATCGGAAGTGAGAGGGTGGGATCAAGTTGGAGAGCTCTTCAGAACACTCACCGTGGTAAATACGGTAGAACGCGGCCAAGGAAGCAATTGTTCGGCGCTGGGCTAGCGGCTCAAGGCTTCAAATTGATTTCGCCAATGTCGAGGTCCAGGACAATATAAGAAACGTTGTTCGGTATAAGTAAGGTCTAACCCGACTTATGCAGAGCGCCAGAGGTACCTAACATAAAAAGCCACCAGCCACGCGCTCTACAAAAATTGGCAAAAATTGAACTCCCTATCTATTACTTAATTGTTCTAGCCAGCGTGTCTATACCTACCTGACAATCGTATTATTATTTAACTATCTACACTACTATTATAAAGAGGAAAGATTTGTATTTTTGTGTGTATGTTTGTAATGAATAAACTCAAAAACTAATGAGCCGATTTAAAAAATTCTTTCACCATTGGAAAGCTACATTCACCCTGGGTAACTAGGCTACTTTTTATCCCGGTAATGTGTTCCCACGGGAACCGGGAACGAGTAAACGAAATCACGCGGGTGGAGCTGCGGCGATCAGCTAGTTTTAGATACGAGTACAATATACCGCCTTTATCCCCGAAAGGAAGACAGAGAGAATCATTCCTTACGCCTATTCATTTCGCCATTCATTGTTGATCCCACGTAATATTAGTCAGCCTATAGCTATTGCTATTAAGGGCCCAGATCGTGAAAATCTCCGAAAAGAGTGTTACGATTTTTCATATTTAACCCATTTACATATGATTAATAACAACGATAATTTGTATATATTAAAATGAAAGCCCAAAAATTATGTTAATGCTAATTTTAACTCTTAAAACCCTGTAGTTGTTTTATAATAAACGTCAACAAACGCACAAAATTGAGAAAAAATACGAAAACGTGCCTTCGTATTTTTCAGATTTAACCCAATAAATCAACACAAATTGATAAAAAGAAACACTTTTTGAACACTGAAAAAACCAATAAATATAACCATGTACTTTTTTTGTACCTTTACAAACAAAGACTTCCCCTTTTAAAGCCCTAAAATCTAGATATGTTTTACGTAAATTCTCCATAGAAAAATGTATGCAAAATCAAGCGCGTCCCGATAGTACGATCGTCGCAACTAATCGCCAGTGCGCCATTGAATTTCAAAGCGACTCCACGCGTGTCGGATGCTCCAGCAAAATTACGTGTTGTGAATTTGTGTTTTTTGTGAAAAACTGTAAGTACAATATTTTTATAACTAATTTACTTTCAGTAAGTAGAAAGTACCGATATAATGAAAGTCTGAAAGAAAACCATGATGGAACTAGATATAAATCGTAAGAAATACAAAATTATTTACTTTGTTGAGTAGGTCATTTTATGAACCTTGTAAAGTAGGTATCAATTCAGGCTTGGAACAATCAAAGCCCTGCCCACTTTATTTTCTCGAGATATGAACTGGCGGGGTATGACTGGGTATGACTTTCAATCATCTTATAGTTCGCTGCACGACATACTTACATAGATTTTTCAACATGATAAAGGCAATAGGTATCATAAACGTAATTGGTAATCGAGGGTCTCTTTTCGCAGGACAATTTGCTGAGTGCCATGCCAGCGAAAAGAAAATTTAGTACGCATTATAAAAACGTGAAAGCCAAAAGATCTCGGAATAAAATATAAGTTCCTCCCTACTTATTTATTTATCTGCCTACTTGACTACGTCTTGTCCTAAATACCTAGAAAAAAAATACTAGATTTGTGTTAGTGTCAAGTAAAAATCCTAGTTTTATTACTTTTATTTGTGTGTATGCTTATCATGTCTTAGTAGTAATAATAATATAATCTATTTGCATTTTGAACAGGGTAGGTACATTACAAAGCAAATAGGTACAATGATTTAGATCGCCTGATACAGACATATACCTACAATAGCATGTAAATATTGATTTGACATGTAATTAGATAGGTACACAATTAGGTATGTCAGTCTAAGAAGAAAAATTACAATGTCCAGTAGGTAATAATTACGTAATTTCAATATCTCTATAAGTAATAAAGTCAATTTCTATAGGAACAATTTTCATAGTATTGGATAGAAACAGGCGTTACTTGGCGAAAATCCATGACAAAACAATGGTAAGTAAAAATTTTTTTAAGAAAAAACTTTTTAGCATTAATTAATAGCATTAATTTTTCGCAGAATCAAAAGGACAACAAAACGTCGACAATTGTTTCGCCTCTAAACGAGGCATTATCAAGACTGTCTCAGAGAGAACAGAATTTTCATAGTAATAAATTTTATTACATAATATAGTATTAGTTTTCATGTTCATCATGTCTAAATATGTGGAAGTGGAAGTAGGTATGTTTCCTATCAGAAATTGCACGGGCGCGCGCGCGGCTTTGTCGACATACTTACCGCCAAAGAGGAGCGCCTGGCGTAGGGTTGTACAAAAATTACAAAATAAATAAAAAGTGGATATTGATGAATAATATTTCCAGTACTGAAAATGAAGAAAACCTTCAGGCCGAGACTCCGGGCAACACTGCTACGCGCTGTATAGAGGTAAGTTGTTATACGTAATTCTTGTAGACTTGTTACATAAATAAACAAACTAGTTAGTGATGGGCGAAGACAAAATCTCAGTACCTACAGTTTTTTTTTGCAATATTTATTATTTTCATTGAGAGACAAACACCTTAGTACCTTAATACTTCTCAATTACTTTCTCAAAAGAAAATTCACGTTCAAATCTCGTATTTTACCAAAATCAAGATTTTTTTTTTTGTAAAATATTATCTTTTACGCGACTGGTGTACGTATGTATGTATGTATACTAAGTAATATATCTTTGTGGCTATAGATAGTGGATAAGTTCAAAATTATTGAACCGATTTTAATGTTTTTAGTATCATTAGAATTGTCTTCTAAGCCCGAGTAACATAGTATTCTATGTTACTCGGGCTTAGAAGACAATTCTATGTGTGACGCCATAAAAAACCAATACGTATAGCGTAAAGGAAATTTATAATTTCTGTTCATCACGAACATAATATTGTATGAATTATTTTGCACTTTTACAATTTGTCTTCATCAGTTATGAATATAAATAAATAAACAATAAAAATGTTAAAACCCGACAGATTAAAAAATTAAAATGTGTAATAAAAATATTTAATAAAAATAAATAACAACACCATTGTAATATAGCGTATTTAGCAGTCGGGGCCTATTTCTAAAGAAATATTTAGCTAGTCAGCGACTGTTGAATTCGATTTATTACAATAGTGTTCTTATTTATTTTTATGTAACATAATTCAAGACCGTAGACTTGTTTTCTTTTTACCTTTTGAGTTTCTATGCATATAGTCGGATTTATTAAATTTATGACGTGATAACGTCTTATAAATCGATGAACACCGGCAACACGCACAAAAAAGTGTCACATTATGTCACGCTAGGGTCAAGCGAGAGCGCAGTACAAGCGATGGAGAATAATATTATGACGTTATCCGGTAAAATTATCGTCCTAAACCGACTTTACAAGCAACCAGTTTTTTATTAATTCATTTTCATAATTGACGAAGACTGATAAAAACGTTCAAGATTTTGATCTAGTGTTATGTGTTTCAAAGATGTATTATAAGGGAGTTTGAAGAAATTTGGCCCATACCTTTTGAATTATTTTTTATAAAAATAATCAAGCCATTATCTTTCTTTACAGGAACTAGTTATTGACAACCGTCAAGAGGGAAAGGTGGATGAAGTGGAAGTTGGGCGTAGAGTAGTGGATATTTCTTTTTTTTTAAAGCTCTTCAGGCCATAGGGGACCACGGTCCAATGGATTGTAAGTTAAGTTACCTCAGTATAATAGGTGAAGTAAAAGTTGGTCTGGACTCAAAACTCATCATAAAATGTGGTATGTGTAATATGAAATTTACTGTGTGATTGGTTGAAAAGAAAGAAGATAGCATGGAAGTGAATCATCAAATTGTGTCTGGTATCATATCATCTGGTGGGAGCTACTCTCAGTTAAAAACATTAAGTGCCGCAGTAGCCCTACCAATCATGTCACCTTCATTATACAATGAAATTAATAATACGGTTTGCGATTGGTGGGAAAAGACAGCAGCACATTCCATGGCAGAAGCTGTCAAGGAAGAAGAGGAGTACGCAGTGTCTATAGGTAGTGTTGATAAAAATGGTACACCATTAATATCTGTTGCTGTTGACGGTTGTTGGAGCAAGAGATCTTATGGTAAGAATTTTTCCGCCTTATCCGGCGCAGCTGCGATAATTGGCATTAAAACTAATAAAGTATTGTTTTTTGGAGTTAAAAATAAATACTGCGTAGTCTGTGCACGAGCCGCAAAGAACAACAGTCAGCCCCCGGAACACCATTGTTTCAAGAATTATTCAGGATCATCTACCGGGATGGAATCGACCATAATAGTTGAGGGGTTTAAACGTTCCTTTGTTGATCACGGTGTAATTTATAATAAATTTGTAGCAGACGGCGATTCCAGTACTTATAAAAAAAAATTAGATTCGCGTCCGTACGATAATTTAATAGTAGAGAAAATTGAATGCAAGAATCATCTTTTACGAAACTACTGCAATAGCTTGGTGAAATTGTCGAAAGACACTAAGTATCCTTGCGAATTGCGGAAATTCCTAAAAGAAAGGTATTTGCGTTTAAGAACAGGTGTAAAATGCGCGATTAAATATTGGGGGGATCAAAATCAGTCACTCGAAGAAAAAATAAAAAATCTTAGTGAAGATATCCTAAATGGTCCACAACACGTATTTGGTAATCACCAACATTGCAAGGAGTATTTTTGTAGACCTGACACTCGTCGAATAGAACCTGTTGGGTTACTTCCAGCAATTGTTAGATGCGGATTAATGGACGCGGTAGAAATTTTAAGTAAAAGACTGTCATATCATTCTAGAAGTTTAATTCATAATTGCACAAGTAATATAGTTGAAAGTTTTAACGGAGTTATTGCCAAATTAGTTGGGGGTAAGCGTGTAAATTATTCTTCCCGTGGTTCTTATGCGGGCCGATGCGCAGCTGCTGTTGTGTCTTTTAATACGGGATCGATTCATAGTAAAACTCATGAAGTCATATTTAAATATAGTCCTAATCCTTTGATCGCGAAAGTGGAAAATAGTAATCGTAGAAACCGTTTAATTGCTAAACCTAAATTAAGATTGAAAAAAAGCTTCAGTGCTGTATCGAAAGACGCTCACTATGGACCAAACTGCGAAAAACCTGATCTGAGTCCAGAATTATATGAGAAAGCCAAGTCATCTTTTTTAGTTGATTTAAAGTTGTCTTGTGCTGAAAGAGAGGAGCTTGAAAGGTCGACCCATTTGCAAAGAAGTAGTGCTGAGTGGATGAGTACAAGGAGAAAATTACTAACCTCATCATCGTTCGGGGAAGTTTGTAAAAAACGAGAGAGCACAAGTTGTGCTGCTCTTGTTTGTAAAATCGTTTATGGTAGTAATATCTCCAGTTGCCTGCTGTACGGTACGGTATCGAAAACGAAGAAACTGCAATTAGACAGTTAGAAATTCAAGAGAATATTAGTATACAAGGTTGCGGTTTGTTCGTCGACGATCAATATGAATTTCTTGGTACTACACCAGATGGCATTTATGCAAACGGTTTAATTGAAATTAAGTGCCCACATTCTTTAGCTGGCATGACTCTTGATGAAGCAATGGCCAAACATACCTTTTGGGTTAAGGACAAGGCTTCCAAGGGTTATGTCATAAATAAAAATCATTACTGGTATTTTCAAATTCAGGGACCGCTACATATAACTAAAAGAAACGTTTGCATGCTTGGCATCTGGTGTGGTGCTACTGTACCTATGAAAGTTTATATTATAGAAAAGGACGACAAGTTTTGGAAGGAGAAAATGGAGATGAAATAGATTTTATTACGATTGCCTCCTTCCAGAATTAGTTGATCCTCGGCAGTCACGAAGCATGCCTATTCGTGACCCGCCTAATGTCATAGAGGCTATGAAAGAGAGGAAAGAAAGAGCTTTACGTGTTTTGAAAGAGCAGAACGCCTAATGATTTTGAAAGAGACTGAGGTAACTTAACTACCCAGCCGGTCGATTCACGTAAACACGCCAGTCCAAAAGTCGTTTTAACTTAGAAACTTAGAAATCGCCTTTTGGTTTACTGTTTTTAACGCACTTACTTATCTAGTCTTGGATTGTCATAAATCTTCCAATAGCTCAATTTCTATACAATTCCTATACGATTTTGAAGAGTTACCTGGTGTAAACCCAAGGTCCGATCCTAATGAAATTAAAATGTGACCACACGGGATGCACCAGCTTTCAAATAAAAAAAAGAATCATCAAAATAGGTTCCAAAAATACAGCGAATTGAGAATCTTCTTCTTTTTTTAAGTCGAAAAAATAGGCGTAATTGGCAAAAAACGAAGTGACATTTTTAAGTCACTACGCTACGGTTTTTATTACGTGAATCGGGCAGCTGGTAACATTTTCATTCTGATAGGTTTTGCAATAGCAATTGATTTTATCATCAAATTAGTAGAAATCAGAATTTTATCAGTAATGATTAAAATGAAAACAACATTAGAATTTTGAACTCATATTTTGTTATTGTTTACTTTCGTTTAATTAAGTATATGAACAATTTATAAATTTCATGTTTGTTTATAACTAATTTTTGTACAACCCTAGCACGCTTTTTAGATGGCGACTCATATTTTGTTATTTTTTACTTACTTTTAATTAATGAACCATTTTTATACTTGTGTTTCATTTATTGACAATTTTTTGTACAACCCTAGAAGATTTTTTAGATTGCGAGGTGATCGTAAACAAAAAGTATTTGAGTTTATGCAATAGGCACATTTCCTTGCGTAGAGATAAACACTAGCGAGGAAAGGCTTGATGTTATTTCGACCGTACTTCCTACTGAATTTGCAATTATTTTATTGAATGAAAATTTTACGAAATAAGAATAAACTTTGGTAGTAAAATTACAAATAAATACATACTCGTAGTTGGAATTTTAGGTAAGTAGAATACAAAAAGGTCAGTCCGGACCTGCTCTTGATTGTTTATTATAAATAGAAAATCATAAAAATTGTGTCTCAAACTACTCTTATTTATTTATCTAGTAATTAGGATCATTTTATAACGAAAACTACTCTTACAATATTTTACAAATAGGCAGTCGTTTATTTCCAATAATTCAACATTTTTGTTATGCTGTAAATATTCAACTTCAATAACAATAACTCAACGTGGAACGTTTGTCGCAAAACATTTTCAAAATCGCGCTCTTTCTGGGTCATTCACCCGCCCGTCGGGTGATTCGGGAAACAATAGCGCTGCTGTCGCTCGAAATCGAATTGGCTTGTGCGCGATCTAGCCCCTCGGTGTTCACTCGATAAATAATATAGACAGAACTCCACAAGAACAGATATATTTCAATCCTTTCAATAATACATGCCGATTCGTAAACCCTTTCGTTTGTGTCATCGCCATGGCCAGAATGATCTTTCTCCATTCGCCATTATTCAAATCCGACCCCGTCGTACTTATTCTCATAAGAAGTGTATTATGGTTTTTATATTGATACCGTAAATCATTAATATTTATTTCTTTAATTTATCATCATTTTAAATATGATAATGGGTAATATTTTCATTTACATTTCTATTAAAAATGTAACTTCAAATCTAGATTTCCGTTCTAGATACGTGATCAAAATAAAAGCTTATTATGGCTTTTATTTTGATAGCTTTAGTCAATATTATTTTCTTTTCTAATTTATGATTTTGATCGTATATGTATAATGGCGAATGTTTACATTGAAATTATTAAAATCTAACATTCGGCCTTTCCTGACATTAAGTTTGCCCTCAAACTTATAGCTAACTCACTCTCAGTACTACACCCACTCTTAGTACTAATATGTAAGTACTTACATACCAAGTGAGTTAAATTTTAAGATAATAATAATCGATCAATCAACTTGCTTTGCTTTGACAACTATGTATAAATTAATGCTAGCTTGTTACATAATGTGCTGTAATTACGTAGGTACTATTAGAAAAGAGTGGCCGTGAGTTTTATTGCCAGGTTCTTTCTCTCAGGCTCTACTTATTGTTTTACTGTCAGAATCTGGCAGTAAATGTAACTTAAGAAACTATTTAGACTTTAATTATAAATTTTCTAACTGACAATAAACGTACCTATATTTCATTTCATTTCACTGTTCATGAATAATTAAACTACGTATGAAACTGTCACATAGTTACATACGTAGTTTGGTTTGAACGTTTGGCCATTCCTAACATTAAGTTTGGCATCAAACTTATTAACAAAATACTTGCCTAGTATCACTGCTTTGAGCTGTTTTAATACGAGTACAAATAATAATCATTAATACAGTAACTTAGTCTTTCCTTATTCCTTCCTTCATGAAGATTGAAAATACCCACGGATCTATCAACGCGGCGCCTGTATTTTCAATCTCCAGCTGACTAGCATATCAAGAAAGCCCGTGGATCTATCAACACGGCACCTAGCATTCTTAATATCCCTTCTCAGCAATAACTTTCTTAGTTGTTCCTTATTCCTTCCTTTATGAAGATTGAAAATACCTACTGATCTATCAACGCGGCGCCTATATTTTCAATCTCCAGCCGACAAGCATATCAAGAAAGCCCGTGGATCTATCAACACGGCAACTAGCTTTCTTAATATCCCTTTTCAGCAATCGTGTTTACTACAACCTCTCATTATCTCAATAATCTATCCAAAATAACTTATTAACACTTAAACTTTTAAATACACATTCAACTCATCTGAGCATAAAAGAAAGATGAGAATTTAACTATGAAGATGCAGATTCGCTAGTTCCACTACTATTTTGTACGTTATTGTCATCGTTAGTGAAGATGGATACCCAAGGATTAATGCGATCGGCTGTCTGTACATTACAATAACTTTGTGTTAAATTAGTTCCCGGTATGCATGAAACCACAAATCGATCTTTTCTAAAACTGCGTAATGGTGTATATTTTAGTACCTTTACTTTGACCCTCATTGTTCGGCGTTGGTTTCAATAGTTTCACTAAATCACCTAACTTACTATACTGTTGGCCTTAGTCCTACCGTATTTATGATTCTGAGCCTCTAAGTAGGTACTTGTGTAGCCTCTTAGTAGGTACTGAAATTAAAAACGTTATCCCCTTTCTAACCATTGGGATAACAAATAGTACTTTTGATGATGTCTTGCCTACACCTTTATTTGAGGGTCAGTTTTCATAAAGCTTTATCCTAACCTCTTTCCCCAAGTTTAACATAATATGATTTATTTTGGATTCATCGCAATAACGTTTGAATTCATTAGACGATTATTAGACGATTTGAGAAACCTCGATACATATATCACATATAATAAAATTGTAAGTGGTCGATGTCTGTACATCGAAGATATAATAGAGAAACTGATGTAGGGGGGCTTTATGAACGCAATAGAACCCAAACAATGGGTTTTAGAATTTTTGTCTGAATGTTTGAATACGCTAATCTCAGAAACGCCTTAACCGATTTGAATGCGTTTTTTTAATAATGCGTTGTGGTTTATTCAACTTAACATTTAAGTTTTGTTTTATATCAATCGGTTCATAAATAAATAAAAAGTTAAGTATGTCGATCTAAAATAACACACAGCCGGAGCCGCGGGTATTAGCTATACATAATAAATCAGTAACTGGTGATCAAGAAAACTATAACATTCAGGCGGAGCTGCAGGCAACAGCTAGTAATATAATAATATTATAATGCTGGTTTAGTAGATGCAGATTAAAGGTTACGAAAAGTTGTTGTTAAATAAAATTTAGTGAATCCTTAATTGACGGATTCACTAAATTTTATTTAACAACAACATTATACATACGTATGAATTACTTATCAAAAGAGGTCTTCACAACAAGGTCGAAAGTAATCAATGTGAATGGTGTCAACGGCCTGTCCATGTTTGTGCTATACGAGGTACTAGATTCCGCTTGCTGAACGTTGATCTTAGTGCCACACAGTCAGTTACTAACGTAAATCGGAAGCCTAACCATTCTAATTAATAATGCATGGTAATTCCGTTCATAAGGGTTCTCTACAAAAATTTGCCACGGGTTTTACCTGTCCTGTAGTGGCCTTCCCTTGCGTTATAATCCTGTCTAACCTAATTAGGTAACATTTGTGTGTAAAGTTTCGCACGTTCGATTATAGATATGTAATACTGATCTTTGTATCAAAGTGTCCTTTAAGGTCATAAACGATTGTTGTTGTTCGATATTCTAACGCCACATTACCCCTTTTCTAGTCAAATCCGTAAGTGATCTTGCCATATAATTATAGTAGTCAAAATGGGAACACATTTCCTGAAGTAACTGGCCAACCGATAAATTGTCGGATCTCTTGTACATTCACGTTGTGTGGTCTTGGAAAACGTTCTACTGCATCTTTTTTATCTTTTACAGGTCCATGCTCGTCTATTTCATAACCGAGATACTCAATTTGATCTTGAAAGAAGTTCCATTTTGTATGTTTAGTGTAATAAAAGCCTTCCATTCTAATTTAAACATGTCTTGGTGTCACAAACCCAGTTAGTTGTTTATTATAAATTGTCACTAATTGGAACTTGATAGTAGCCACTTGCCAAGTCTAATACGTTAAGATATTTATTCTTGGAATAAATGTATGTATGTATAACTACTTCGGTGACGTAGTCGATAGTGTACCCACTTTCGACGCCAGAGTCCTATGTATAAATATTTGTGTATGTACAAAAAAATAATGTATATAAGTATTTTATATCAGCTTATCTAGCACTCATATCACAAGCTCTGCCTGGTTTGAGACTTGGTGGCTTTGTGTGAATTGTCCAAACATATTTATTTATAAGACTGAACTATGACCTCAATATTCTGTACTGTCAAATCACTAACTATTAGTGAATTAATTGATGATTAAAAATAAAAACAAGAACGATTATAAGATCAAATACAATATACAAACACATAGTTTGCGTATCTTTATTTAAAAAAAAAAAAATATTATTTTAGTTGTAAGCATCTATTCCATTGGACTCTTCTGCTGTGTATTCTCAATAAAATTTGCAACCATTTCTCGCACTATTTCACATTCAGTATGACTTAAAGAATAAAGTCTGTAAATTACTATGTTCTGTCGTATCTGTGCTACTTTACCATGTAAGTGTAGTGTGCGTGCTAAACAGTTTCTATATCTATACCAATACCACAAAGAGGAATAATCCGACGCCTTCTTGTTCAAATTAATCGGGAACGAAGAAACCGTATCACCAGGGCGGAGCCGTAGTGATCAGCTATAGTGATAAATAAGTTCTAGTACTTACGCTTTATTTTTGGTGTGAATAATTTGGAGTTAATGTTTACTTTTTCCATATTGAATAAGGTAGTTGAGTACCAGTCATCCGGAGGCAAGTCAGTACTGAGCATATCATAATCAGTGTGGCTGCCGTATATATCCGCCTACCACGTGATAAAATCGAATAGTACCTAATGGAAGTAAATCAGTTCATTTGATAGAATTACCCACAGCATCTGACAGCGCTTGTTCTAGATTCTGTATAAACCTCCCAAAAATAAAGTGACCAACATCTAGGTTCATTCTTTTGAGTTGATTTGAAATTTATCATGAGCCTCTATAACCATTACATGTGTCTCGACAGTATTGAATAATCACAGAGTCAATGATTTTAGGAGAAAAACATACTAAAAAGATTAAAAAAAATAGGTACGATATAGCTAGATTTTAATTTATTATTAGATTATTAAAATATATCAATTCCCTATTTTGACAGAAAATAGCAATTATAGTGCATGACATTGCTGTCCCCTAAACTTCACTGTTCTGACATGACCGTTTTGTAATTTATGACGTCATTCCAAGTAGGCATGGAATGAAATCGCAATCATATGATTTCAAAATAGCAATCATTTCCGATTTCAAAATAGCAATCATTTCCGTGCCTAAACGCCAAGACCATTACACCATTGACAGATTGAATTCAGCAGTGAACTGAACAATTTTCAGTTTTTTACCTTGGCTGTCCATCCCTCTATAAGCTGTTTATTTTAAGATACATTTGTTCTTTAATGTAGGTTTTTATCATTTGTGTACTTATTATAAGTAATATTTTTCTCACAAGTAATTCTAAACTGACGTGTTACCCTGTCAACAATTTGTGTAAAGTCGTGAATACTTAAAGATACATTAGATGTACTTGCGGTAACATCAACATCCTTCCTGACAGTTGAGTGACGTCACCGTACTTTCTCGTTGTTAACCCCTCATGGCATGGCATAGTTGATAACTCGATGTTATGATTTTGGTATGTCATCCTGGAATTAGACATCACAGAGTAGAACTACTAGAAAGTAATAACCACACGAGCTACCAAACGAGTGTTCACTCACACTGTTTAAAGCATCTACAATCCACACGTACCACCTACACACTGTGAGCCTGGCCAGGACTTGAAACCACTGCCTTTTACTAACAAGGGGAATGCTCTGATCACTGAGGTACAATGACCAACGCCGATGTCATCAAATCATAGCTTCATATATAACTTCTAAATTGCACCATATAAATTATCTTTCTATCCACAGTATAGAGATATCTAAATATTTTAAGAATAAACAGGCTTAGAAGCAAACTCATTGCTTCCAAATACAGAAATATGTATACTGTGAATCCGGTGTAAGTATATTAGATTGTTATGTTAATCTCAAGATGAAATATTTATTATGTATCTATCTAGGTAACCTATTGAAGTCTCGAATTTCTGTTACCCGAATCTTAAAACCCCGAAAACGGTTGGTAGAACTTTTAAAAGACAGATGTAATGAACGGCCACTTTTTAAAATTCCCTTTTTAATTTCCCAGATGAATCAGTTTCCAGGTGCACTAAAACCAAATTTTTAAAAAGTATTTTTTTGTTTCCCATATTCTTATAATCCAGATATAGTTATACCAGATTCTCAGAATACTTTTTTTTGTTTCCCATCGTTTTCCAAATAAACTATTACCAAATTTTCATAATCTTTTTATTTGGTTCCCATACAATCGTGTTCCAGCTAAACTATTGAAATACATATTATTTTTTGTTTCCCATGCATTATTTGCCTATTACAGATAGGTTTAAGTGTCAAATTCGACTCACTAGGTTAGGTTAGGTTAGAACTGCAATCCCTCGCACGAGTCGAGCGTGCCGCCGCAGCGACCGGCAAGTGCCAGAACCGACTCGCTATTGTTTTACTAGCCCATTACAGATAGGTCAAATTCGACTCAGTAGGTTAGGTTAGAACTGCAATCCCTCGCACGAGCCGAGCGTGCCGCCGCAGCGACCGGCAAGTGCCAAAACCGACTCGCTATTGTTTTACTTGCCTATTACAGATAGGTCAAATTCGACTCAGTAGGTTAGGTTAGGTTAGAACTGCAATCCCTCGCTCGAGCCGAGCGTGCCGCCGCAGCGACCGGCAAGTGCCAAAACCGACTCGCTATTGTTTTACTTGCCCATTACAGATAGGTCAAATTCGACTCAGTAGGTTAGGTTAGGTTAGAACTGCAATCCCTCGCACGAGCCGAGCGTGCCGCAGCAACGGCCGGCGAGTGCCAGAACCGACTCGCTATTGTTTTACTTGCCCATTACAGATAGGTTAAGGTTATTAAATTAAATATTAAATAAACAAACTGATTTATGTTGCCAGATGACTAAAATACCGAATTAAATTGCAAACATTTAATAATTTATTTATTATATCGTTTATTTTAATTTAAAAAATCTTGTTTTTAATAATCTGGATATTGTTTGACTGGATATTTTTATTTATTTATTTTATTTATTTATTCATTGACCAAAACATTACATAATAATACATTCTGCATGCATAATATCCACTCGCTTAAACCTCGAAGGTTTTTGTGCGAGTGGGAGTTCCGAATTTTTATTAATACTTTAATAATGTACGAGTATGTAATAACACTAGTTATAACATAACAAAAACAATTTACTTGAATATTGAATGTAAATGGATACACTAATAATACAGTGATTAGTTTATAGGTAATTTAGGTCTATATTTTCCAGTAGGTATTTATGCAAGGATTTTAAGTAGGGCTGTTCGGTAACGTATTTATTTATGATACTTTCAGGTAGGTTATTCAAAATACTAGGCAGTATGTAACGACATATTCTGGTTCCATAATTATAGATTATTGGAATTTGGGATACAGTATTTTTTTAGGTGTGGCAGATGTCTCAAGTTACTGTTACGTGTTCGCTCACACAGTTGGTTAATGTTAGCAACCTCTTCTTTCATAACGGCCATTTTAATTTTGGCTTGTACAATCAATTAAGTGTATTTCAAAAATTTGTGTTTTAAATATGGGTTTTCGTGCATATGGATTACGGTCATCTGGATTTTGTGCATTTAGATTTCGTGTGTCTGGAACTCATTCGTCTGGATTCTAAAACGTCGTACAAATGAATAAATGGGCAAATGAAATTCGGAGTTGCGATTATATGGCAAACAAAACTTCGAAATTTGAAAAAAACGGGATTATGAAAAAATGTCCAACCGTTTTCGGGATTATGATATGCGGAATATTAAAATTCGAGATTAAGATAGGTAACCATCTGTCTAATATTATCATAACATATTGTTAACTTTTGATTGTTAATAGTTGGTTTTATTCTAGTACTTCTATTTAAGTAATTTGTATAAATTAAATAAATCTAACTACTTTGCAATATTCCGCCACATGCAAATTACCCAACTCTCGTATTTATTCATGCACAAGTCCGCCCTCCAAACCCACTTAGGCCGAAAGAATAGAGAAATAATTTTGAAAATAGAATAAATATGAGAGTTGTGTTATCGTGCAAAAAATAATAAAAACCTCGACACGTGTTTCGCCCCCAACCAGGGGCATCATCAGGAGATGTCGATGGCTCGGCGCACGGCGACCGAATGAGCCACAACTCGTAAACTGCACCTATTTATATCCTAGGTTTTTTATTTCTACCCACAACCATAATACCAAATTATTTTATGTCTACCCACCACCGTTGTTTGAATGACGTATACCTACCCGTAGCAAAGGGGAAGAGGCGAAATTAAGTTGATCATTTAAAATATTAGGGTTCAAGCGTCTATGTTTGTAGATTTCTAATTGTTCCAAAACCGAAAGCCTCAGTCCTTTGTTGCAGGTGTGCAGAATGTCATAAGTGTGAGGATTAGGTAGGGAGTGACCGGAATCCAACAAATGTTTTGCGAAATGAGACCGTTCTGGGCGATTGTTTCTAAAAGCTGATATATGTTCTTTATACCGCGTCGCGAAGCTACGGCCGGTTTGGCCAATATAAACACCCTCACAATCCCCACACTTAAGCCTATACACACCAGACTAAATAAGTTAGACTAGCTCTATACCGATGGACGTCACGATCTAACTTATTTAGGTCCGATATCTGATAAAGTTGCCAAAATTTTACGTAAAAATAATATTCATGTCGCGTTTAGAACGGACAACACTATCCGGAGAAACATTTGCAATGTTAAGGAGAAAATTGGGGATGACAGGAAGTCTGGTGTATATAGGCTGCCCCTGGTTGGGGGCGAAACACGTGTCGAGGTTTTTATTATTTTTTGCACGATAACACAACTCTCATATTTATTCTATTTTCAAAATTATTTCTCTATTCTTTCGGCCTAAGTGGGTTTGGAGGGCGGACTTGTGCATGAATAAATACGAGAGTTGGGTAATTTGCATGTGGCGGAATATTGCAAAGTAGTTAGATTTATTTAATTTAACTATGGACTTCCGAAAAGTAACGCCTGATAGTATTAACTTTAATTTGTATAAGTATTTAAATTTGTAGCATTGTTTGTTATTAAGAAATGTGTTATAGATGCCAAAAATAAACTGTCGCAATAAAAAAAACAAATGAATAAATATGACAAAATAGTTTCAGAGAACAATATAAAATAAACCTACAGTATGTAGTGAACTCATAATAATAAATCTAGCCCAACATCTATGTATAAATTTGTGATATGGGATCCAGATACTTGACAAACACATATACATATTCTAGATAAAATAATATCCCGAAACAGGTTGTAAACGAAGTAATCCTATACAAAATATATTTTGTTTCTGTGGGTTAACCTTTCTGGTTAACCTTTCTGGTTAACCTTTCTGGTTTTATGATACCTATTATTTTATTTCCTAGTAAGTACCTAGGTACTTACTGTATTTGACTACCTCGGTGGCACAATGGTACTATGTACGGACTGCCACGCTCGAGGTATCGGGTTCGATTCCCGGGTCTGGTGGATAATGTATAATTCTCTTTAGCATTTTACCCAGATAATTATCCCAGAGTCTGGAACTTGTGCCCGGTAAATGGCAATAGGCTCACCCCCTATTACATGGGACCTAACATAGCTGGCGAGATGTGGGTGTGTTTGCACACTTCTGCCTACCCCTTCGGGGAAAAAGGCGTGATGCTATGTATGTATGTAGAATCACTTGCAATGATTCAAAATATTAATTCAACCCGGAACGTATTTACATAAGTTATGGTTACTAATACTTAAGTGTAAATTTGTAATTGGTAATCACCGAACCCTATACTAGGTGGAGACTACTATACTACACTTGCCTGTTGCTGAGGGTCCATTTCCTATTTAGGAGAGATCTTCCTCTGGAAATGAAACGTTCCACTGATTCCACTCTGGAGCGCCGCGACTGGGACAGGATGTTCCGCTGCTTCTTTTTTTGTTCTTCCCTTCTCGTCTCGTGGGTCAATTCCAGACTTGAAATCGCACTCCATTTGGTTGTGGTTCGTAGGTGTCACTTCTGATAAAAGAGTTATCGATTTATTAGCATTTCTTAAACTTTCGCAAAACTTACACTGTTGTAACATTTCTTACATTTTGTAGCAAATCATACAAAATTTGAAACGTTACGCATTTAGTCGCAAATTATACACTTTCGCAAAATATCAACTTTAATTATTGTTGGTCCATTTATTATCGTAATCTTAAAAAACTTGTATCACTTATGTAAAATGTATCATTTCATACACTGAACGTACAGTAGTCCACAAATTTCATAAACTTAAAATTCCCTTTTTCACTACCTACCTAACAAAAATATTTTTAATTAAAATAAACCTTTTTCAAAGCATCTTCACAATAAAAACAGTTCCAAGACACAAAGAATACCTACTACAGGGAACTCCCAAGGCCCCATTTTACGAAGCAAAAAGTTACAATTGACAAGCAAAAAGCTGGCAACATATGCAAAAACTGCATAGTCAAAACACGATGTTACTAAATTTTTACTTGTAAATTGTAATAATGAGGCTCTGGTTAAACAAAGCTTAACTACATAAATTTAACTTTGCTTAGCCTAATATCTAAGCAAACTTTAAGTGTGATTAACCCATTTAAGTAATCGTTTGTAATTTTTGTCAGCTGTTCATTAATAATTTTCATTTTTTTTTGACGTTTCCTGCTGTACGTATACAGGCTGAACTTTTCAAGTGGGCTTGGAGGGCCAAATCCGGAACTATAAGGAATAGCGAAAAATGCTCGAAAAAGTCACGAGCCCGATTATGATGAAACTTTAAACCTCATCATTAGATTTTTTAAAAACCTATAATCCTAGCTGGGAATCGAACCCATTGATTTAGAAAAAAAATAACACCCTTTATTATTACACCATACGATAGTGTTGCTGTTAAGGATCAAATTCTGGGAAGTAATGATATACGGCAAATTTAAGGAAAACTTAGAATTTTAATAAAATTCATATTTCTTGTCTGTCTCTTAGTCTCTTATCACACTGGGCAGAGACCACCGCCTCCGCCCAGTGTGATAAGAGACAGACATATACTTGCCAGCTTGTTTCTTGTAGTGTATTAAACGCGAGATTACGGTACTACTTACTAATTCCATACGCGAGATACAACATTATGTTCTACTTTCAAATTTTACCTGCCCACGAGCATCATTTAGAAGACGAAATAGTCCGTTCTGTGATTACGAACAAAATTGACATAAAATATTAATTTTATGAAAATTCAAAGTTTTCCTTAAATTTTTAAAAAGAAATTATAAATAGATCACAAAAACTGATGTCATCGGCGGGATTCGAACTTTCGAACCCACGGCCTTTCCCTAACACTGCGGTATGTGGATCCAACGCTAACCTTAATAGCGCGATGTAGAAATTATGAATATGATATGAAGCAAAAATTCGATGTTGTCGGTAGTGGTCATCGTAGCTCAGTTGGCAGAGCAGTCCCCTGATAGGAAATGGCCGTGGGTTCGAATCCCGCCGATGACATCAGTTTTTGTGATCTATTTATAATTTCTTTCTTAATATTTTAAGAATAGTTTAAGCAAACTCATTGCTTTGAAATACAAAAATATTATTTCCTTTTCTAATTTATGATTTTGATCGTATATGTATAATGGCGAATGTTTACATTGAAATTATTAAAATCTAACACTATTTGGGGCACTTTGATTGAATTTTCTTGGCTTTTCAACCGACTTCTAAAAAATGAGGAGGTACTCAATTCGTCAGTATATATATATTTTTTTCTTTTTTTTCGCCGGGCACCACTGGATATACCCTCTGCTAGTAACCAGAGACGCCCGGCAACGGACGTTAGAGCGGCCGCGGCCTTGGGCCAAGGAATTAAAAAAAAAAAAAAAGTACATTTTTTTAGTTTGATAGGTTGGTGGACTGAATTTATTGAAATCTACTACTTTCCAAGTGCCATTTCAATTTAGTCCCATTCCGACAATTATTTGGTCCCATTTCAATTTTGTCCCATTCCGAAAATTATTTGGTCCTATTTCAATGTGGTCCCATTCTGAAAATTATTTGGTCCCATTCCGACAATTATTTGGTCCCATTCCGACAATTATTTTGTCCCATTTCAATTTGGTCCCATAACAACAATTATTTGGTCCCATTTCGGTAATATTAAGTTTGTTTTTGTGTAATTTTTTTACGTGTTTTCGAATATTGTAATAATGCTGAGTTGTGTCCTCCTTGAAACTACATAATTAAGACAATTTTCCTAGTATTACATCTACTCTAAAATACATCTCTTTTTTAAAAAGTAGGTTTCTACATACATAAATATTATCATCATGCCTATAGGTAGGTATCCCCCGAAGGGTTAGGCAGAGGTGCATTACACAACTGCAATTTCCTACGTAATAGACGGTAAACCTTGTTACCAAGTATTATAATAGTACATTTTACGACAAGGGAGATATTTTGTGAAAAATATTTTTACTCTCGAGTCTTAATTATTACTTTTCATCGCCTTCTATGAAAAAGAAAGAAATGTACTAGCGACGAAAAAAGTTCGCGCGTTTTGTTTTTTTTTTTCGGTTAGATTACTATGAAAGATTCATGGTCCAAATTCAAATCTCATTATTGCCCGCAAAAAAGTCTCTGAACAGAAGAGAGCTACTTTAGGCGCACTTATATAGGAACAAAACACCACTTTTTGAATAGAAGTGATGAAAAAAAAAATTATAACCACTATATTCTTCACAAACCAAAATTCCAACAGCCCGCACAGATATTAGTCCTAGCATTTACCTACTTAGTTTCAATGTGGTAAAGATTATTATTACATACATTATAAACGAGTACTAGAGCAAACTAGAAGGTGATTACAGGGAACAGAAGGGGTTGAGACACTGGGGTCATGGGGTCCGAGTGCTCGCCGCCTTTATAGAGACATTGCTAAACGCCTAATCGATGCTTCTCAGGACCAGAAGGCTGGCTATTTTCTGGCCCAAAGAAGTATCGCAATCCAACGTGGCAACACAGTCACCATTCTGGCAACCTTCCCAGTCGGCAATGACGCGGAGGATTTTTTAAACGATATTTTGTAATGTAAATATTTTTAGTATATAATTATGTATATTGTAATTCTTATTGTAAATAAATCGCTATCTATACTAAATCTAGAATATATCTAGGCCACTCTAAAAATATAAAATGCATTCAAAGGAAGTCGTATTCCGTTTTAACACTGTAAGTAGTTTCGACACCAAACCACAGAATAGGGAATAGTACTTACATACAGAACTTGCACTCCGACGTTAATTAAAGCACATACTTTTGTTTACAGAGAATATCATTCGAACGTTAGGGTTGTCAAGAAAGTACCAGCATAATTTGACCAATAATTATGACGTCAATGCCTCAATATCAACTCTATGGTCAATGCCGTATCGTATTTTTTGATCGAGTGACATAGGCCTGACCAAACCCACATTTAACACAAACTCTTTTAAAACTAGGAGCTGCGGTCGCTGCCGTGGTACTGCGCTGCAGCATGCAATTGAGCGAAGTGACTATTGTCAAATGTTTGGTCAATAACTTTTTTTGAGGGTCCTAAATCAAAATTCAGTCTCGAACAAAACCTGCTCCTGAGAATGCTTGATTTTTGAGTGAAAAAATCATGAAAATCGGTTGGGTAGTTGTCGAGAAACAATTTCACATCGAGTTGCTTTTGAGTCACCTGATAAGGAGCTTCGCTCGCTACGCTCGCTTCGCTCAATTAAGTACGTAGGAAAGATCCTTTATAAGGTCCTGGCAACCATGTTGCCTTCATGAATTTAATCGATTTCCAAAACATGTTTAGGTATATTTTTGTATTTCAAAGCAATGAGTTTGCCTAAACTATTCTTAAAATCTAAGAACGCTAACCTTACTAGCGCGATCTAGAAATTATGAATATGATATGAAGCAAAAATTCGATGTTGTCGGTATTGGTTATCGTAGCTCAGTGGTCAGAGCATTCCCCCTGTTAGGGAAAGGCCGTGGGTTCGAGCCCTGCCGATGACATCAGTTTTTGTGATCTATTTATAATTTCTTTCTTAATATGTTTAGGTATAATTATTTTTGATTGGCTCTATGGAACACTGCATATGCCTATGTCAAACTCAAAGACATACTGTCACACTTCATAACTGTCAATTGAAGTTGACTTATTTTAGAAAATCGGGGCTTTTAAAACTTTTTTTTCTAATACTACATATAAAAGTTAAAAAATTATTTTATTGAACATTCACACAATGTCATATAGCCCAAACTAAGCTATAAGCTTGTACTATGGGATTTAGACAACTGATTTTTAGATTTCGAAATAAATACATAATATACATAGAAAACTCCGAAACAACCATTTGTGGATCACACAAATATTTGATTCGACCCGGGAATCGAACCAGAGAGTCCAGAGTCGAAAGCCGATGCACTACCGACCACGCCACCGAAGCAGTTACTCTAAGCTCAATCTCGAAATTTTTCTTTTTATCAAAAATTTATATTCTCTTTTAGTTTTTGTTTGGTATATATCTCCACTGGTTTCCTCTGCCTTATAAGGGTTCCAATTAATTTAGCTTTAGGTAATTAATTTGTCTTAATATTACCAATCACGTGATACAGTGGAAACCGAATAACCCGTTTATGGTTAGATAATTACTCGACGCCTTCTAATTGGCTAATAAACTGGTTCTGGATAGTAAAACGTTGCGAATTCGTCTGTCTGTTTGTCTGGTAAGCCTTTCTAAACTTCGTAACAAATTATGATATGGTTTCATTAGAAATGTAATACAAAAACACAGACTGTCGTCTGAAGCCAAGATACATAGTACTCCGAGGGGGTACGCAAAACATGCGTGTGTAATAAACCCATACCTGTAGATACTGTACTTTTGATGATCCTATGTAATAGAGGGCAATCCTACTGCTTTTACAGGGTATTATTCATTATAAAATATGTAAATATTCTGTAATCGGAACCTACACTCCAATAGGCAGAACCAGAGACGATGTTGTATCACTACAATCTCTGTATAGGGATTGCTATAATATTAGTTAACTAGCTAGTACTATACATAAGGTGCTAAAATGCTCTACCGACATCTTTGCGGGCCCATGTCATCGTCACCGGTAGTCTGGCAAATATACTCCTCGGGAACCACCTATAGGTAAGAAGGTACGCTGGGATTAAACAATTGACGAAATGTGAGCGTAATAAGCACCTCTGTCTACCCGTTCTGGGATATAGACGTGAGTTATTTATATGTATACTGCGGTGTAAGTGTAGTATTGTCAAGTTTACGTTAGTACGAGGTAACATATTAGTTTAATGTGTTACAGGTCGCAGTGTAAGTGTACGTGAACGTTTATGTGACCTCTTTTACACACACATGTGTTGTACACACAGCTACAAAAAGAGTTTTTACTCTACTTTTCGTGGTCACTCACACAAATGGATAGCTCCACTTATCCCTCGCCAACTGTAATAACTTTTCAAAATAAACAAATGGAGCAATTACTTTTTAATTTCAAAAAGTATTTCGCCTTAATCTAGTTATCGTTGTTAATTAAAAAAAAACTCTTGTCGTACATAATTTTTAAAAAATTTACTCGTTAAAATTGCAGTAATAAAAATATTCTTTAATCAAATAATAATTATGAAGTTTTAAAATAAACATAAGGTAGTATTTATTTATATCCAAGGACGTCTGATTCCGGAATAATATAAATAGGCAGGGAATTATTTCGCTCACATTTAGCCTGAATGTTTAGGCTAACATGTACTAACATCGGTTCAAACTTTACAAAACCTATAAAATGAGAACGTACGCATGTTGGAGTATAATTTACCGTCGGCACAAGAATATTGGTCAATCTTTAGAAAGCTAAACGTGATGTTAGTGATGTTTGTAATTATTTTTTATCGATATCGATGATTATTAATTTTAATAAATTGTATTATTAATAATCATTCACAGATCCTTTTCCCAACTTAGTTGTGGTCGGCTTTCCAGTCTAACTGCGATTCAGCTGAACTTCGATACTTTCCGTGTAACCAACTACCCCTAACAACTACCATTGATGGTCGTGGAAAAAAGGGGCCGACGGCTTAACGTGCTCTTCAAGGCACGGCTAGCATTTCTATTGTATTATTATCTACAAAAAATCACCACTTTGTCAACACAGTTAACATTAGTTTGGCTTACATTAATAAAGATTCGTAGTATCTTGAAATATTTGAATAAGGAAGCTTTTTAAATTTACGCTTTTTAAATACGTGAAAGGTTTGTGAAATGTCTGGTGGTGGTGATGGTATATAATGTTATAGTTTTATAACCAAGGGCCAGATGAAATTCCAAGAGCTTTTAAGATATCTTGTAATGATTCAACTTAGATAACTTTAAAATAAACGCCACTTAAAAATTAGGCTGAACCTGGTAGACACTAAGTAATACTTAAATATAAATAAATAAATAAATAAATATTTTTGGACATTCTCACACAACGTCATCTAGCCCAAATTAAGCTAATATAAGCTTGTGTTATGGGATCTAAACGACTGATAAACATATTTATATATTTCTAAATACATAGAAAATACCCAAACTCCAAAACAAACATTTGTGGATCACACAAATAATTCGAATCGACCCGGAATCGAACCTGGGACCTCAGGGGCGGCAGTCGCATACTCATACCACTGAGTCACCGAGGCAGTCAATACTACTACAAATACTTTCTAGTCCTTACCTATTAACACTAGGAAACATTCGCAGATACACATACTTGCATACATAATTATATCAATCAAGGAAATACATAAAAAATCTTTAAACGTTACATGACAAACATGAAAATTACAAAAGTAACGATTGTAATATGTATATAAAAAAAAATATTATAAAGTCGAAGAGTTTGTTTGGTTGTATGTTTGAATGCGCTGATCCCGCGAAGTCCTGGTTCGATGTAAAAAATATCTTTTTGACGAGTAGTGCATTTACCGAGGAAGGCTATATAACATTACGCTACAATGAATATGAGCGGAGCAGTAGTGAAATATGTTTAAAATGCGTAATTTTTTTTTAAATTTTGAGATCTTCCGTTGCGTGCGCGTGCCAAATGTTAATGTTATGGTAAAAATAATGTACTAAAGGATTGTTACTCTTTAAAAGTTAAAAAAAAGTCCACGACGGCATATATCCATCTCTTAAGTTTAACTCACAATAAAATAAAATAGCGAATGTAATTTATTCTAAAATAATTAATTGCGAAGCTTGATGTTATTACGTGCGACGGGAACCAAACTTAGGTCCAAGTCCAAAGCGGGTGGCTGCTAGTGTATTATAAAAAGGAAAGATTAGTAAGTCTTATAACGAATAACTGAAATATTACTGTACCAATTTCAAAAATTCTTTCGCTACAAAAAATTGGCTACAAGAACAACCTAACACGTAGCCCACATTTATTCGTCATCTAAGTCCTAAACATATCAACATTACTGCCGAATACTGAAACGTCACTCAAATATTCAGGTACTCAAAAGTGACGTTTGGGTATGAAAAATATAAAGTTTAAGGGCTGCTCAAGCATTTAAACAGCTCCCAATATTTAAGTGACGTTTCAGTATTCGGTCCTTACTTAAATTATCTACGAGTAGCATGCTAACAGGTAAATTTAGTTTTGGGGAAGTTAAATCGAATGGCCTTCTTTTTAAAGGTTAAATTGATAAGAATCTTAGAATTTAGTTTAAAATATAAATAAAATGTGACGTAACTCTTTCACATGGTATAATTGCAAATTATAAAAAAATTGATTGAACTAATATTTTAAGATCATTTTGGATTATTTAACTATAAAATTTTAAAGTTTGTTACCTTATCTTGTACTGGTACTGATTGTATGTATATCTAGTTATCCCAGAGAACTTTGTATCGCCTCAAATATAAAAAAAAACCCTTCCCTAAACTTCTGCGAATATTTTAATATTTCATGCAAATGTATGTATTATTAATTATAATTGAAAAACGCGACGGACAGATAAATTGTCGTATTCAATATATGGATTTTGTGTATTTTACTTAACAAACTTTGGCTTCGTGATAGTTTCATACTCATATTGCACAGGGAAATACTATTAACTAACAACAATACATAGTATCTACTAAGATTGCTTTGGAGAAAGTAATGTTTTGTTGCAGAAAAGTGAAAGTTGTGGTATTAAATACTTTCTGTGCCATTTATCTTACTCGTAGCGTGGATAACTGACATTATTATCGTACTTATCTTTGTAGTATCATATGTCACAAAGATATAAATAAAATATTACGTGAACGAGTACTTTTTAAAATTAGTTTGGTAGCGTTATAAGTTTTACGATAAAAAATAATAGTATAATCTCACGTGCTTTCTTATAGAAGTAAGCAAATGAATATACCTCTGTATTATATATACCCCTATATTATTGCAGTAACTTTTTAAGTTTCACGTCAAGAATATTATTTTTTTTGGGTATACTTACTTGCCAGATCCTCGTCTGTTAATAAGAGTTTAGACCCATATAGAAAGTATTAAATGATTCGATTGAGTTGTACATTATATAATTAGGTAATTCAAAGCATTGATACATTAAGTATTTTTTTTAATATTTTTGCAAATTTAAAAGCAATAAAAATGCTAACTTTAACTTAATTTACAATCGTAAAAACAACAGTAAATCAAAATACGATTGTAAAAAGTATACCTGTTCAAAAACAGGCGTACTTTTTTGACAAGGAAGTCGTATAAAATAGTTAGATAGCTTGGCATGAAATAATTGAATTTGCTTTTTTGTATATACTTTACTGCTTAAGGATAAAGTTAACGACCTTCTTCTAACTATGAAATAACCCGAAAATTAACTAGGTCGCCGCAGTCGCGAAACGTACCGTTACGCTGCAGCATATATTTGAGCGAAGCGAGTTTAAATTCAAAATTCTGGCTTCGTAAGAACCTGGGTAATTCTGTAAGCTTTTGATGAGTGCAAGAAAATCCGAAATCGGCCGAGTATTCGCCGAGAAACAATTTAACATAAATCGTAACAAAAATAATTTGAGTCACCCGTAATAATTTGAGTCAATCGTAACAAAAATTTTACTTATAGAAATGTGACAGATTTTATCGATAACTCTAAAAGGCAGACGATTGAAATCACTAGTCCTCCTGCAAGTGGCTGTCGTCTAACCTAAATCTAAGTCGACGGCATTCGTTGGTGCACGTGTTACTTTACCGAGATATCTAATACCTATAAATTTTACTTGAATACTTTACGATAAATTACTTCGCACTGGTGGAGATATTGCATAACGACATCCTAAGGTTCTTACTGGGATGGTTTTAAGTAGAAATATTGTAATATTAGCAAATATAATTAACTTTTATGGTGATGTCATGGTCTCTGGAACGCTCTTCCGTTACATGTGGCGTGCACAGACACTTGGATCGTTCAAACTTTTGACTAAAGAATATTATCTTTCGATCTGTAGTTAGAACTGTCATTAAAACTGTACTTATTTTATATATTGTATTCATAGTTTTGTATTTAAGAATTATAAGTAGGTTACTATGTAATTAATTTATTCATCGGATTTTTCGCAAACCATTCTTTCTCTCATCTTTGTTTGTTTTTTTTCTCCTCACCTTTGTTTTATCTATTACTAAAGTTATTTATATATTGTACACTACCCACATTATATCATATATATCTCTCTCCATCCAAAGGTTGCCTGGAAGAGATCGCTTATTAGCGATAAGGCCGCCCTTTGTACATTATATGTTACTATTTATTGCTTGTGTACGATGTACAATAAAGAGTACTTATCTTATCTTATTTATGCTCACTTTTCACTTTCATAGTTACTGGTAATTTGTGTTCATATTTTAACCCTTTATAAGGTACTTTTTTTTAAAATTCCGTGGCCCAGGGCCGCGGCCGCTCTAACGTCCGTTGCCGGGCGTCTCTGGTACGCAAGCAGAAGGTCTGTATTTCCAGTGGCGCCCGGCGGAGGTTTATAAGGTACTAGTGGGCGCCCGCGGCCTCGCTTTCATAACATATTATTATTTTATACCTATAAAACCTTCCTCTTTAATCACTATATCTATTAAAAACCCTCATCAAAATCCGTTGCGTAGTTTTAAATATCTTACATAGTGACGGACAAACAGCGGAAGTGACTTCGTTTTTTTTTAAACCTAATGTTTTTGATATTCGAAGTTACTATCACGGTTCAAACCACCAAACATGGTCAGCTGTAAATTGCATTAGAAGTCACCTTTATGGTCAAAATGTCTTTGAATCAAGGCTCAAACGAAAACTTACCAATTTTACCGGTGCATCGAGGAGAGTTAATTGCAACAGTTTAAACGCATACTTTATAAAGTAGGTATTTTGTTTCTTGAAGTCCTTAAACAAAACGACAGACGGTTGCAAAATGTTTAATGTAAAATGTAGGTAGGTACTTTAAACAGTATGGATATACCTATTACAGAAGTGCAAGATAACTGCATCCTTGCACAATCCACGTCCGCGCAATACATACACCTATATGGAGTTTCAAAATATCTTTACCATGAGTATGCAATTGTATTCAATAAACCTTATTTACATTGTTTACACATGTAAATAGATATGTGTAGTTAATCATTCTTCTTACTTCTAAGATTATAAACTAGCTGATCCCGGCGGCTTCACTTGAGCGGAATAAAACCTATATGGTATTTGTTGAGTAATCAATAAAAATATTTTCTGGAAGAGATTGCTTTTAACGAGTCGTTATTTATTCAAAATTATGTCGCCTGAATGTCTGTCTAATGTTTTGTGCAATAAACATTGATTCTTCTTCTTCTTTCTTTAAAAACGTGGCTCCATCGACATTCATCGATGATTTCGCCAATGTCAAGGTAATGCTTGATTAGTATATAGTCCCACACAGAAGAACTAGTTATTCCTAACTAGCTCCAGGTGCAGGTTTAATTAACATGCTCTTTAATATTGTTATACCCGCGTGAGAACTTATATTTTGTGAAGTCAGTCAAAACAAATGATGTCAATCATTATCAATTGAGTCAGTTTGTTAATCATTCTAGAATTATCAATTATGACGATCTGTAAAAAGCCATTGTAATCTTGATTAATTATTATTATTAAATAATACTTCCTTTCTATTGTTTAGATAAAAGATTGATTAGTAAAGGACCTACATTAAATGTAATTAGGTACTAATACTACGCGAGTACTATTAGATACCTTCTACGCCCAAGACCATCGACCTCCATGATCGGGGCTTGAGGACGGCGGGATAGCCACCCGCTGTCCTTACAGAAGCACAGCCTAGAAGGGTCGCGTGCTGCTACGTAGCACTCAACCAGATTCACTCACTAACGCGGGATCAAATCCGACCAAACCGCAGCGCAGAGGCCACGAAGGTGGCCAAAGTCCGCCGGGGGCCATTGGAAATACAAAAACGGATTAACTTTGTATCTAGGATTAAACTTATATTATTGGAGTCCTGCTTATAGTTAAGTAAATATGTGCTGTCGGGTTTTTTTATTGTTTAATTATTTATTTTAATTTACAGCTTTTGGGTTTCATACTTTTGTAATACGATATCTCCTACCAAGTTACATTGAAACATATAAGTTGTTTATATATTTCTAAAATCCTCTTTAAAAACTCTTCATTTTGATTTCGAAATTTTCTCGAAATTCTTTTTTTATGACAACGAACATTATGGCGCCAAAACGCCAGGGTATACTTTTTATTCACAGTTTTATGTGAAAATCAGAAGATAATTAAATTACCTTTCATTTAAGACCCCATTTGTCGAAATCCATCCAGCCGTAGAGGGGAACAAAGAAACATAAATACATACGCATGAAACACATAACTCTCGCTGACGCAGTCGGGTAAAAAGAACAACAAATTAACCTTCAATACTTATTTAAAAATATAAGTTTATTGCATATTTGTTACAATCCAATGACTGTTTGTAGTTAAATATAGTTACAAAAAACTTCCGACTTTTGATTATTTGAATACCTATCAAATGGCGAATCGATTTTAAAATTTATCTTCATTTGATTGAAACTTGCTGTGATTATAGGAAGCAAATAATTATGTAACTGATTCCCAGTCTCACGATTTCTCTATTGTTACATAGGTACCTAGAATCTATGTACTATCGTTTTCTTTTGTTTAACGTATTTAATGATAACATAATTACTTCACTGCAAGTGACGATGTAGGCCGGCAGTGCACGGCACGAGTGGCGGCACGGCAAACTATTTTATTCTGATCAAATATTTTTTTATCCCAATTTAAAATTATTTTTTCTGTTTAATATCAAATGGTAGTCGTTCCACGTAAAATATTGAAGTTCAGCCGCATCGCAGTTAGACTGGAAAGCCGACCCCAACTGAGTAGGGAAAAGGCTCGGTGGATG
Source organism: Nudaria mundana (assembly GCA_963556515.1). Lineage (NCBI taxonomy): Eukaryota > Metazoa > Arthropoda > Insecta > Lepidoptera > Erebidae > Nudaria > Nudaria mundana. The sequence continues at coordinate 20,357,304 of OY748293.1, forward strand.
ATATTCATAATCTTCGCAAGTTCGATCACGTTTCTGGCTTCCCTTCCGAATTGCAGTGGTTACCCATACGTCAGCGGCGTAGCTGTCTGATGATACTTTATATTTATACCTATTTACATTCTCCTACTACCCCTTCTTACTTGTCTTCCAACGTCCAGTAAATATGCTCCAACCACAATCGCAACTGGCGCTCTGCTGACAATCAGCTTCTTTTGTGCCCCAGTCACACATCTAGTCTTGTCCACTCTTCGTTCTATATTCAATCTGTCCTTCTTTGGAACGCCCTTCCTCTCGATATCAAAATGTCCACTAACCGTTATATTTTTAAAAGAAAAGTTCGTCTTAAAGCACTATCTTAGACTATTGACAGAGCCGTCTCAGTAACTTTCAAGTAATCGTTATTATCTGTGTTTATGTACATATGTTTACTGTTCAGTAGGTATATAATTTTGTGTACCTATGCATAATATGCATATATGTATGTATGTAGGTATTCTTATAACTATGTATATCTGTTTTATGTTTTTAGAGTTTTCGAAACGAAAATCTCTTATACAACAGTAATGTCCGTCAGTCCGTAAACAACTTTCAACTCGAGAACGGCAAGAGCTAGAGACTTAGTGTAAACGCCAATCGACTTAGCATAGTCGAAAACCCCCAAAATGAACTTGACCTTTGACCTCTGATCTGAATGTCAAGTTCAAAACGAGGTCAAATCGAGAACGGTAATAGTTAGAGACTCAAGACCAGATGCAATTAACTCAGCATGGTCCAAGACCTCTAAAATGAACTTGACCTTAGACCTCTGATCTCAATGTCAAGGTCAAATCGAGAACGGTAATAGTTAGAGACTAAAGACCAACTGCAATCAACTCAGCATGGTCAAAGACCTCTAAAATGATGTTGAACTTCATGTCATGTGACATTTTTTAGATTTTATGAAAAAACTTTCGAAAACTCTGAAATATATGGCAAATTTTTGCCATATTTTTAACTTGTTATATGTGTAGTTTATCTGGGTATATATTTATGTAAGTAAATATTTTAGTTTGTTTAGTTAAGTGTACCGTATAATGTACCTACTCAGTCTATTCTCTGCATCACCAGGCGCTGTCTCCAGGAGCGAGAGAATCGCGGCGATATTGTCATCGTGCCACGTATTTCTATACACTCGCTATAAACGCGTCTCCACACGGCGATGTTATCGCGGCGATAGAAGTATAGACTCGTCGCGATTCTCTCGCTCGTGAAGACAGGCGCCTAAGGTTGGTTGACAGAGAATGCCTTTGGCATTAAGTCCGCCTTTGTACATATACATGTGCATAAAGATTTAATAAATAAAATAAATAATGTTCAAATATGATATTGTAGCAAACGTCGGTCACGTCACCCAATTAACTGAATAGGGAACTCGATTGAATTGAATAAGTGCCATGCTCATAGGGCTGTCGTGGTAACTGTAACCCTCGCGTTATTTTTACGAAAAAATGCTCTTTAAAGTTGAATATCTCACAAACGTATATAATTAAACAAAAAAATTATTAAAGCAACCTTCTAATGTTTTTATAAGACCTATCTCGTGAGACTTCATACGATGTATTAGACGCAAGATAAAAAAATCCCAAAACAATGTTAGACATGTGAGGAAGTACGAGGACGGACTGACAGATGATATGACATTATACTTACATATAAACAAAAGTCAAATCTATAATGTACTTACCTACTTTTATTGGTTTCTTGTAAAAAACACACAAATACATTAGGGCAAAAACAAAAGTTGATCTACGAGTATACTACTATTATAAAGAGGAAAGATTTGTATTTTTGTATGTTTGTAATGAATAAACTCAAAAACTACTGTGCCGATCAAAAAATCTTTCACCATTGGAAAGCTACATTCACCCTGAGTAACATAGGCTACTTTTTATCCCGGTAATGTGTTCCCACGGGAATCGGGAACGAGTAAACTAAATCACGCAGGTAGAGCTGCGGCGATCAGCTAGTCGCTAATGTATTGATAATGGAATAGTTGTCTTGTAGTTATTATATTTCATTGCCAATCAATCGTTCAGTTAACCTTTGCATTTAATAAGATACATAACTGACATAATACATCAATAAAATATACAAAAAATACATCTTCTGTGTATAAAATTGGGCAAGAAGTATAAGACTACTGAATTACAGCCGAATAAATGCTTCTATTTGGTTGGCTGAAGTCGACGCTGGCAGGTTCACTCTCCGCGCATCAGTAATGTGAAGGTCATCGGTCACTGATATTAAAATCAACCTTCACTTGATATTCATAGTAGTTTTCAAATTAATAGCCACTGATTTATCATTAAGCTATAATATGCAAATGTATAATCGTTGAACCCACAAAAAACTTAACAAAAAAAGAACCTACGTATATATTTTTGGCTATATAATATTAACTAGTTATCCCGACGAACTTGTATCACCTCAAAAAAAAAATATATAATATTTCATTCAAATGTGCAAATTGAAAAACGCGGATGGACAGACAGACAAATTGTCGTATTAAATATATAGATATCCTTCAAGGGTTGATTAATGTTGTGAATGAAAACGTGTTTTTATACGAGTATCAAAAGTTTTTGCTGGATTTTTTATGTAGACAAGAATGGATAGGGTAAGGAACGAAAAATTGAGAAGCGAGCGGCTGTCATGGTATGGACATGTTATGAGAAGAGAGGAAAGTAATGTCGTTAGAAAGGTGCAAAGTATAGGCTGTAGAGAGTTTAAGAAGTAGAGGTAGACAAAAGAAAAGATGGATGCCGGATGGAATGTGTGAAAGAGGATATGACAAGGAGAGGAGTGACTGAAGAGATGACGTCTGACAGAGATGTGTGGAGGAGAAAGACTTGTTGCGCCGACCCCAAATAATTACGGTAAGGTCAGGTAGATGATGAACTGTTATGTAGACAGGATTAAAATTATAACAATGTGTCACACGCTTTTTTCTTCGAATTTATTAGTTTTGATGTACCTACTATTGACGTGTTGAGTGTGATGTGATGACATATGTACATTATGATCATAGATGTATCCCAGAAAGAGTATCCCATACTTTGATAGTAATTTTGTTGAATCACGTAACTGGGGCAAGTCTTGCCATGGTCTCCAACGCGGCCGTGTCCTTCTGCGAGCAGTCGTGCTCGTGAAGGAGGCGACCGAGAGACCTCCTCTCCCCGCTGAGTTTCGCAGTCACCGGCCAGGGCGCTGCAGACTCATGTACGCCCAGGACCCTCGACCTCCATGATCGGGGCCTGACCGTCGCCAGATAAAACCCGACCCCAACGAAAACCCAGCCAAACCCCAGCGCAGAGGTCATACAGGTGGCCAAAGTCTGCCAGGGGCCACTGGAAAATCCTGGAGTGTTCACCAGAGGGCCTCGGCAACGGACGTGGGAGCGGTCGCGGCAATGGGCGGCGGATTAAAAAAAAATACCGAGTTCTATAGAAAATCTATAACCACATAGAATCTCTGCTGTCTGAGACTCTGAGCGTATATTTGCACAATACAATAAATAATGGAACATAATACCTATTTGCTTTTTAATTTTTTGCCCGACTTAAAAAAAAGGAGGAACCTTTTTGTTTTGATTTTTTTAAATTTAAAGGTACTACTTTCCAAGTCAATTTGGTCAGATTTCGATTTGGTCCCATTTCGGTAATTTGCAATCTTTGACGTGTTTTTTTTTGGTAAAAAAATTGGTAAAAAAAACAATTTTTAAAATCAAGCTTTTATCATGATAATATTGCATTGTCATGTGACTTACATACGCGGGCAAGGTTTCAGTTCAATCGGAAACCGGGGAGTGTGTTCAATTTAACTTGTAAGATTTTGATTACACATGGACATCGGAACAGGTGAAAGTAATTAAAAGCTTGTAAAAATCAAAGTTTATGTTTTTCTCCTCCATTTTACGCTAACTTAATCCACAGAGCCTTTTCCCAACTCAATTGGGGTCGGCTTTCCAGTCTAACTGCGATTTAGCTGAACTTTGATATTTTCCGTGAAGCGACTGCCATCTGACCTCCACAACCCATGGGCGATATCGAAGCCGCGAAGTTCTGTGGTTAGACCGGTCGGATTTTTGATATAGGGCTCCAACTACCCCTAACGACTGCCATAGATGTTCGTATGACAACCGGGACCGACGGCTTAACGTGCTCTCCGAGGCAAGGAGGGGTCTTACTGTAAGAAATGGTCACCCATCCTAAGACTGGCCCGGCTAGATGTTGCTTAACCTTTGCAATATGTTAACCTTGTCGGTTACCAATAAACCACGAGCCCCGTTAACTTAATCCAAATCAAGTGTCGTTATAATGCCTTGGAATTCTTGTGCACAATTATCTACAGACCTACGAGTTCATAGGTATAACAAACTGCCAACAGCTCATTAATGGAATTGCATTAGTGACTATATCCGTAGGACATTATGAAATACCTATGTATAGTTAGTAACCCTTTATTTTGCGTGATTGATCACTTCCACGTAATGAAGAAGCACAATATTGAAATATAATTACGTGTCGCCATCGCCAATAATAGTGTCACAACACAGGTTAATACAAATTTGAGATATGCCATCCAAAAACTTTATCTAGCAAAAAAATGTGATTTCTCAAAAACTATTTTTTTTTGTGTTATGACGGTTTTGTGGTATGTAGTGTTATTACACTATCCTCGCTGATAGGCAGTATGCTATTTTCCCACAGAGGCTATTAATCAACAAATTGCACAATGCTAGTGAGTAGATAATGCAGTTATCCTAGTATTGTCTCTCCTTGTACATTAAGCTATTATTATTTTTCTTTAATTTGCTATTCAACCAAAGGTTGTCTGGATAATCGCTAGGTATAATATTATTGTCTCTTATGTCTATGAGTAGGTATTTGATTTGATTTGATTTGACATAATACTATTGTCTCCATAGATATACAAAATACGTAATTTTCTCGATATTGTCTCACATTTCCGTACCGTAACTTTGATGATTCAACGTTATACACGGCAAGCATATTATTGTTGCGATCCACAAATGTTTCTTTCGGAGTTTCGGAGTATATATACGAGTAGATAGGGTAGGTAGGACATATTGTGTTCCCTATACATCAAATAGCACCTAAGATGTAGTTATGTAACATTAAATTAAATAAATCTAAATACTTTGCAATATTCCGCCACATGCAAATTACCCAACTCTCGTATTTATTGATACACAAGTCCGCCCTCCTAACCCACTTAGGCCGAAAGAATAGAAAAATAATTTTGAAAATATAATAAATATGAGAGTTGTGTTATCGTGCAAAAAATAATAAAAAACCTCGACACGTATTTCGCCCCCAACCAGGGGCATCATCATCAGGAGATGTCGACGCATAGATAACCTCCTAATAGATTCCGCATGCAGGGCAACAAACGCGCGCATGATTGATTTCGCAAGCATGTAAAGCTATGCCTAAAATCACGACGTCAGTGACAACCAACTTCGCGAAGTATGACCACGTGCGATTTTATAATTAAAAAAAAATGTTTTTGTGAGCATTTTCATTTTCAATGGCTTCCTGTTCCGTAAAATGGTGTGGCAAGTCGGCGAAGACATCAAATTACCAAAAAGATGGCATTACATTTCACCGGTAAGTAAATTAGACATAAATGTAAATATAAAATTGACTAGGCACCTGAGTTCAATTTATTCTGGTTGGTAATAGAACATAAACACAAACAATTTCGAACCCGTTGATGTATTTTTGAAATTACTCTTTCACTCATTAGCCAAATTATAATAGCTATCCTTTTCTAACAATACATTACAATAGCAGTTGAATCGATAGTGATGGGATATCGGTATGATATAGTACGTCATCGATATTTTGCAGTATTATTGCCGTAGGTGCTTTAAAAAGTAGTACCTATAAATAAGCAACATGTTGTCGCCCGCGACTGCGTCTGCTTGAATTTCGGTAAGCTGCGATTCATTTGCGACCAATTTGTGCGTTGGCATTATTTAATTTTTTTTCGCAGCTAATGTGATTTAGTATTAGCAATGTAACTGAGATATTATTTTATAGGTTTCCTGGATGCCCCGAGGAAAAAGAAATGGGTAGATGCAACATCTCGTGGGGAGAGTTGGTTTCCCACCAATAACAACGTAAAATATTAAGAAAGAAATTTTAGTCCCGCCGATGACATAAGTTTTTGTGATCTATTTTTAATTTCTTTCTTAATATAAATTATATTATTTTACATCTATTGAATAAAAATATAAAATTATAATGTATCATCATCAGAGATGAGGGACTCGTGGCTTAGTGGTAACCGTGTATATTAACACATTGCTAAGGTTAAGCAACATCTAACCAGGTCGGTCTTAGAATCGGTGACCATTTTTTTAGAAATTGAGACCTCCGTGCCTCTGGGAGCACCTTAAGCCGTCGGTCCCGGTTATTATACGAACATATATGGCAGTCGTTACGGGTATTTGGGGCCCTAAATCAAAATCCAACTGGTCTAAGTACAGAGCTTTGATATCGCCCATAGTTTGTGGAGGTCAGAATGATGGCAGTCGCTCCACGGAAAATATTAAAGTTCAGCTGCATCGCAGTTACACTGGAAAGCTGATCCTGAGTTGGGAAAAGGCTCGGTAGATGTGCGATCATCAGAGAAATAGGTAGAAATTTTTTACTTAAAGTTTGAGGAAATAGGAACTGAGAGTTGATAATACCTGTCCCTCTTGATTAAGTCCCGATACCTATTCCTATAAAATATAATAATAAATTAAAAAAAAAAAAATAATGTATTTAAAAATGTATAAAATAAGATTATAAAGGAATAAACGATATAATAAAATTATAAAAATATAATATAATATACCTATTTTTTTTTTTTAGCTCCGCGGCCTATGGCCGCGGCCGCTCTAACGTCCGTTGCCGGGCGTCTCTGGTTACAAGCAGAACGTATTTCCAGTGGCGCCCGGTAATATACCTATCAAAATTTTATCGACACATTTTCATCCCTATCCCATCTCTAGTATTCGGTGCATTCGAAGATTGACCTTGAAACAGCCAATCATAGCGCACTTACATGTTTCCGCGCGCCCCTCGCATTCCGCCAAAACAGGTGAACTCGGTAAGGAACAATATTACAGTAATGCGGAATCTATTAGGAGGTTATCTATGTGTCGACGGCTCGGCGCACACACTTTTTCTATTCTTTCGGCCTAAGTGGGTTTGGAGGGCGGACTTGTGCATGAATAAATACGAGAGTTGGGTAATTTGCATGTGGCGGAATATTGCAAAGTAGTTAGATTTATTTAATTTAACTATGGACTTCCGAAAAGTAACGCCTGATAGTATTAACGTTATGTAACATGTTCAGCAATAAAATTATTGATTGATTGATTGGAGTTTGGGTATTTTCTATGTACAATATGTAGGTATGTATTTAGAAATATATAAGTAGGTATGTTGATCAGTTGTCTAGATCCCATAGCACAAGTTTATATTAGCTTAATTTGGGTTAGATGACGTCGTGTGAGATCATAGAGGATGGATATATCTGGCGAAGAAAGACTTTCAGCCGCCTCCTTCACGAGCGTGAGATTTTGATGATTAATCAATAATAGGTACCTACATTCAGTTAGTGGGAATCGACCAATTTGCCATAGTTAACTCTGTTTACGACATAAAAAATATACCTATACATTAGAACTACGAGTATGTAACTATGTAATGGTCCAATAAAGAAATAAATAGTTGATTATATGATTGCGAGGTTAATTATAATAATATCCACTTATATATTTATTATTTAATTGAGAGATTTGCCTATGACTATTTTGTTATTTATAAATTTTACCTGGCTTTTGGCTTTGACGTCAATCCATACCGTCAATTCTTTTTTTATATTTGTACATAAATTTACAATATGTCAGGATTCAGTATTATTATTATAATTTACACAAACGTTTCATCATCCACCGAGCCTGTTTCCCAGCCTTGTTGGAATCGGCTTTCCAATCAAACAAACATTTGTGGATTACACAAATATTTGATTAGACCCAGGAATCGAACCCGAGACGCTGGCGTCGAAAGCCGACGCACTACCGACCACGCTACCGAAGCATTTCAATTTACACAAACGTTTAAGTTTCAAAATATAGTTTTTTTTAAATGTTTTATATGTATGTACTTAGTACCTATCTACTAAGTATGTAGAGACAGAAGTACAATCATTAGAATTCATTTTGTATGATAGATTAAATTTTTATTGACCAATTCAACCATGATTCAACATTATATCTTTTTCTACATGTTAACAAAAAACACTTGTATACCGTTTCACTTTTATTTAATATACAGGATTTAACCTGACCGGTTTCGCTTTATAGCATTATCAAAGGTTGTTGTTCACTTTACATATGTTATTGTATTTTTTGTTAACATGTATTACTATAAGTTTCACCAAGTGCCGACAATCGAAACCATCAACTATATATCTTTTTCATCATAGGTAATAAACTTAATCGTTCTAGAAGCTGATACGAGTTTTTTCTAAATATGAACACGACCATTTTTTGCAAAAATATGATTGTCCACTTTAGGGAACTAGTTTGAATCAGCTTTTTTAAACTATTGACGTCAATATATAACTTGTATCATGGATGTCAGTCATAAATTATATTTTTATTTGTTTTTATAATTTGCAAACAGGACAACAAAACTAAGTTTTTTTTTTTAAATCCGCGGAAAGAATTCGCCCAGCGGCGCCCGGCGGACCTTGGTCACCCGTGTGGCCACTGCGTGGTGGTCGGGTGTTACCCCGTATCTTTAGGGTCGGGTTTTATCCCGCGTCGGTGAGTGAAGGCGTGCGTGGGGTGAAGTCCCACATCACGCAGCCCTTCTAGCCTGCTTCTGTAAAGACGGTGGGTTGCTAATCCATCGTCCTCAGGCCCCGATCATGGAGGTCGATGGTCCTGGGCGTAGTCACGTCTGCGGTGCCCACGCCGCACACTTCGGAACTCAGCGGGGAAGCTATGCACCCTCACCCTACCGGCCGCCTCCTTCACGAGCATTACCTGCTCGCAGAAGGAAACGGCCGCGTTCCACTGGCTCCCGCTAGAGACCATGGCTCGTAGCATGGTCTCCAGCGATAGCGTATCTACGCCCAGGCACTCACAACGAGGTCCCGGCGCTGACTCGCCCACGCTGAGCATTCCACCAACGTGTGGAATGCCGTGTCTTCGCCGGAAGCCTCGCAGTGTTGACACGCGGGTGTGAGCTCACGATGCATGCGAAACAGATATTCACCGAAGTTTCCGTGCCCGGTGATGATCTGTGTCGCACGGTACGTAAGATCACCGTGCTGCCTCTGCAGCCACTCCTCCATGATCGGTCTCGCCGCCGCGATGGTGGTGGTTCCACACTTTGGTTGCTCAAGTAGCACCTTCCATGTCTCCATGTGATCCTGGCGGAGTTGGGACCGCTGGTCCTCGATTACTCGAGACGCAGGCCTGTGGTCCCGCTCCAGCGCCTCCTTGTGCCATTGAAACAATGATGCAAGGGCTCTCGCTTCCAGGTCCCATGGGGGTAAGTCTTGGGCTGAAATTGAGCCAGCGAACGTTACCTTTCCAGGAGAAACGTTCTGCGAAATAACCAAGACTCCAAAATCCTGACCTTGAAAGTTTCGATCATAATGAATGTGCAACTCACGGCTTATTTCTGAATTAATTACAACAAGGAAGAAGGAAGAGAAAGGAGAGGTCTCAATGTCTTATAAAAAGGTCATCATTGGTTTGGTACTTAAAACCAGATCTACTGTGGCAACGATAGCACTCAGCGTGTTGTGCATTTTTCATTTTGCTATAGGATTAATATAATGTACTCATTCATGATCGATTTTAAGTTATTTCTATGTGGGTGGGTGTGGTCTTTATTTCTTTCACCCATCCTAAGACCAGGCTAGTGTTTGCTTAATCTCTGCAACGAATTAACCTTACCGTTTACCACTTAACCACAAGCTCACTATTTGCATTTATTCTCTTTAAATAAACTTATCAATACCATATTTCTATTTATAGATATATCATTGAAGTTGATTGACAAGATTATTAATCATGGTAAAGAACTAGAAAAAACGATTCATAACTTTAAATTAATTTACTTGATTGCCAAAGAAAAAATAAGACGTTTGTCTGAATATTATATATACCTAACCTACTCCTAATTGATAAATAACGATGATACTATACGACGCGGCGACGTTTAATGTGACCTCACAACATTATGAAAAACAAAAGGAAATCATCCATCCATTTAGATCCGAATAAAAAATGCCGGCCATACCATTACTTAGTTAAGATTGCAAAAAATCGATTCGATTGAAACTTGGACAATGCTGCAGTCTCTTCAGCGCGCGGTGCCATTTTGACCATGGGTAAATCGAGGTGTTACAGTGCTTGTACGAAAACGTCACTATGGCAGTCCGACTTCAGAACCAGACCTCGAACCCTATCCAGCTGCAGAAAGGAGTGAGACAGGGAGACGTCATATCTCCGAACCTATGTTCACCGCTGCGCTGGAACATGTATTTGGTTCTGGACTGACAAGGACTCGGCATCAACGTAAACGGGCGATTACATCACTCACCTTCGGTTTGCGGGTATAGTGGTTATGGCTGATACCCTGGAGGAACCCAACACAATGCTTGGTGACCTCCGTAAGGCGTCCGAACGAGTAGTAAAATGAATATGGAACATCCATCGATCGGACAGTGTACGCTCAAGACTGAATGTTATGGCGTTCTTTGGAGGGCTGAAATTATAATAAGTTGAGTAGGTTCTTTAAAAAAGCTTAGGCTTTTTTATACCCGAAGGGTGCACTATGCGATTATTACACCCACATTTCGCCAGTAACTTTGTTGGTCCTGCTATTGCCGTTTCCCTGAACTTTTCATCTTGTATTCGCCAGAGTCCGCGTAGGTGAAGTTGGTTTAGGAACTCTAAGATCTTAGCTCTTATAACCACTTAACAACCCATTATTGATAATATTGCAAGTAATAAATAACAATAAACTTTCAGGTTCGAAGATCATCTTGCGGAATATAAATGGAGACTTCCGTTCGGGTCAGCTGACCGCTATATTGGGCCCGTCCGGTGCCGGCAAGAGCACACTATTGAATATACTGGCAGGATATAGGTACGTATTTAAAAAACAACTATAAAATCTTTAGTTTTATTTACTTTTATCCGAGAATTTTATACACACATTACCGGGATATAAAATAACCTGTAATTCTAAATGAAAGAGTTTTAGAATCGGTTCACTAGATTCAAAGGTTACTCCCTACAACCTCAGATGGGAGTTCAAATTGTGATTCTCTTGTATTTTCTTAAGATGCGTTCGACGATTTCAATTGGTTGGGATAGACTGCCCAATAACAATTTGTAAAATTCCCTTTTTTTAATATTTTTATCTGTGTAATTTGACAGTTCTGTGACCTCCGAAAAACGCAATGAGTTATTATTTTTGGTGATATTATCAACTTAACTGGCGTCAATCACGTAGCCGATACTTATATCAGTTGCCAAATACAATAGACGTAATTGCCGAGTTCATAATTGTGTATCAAGTCAAACGATAACGGCAAAAACAAAACAGTTAATAGGTCATCATAATTTACATAACTAATAGCAGGCATATGTCACTCGCCTAATAACCGCAAAAAATACGTGACGTCAGCGACAACTTGAAGTTGTAAGTCAGTAAGGGCTGTCTCTTTGCTTTGTTTGTGATACGGCATTGACCATAGAGTTGATATTGAGGCATTACCGTCATAATTATTGGTCAAATTATGCTGGCACTTTCCTGACAACCCTAATGTTCGAATTATGTTCTCTGTAAACAAAAAAATGTGCTTTAATTAACGTTGGAGTGCAAGTTCTGTATGTAAGTACTATTCCCTATTCTGTGCTAATAGGTACATCTTAAAATAAGTTTTGTAATAACACTATTACAAATACCTACTGATTCATTAGTAAATAAAACCTCTAACCATAAAATATTTTGGCATATGGTAATTTAGACTAATGATATTTATGCATAATTTTTTTATCCATAACAAATTTAGCATATTTGTCTTAATCATAAATAAAATTAGCATAATCATATTTAAGCATAAAATTTATAAGCATAGCTTTATAAAGGCATAAACGTATCAAACTATAATGAATATAGTCATAATCATCTAAGGCAGAATAAGTAACTATGTAAAATAATTAAAAGGCGGCTTAGGGGTGTAAACCCACTTTCACACTATATAATGTAGGAAATACTGGTTAAAGTAACTTTTTTATTTTTTATTCATTTCATTAATTTATACCTATAAAATTTTAGTAATATATACTATTAGGCGAATGTACACTATGCCTAAAAACATTGTGCAAATTATAACTATGCATAAATATATTAGACCTAAATATAATTATGCCACAGTACATATGCTGCTAAAAATCAATTATGACCAAGTATAATTATGCCAAAAAAAGTATGCCAAATTCATTGTGCCAAACCATTTCAGGATTACATGTATTATGTTAACGAAAGGTATACCCTAATGGACACCCATTAGAGGTTTTATTTACTAATGAATCAGTAGGTATTTGTGCAATTTTACACATTTAGATTTATAAATTTCTTTTTTTAAATATTAAGATAGAAATTATAAATAAATCACAACATCTGAAATGTCACTAACGAGACTCGAACCCACAGCTAATGCTACCCTTGATAGCGCGATCTGGAAATTATAATATGAAGCAAAGATTCGGTATTGGTCATCGTAGCTAAGTGGTCGGAGCATTCCCCTTATTAGGGAAAGACTAAAAATATAAGACGTAAAAATTTAATGTTAACGTCGCGGCGCGTCGTCGCGCGGTGGCGTTAACATTAAATTTTTTTTTTTAGTTCCGCGACCAAGGCCGCGGCCGCTCTAACGTCCGTTGCCGGGCGTCTCTGGTTACAAGCAGAACGTATTTCCAGTGGCGCCCGGCGGACTTTGACCACCTCTGTGGTCTCTGCGGGGGTTGGGTCGGGATGAGAATCCCGCGTCGTTGGGGTAGGGTTTTATCCCGCGTCAGTGAGTGAATCTGGTTGCGTGCTATGGGGCGAAAGCTCCGCAGCACGCAACCCTTCTAGCCTGCTTCTGTAAGGACGACGGGTGGCGATCCCGCCGTCCTCAGGCCCCGATCATGGAGGTCGATGGTCTTGGGCGTAGATGAGTCTGCGGCGCCCTCGCCGCTGACTACGGAACTCGGCGGGGAGGGTACGCTCCCTCTTCCTCTCGGCCGCCTCCTTCGAGAGCACGACTTGCTCGCAGAAGGATACGGCCGCGTTCCACCTACTCCCGCTGGAGACCATGGCTTGAAGCATGGTCTCCAGCGAGAGGGTATCCACGCCCAGACCCACTACGAGGTCCCGGCGCAGACTCGCCCACGCTGAGCACTCCACCAACGTGTGGAGTGCGGTGTCGTCGTCGGAAACCTCGCAGTGTTGACACCGGGGTGTGACCTCACGATGGATGCGAAACAGATAGCTACCGAAGCATCCATGCCCGGTAACGATCTGCGTCGCACGATACGTGAGGTCACCATGCTGCCTCTGCAGCCAATCATCCATGATCGGTCTCACCGCCGCGATGATGGTGGCACCCCACTTGGGTTGCTCAAGTCGCACCCTCCATGACTCCATGAGATCCTGTCGGAGTTGGGACCGCCGGTCATCGATTTCTCGAGACGCAGGCCTGTGGTCCCGCTCCAGCGCCTCCTTGCGCCATTGGAACAATGACGCAAGGGCTCTCGCTTTCAGGTCCCATGGAGGGGTCCCGGCTAGGAGACATGCAGCCTCTCCGGAGATCGTGCGGTAGCCCCTTATTGTTTTGACGGCCAAGGTCCTCAACGGTCTGTTAAGGAGCGTTGAGTTGTTGGCCGTCAACCGCGCCGCCCATACGGGAGCCCCGTATAGGGCCATACTCCGCACGATCCCCAGGTACAGTCTCCTGCAGGAAGCGTTGGGTCCCTTTAGGTTGGGCATCAGTCGCGAAAGCGCGACCGATGCCTGTGTCACCTTGGGGACCAAACTTCGGAAATGTGGTCCGAAGTTCCATCGGCTATCAAGTACGATCCCTAGATACTTCATCGAGGGCTTGATGCCGATGCTAACGCCTCCCACATTTATGCTGGAACCTTCAGGTGGACCGTTCCGAGGTCTGTGAAAACACAGAACCTCGGACTTGTGCAAGGCCACCTCCAGTCCCAGCCGCCGTATCCGACCCACGACTTGAGCAACACCCGTCGTGACCTTGAGTGCTGCCTCCTGGTACGTTGCACCCCGCGCCGTGACGAGGGTATCGTCGGCGTAGCACGTTACGCCGACGCCCTCAGGCAACGCACCCCGCAGCACCCAGTCGTAGCCGATGTTCCACAGAAGCGGCCCCAGGACCGACCCCTGCGGAACACCGCACGACACATCTCGCCGAGCTGGCCCGAGCCAGCTGGGGAAAGCTATGGCCCTCTCCGAGAGATAGACCCCGACAATACGACGGAGGTAGAGAGGCGTTTCGTGATACACGAGCGCCTCCCTAACGCAGCTCCATGGCAAGGTGTTGAACGCGTTGGCGATGTCAAGAGACACCGCCACCACCACCTTGCCCTGCGAGACTGCTTCCTCCGTCAGGCTCTTGACGCGCATGATCGCGCTCACGGTGGAGCGTCCCCGACGGAAACCGTACTGGTTGTCCGCCAGGTCTGGCCCCACCGTCGAGAGATGCTCGACGAGGCGTTCCGCGATAATTCGCTCAAAGAGCTTACACACCTCGTCGAGCAACACGATCGGCCGGTATCGGGACGGTGAGTCCACCGGCCGCCCCGCCTTACGGATCAGGACCAGTTTCCCCGTCCTCCACACCTTGGGAAACTGGCCCCTCTCGAGGCATGCGCTAAAGAGCCCCATCAGTCGAGGCCCGAGTTCTCCGAGGGCCAGGACCCATGCACGGCCAGGAATGCCGTCGGGTCCGGGGGCAGTGATTTTCCGGCGTTTAAGCCGAAGTACTGCCGCACCTAGCTCCCCCACCCTGACTTCGGGTACGACGTCTTCACTGATGCTATCCGCGTCGGGCAGAGACGGAGCCATGCGCGGAGGGACGTGCTCCTCCGCGCTCGTCGGAAACAGGGAGCCCATGACCCGCTCCAGCTGCTGCGGCTGGAGACTCTGGGTCAGTGGGGGCGCCCTAGGTCGGAGTTTCTCCCTGACCTGTAGGTACGGGCGCCCCCATGGGTTCTGCTGCAGGGTCTCCAGGAGCTCCTCGCGGGCCGCCGTCTTGGCCCGCTTTATTGTCTCCTGGAGATTACCTTTAGCCTCCCTGTAAGCCTGATAAAGCTCCGCCTCTCGGGTTGCCGCGTCGTCTGGGCGGCGATGCCTCCGGCGAAACCTGGTGTACTGGCGGCGGGCGGAGATGCATGCTGCGCGCAGCTGTGCAATCTCCAGCGACCACCAGTACACCTGCTTCCTTGCCGGTCTGGGTGTAACCCTAGGCATCGCCGCATCACAGATTTGCGACATGGCTCTCCTGAACCACTCCGCCTCGGCATCCACATCGGCAGGCCGGTCCGGTGCCGGAATCCAGGCCTGCACGATGGATGCCTCCAGGAGAGCCTCCCGATCCAGATGGTGAAGTGCCCAACGCGGATCCGGGGGATTTTCTACCGGCTGTGGGAGGTCAGGTGGGGGGACGACATCGAATCGGATGTACCGATGGTCCGAGTGCGTCTCCTCACCCTCCTCCACGTGCCAGCCAGTAATACGGGCGGCGAGGGCAGAGGTCGCGAACGATACGTCCACGACCGAGCTGGTCCCCCGCCGCCAGAAGGTGGCGACATTCCCCCGGTTGAGGACCTCCAGACCACGTGTTCTGGTCCAGTCCTCAAGAAGCCTCCCCTTGTCCCTGGTTTCCCGGGAGCCCCACGCCTCACTCCAGGCGTTGAAGTCTCCCAGGAGCAGGACAGGGCGAGGACGGCACGCAGCAAAGACGACGTCGAGCTCAGTGAGCCATAGCTCAAACTGAGTCTCGTCCAGTGTCGGCGAGATGTAGGTGGCCACGACTGCCAACCCATCATATTCCGCCGCAACACACCCGCGGCCCCTTGCAATGATAGCAAGGCGCGAGTTGTCTGCGGCGGACCCCCCGAAGATAAAACAGGCCGAGCCGTCCTCGTCCACCGGGCTTCCCGGGTGGACGTAGTACGGCTCGGCGACCACGGCCAAGTTTATGGACCACTGCCGGATGCTCTGGTACAGAAGATCCTGAGCAGCGCGGCAGCGGTTCAAATTCACTTGCAGGATGCGGATATGGGCGTCAGACATTAATGGACGTCCATATCAGCATCCCGCCGAGAAACATCTGGCCGTGCAGTAGCGGCACCCCCACCGCTCTCAGCGGACGGACGAGGCTTTGGCCTCGAGGCGGCGCAGGCTGTGCTGCCGACCCGGTGGTCCGCAGTCTTGCCCTCCGCCTCGCATCTAAAGCAGCGAGGCGGAGCATCACAGGCACTTGCCTTGTGACCGGGCCGGCTGCAGCGGAAGCACCGATCGCCCACGGTGACTTCCGCTGTGCACTGCACTCCGACGTGCCCCACCACCATGCACTGGAAACATCTAGTTTCCCGGGCACGAAGGAGGTGCACCTGCGCCTTTAGGAAGACCCCTACGAGGAGGCTTCGTCCGTCCGCCACTTTAAGTGCCGCCGCGACGGGGCACTGGACGACTGTCGTGCCATGGCCAGTGAGGCTGAAGGAGATCTCTCCAGCCTTCACTTGGTCACGGGGACAGCCGCCTGCCTCCACGACGGCGGAAATGAGCTCCTCCGTCGTGGCCGCGTCATCCAGACCGGAGACGCGCAATGCAGCGCATTTGGTGGGTCTGGTGACGCGGACGACTTCTGTGTCCAGCGCGTCCCTAAGCTGCGCTGCTAGGGCGTCAGCTTTAGGGCCGCTGGAGGCGCCGGAGACCTCGAGGAGGCAAGCTCCGGTGCGTGTCGTCTTGCACCGGAGACCCCCCTGTATATCGAGGGCCGAGAGGTTGACTGAGGACTTCACGGTCCTCAGTACGTCGGCGTACCCCACCCCCTTCTCCACACCTACCGTTGTCACCGTCAGGACGACGGCGGTGGAGCGAGGAGGGCGGGGCCTCTTCGGCGCCTTCGCCGCGGCGGCTTTGGCCGCATTCTTGGCCGCTTTCTTGGCGGCCTTCGTCTTCCTCTTCTTGGCCCCCACTACTTCCCACCCCTCCCGTCTGGAGGGATGTGAAGAAGCAGCGGGAGCGATGTTAGAGGAAGAGGAGGCGGCAGGGGTGCCGCTCTTCTTGCCGCGCCACTTGGCCTTCCGCGCCTGGGCCGCGGTCTCGGCCGGCAAACGGTACGCTGAAACGGACTGGGGCGGATCGGGGCGGCGGACAGCGGGTGTGCCGCTTGGTCCCGGAGCGGGAGAACCGCCAACAGCCGCCGCGTACGAAAACGCGGGCCGCGCTAGCGGAGGGCGGTACGCCCGGTCCTCCAGGACCGCGAGGCGCCTCTCGATCGCCGTCAGGACCTGTACCATTGTCGGCACAGGCTGTGGCGGCGATCCGGGTGCCGTGTTGGGCGCCGTGGTGGGCGCCGTGGTGGGCGCCGTGGTGGGCGCCGTGGTGGGCGCAGTGGTGGGCGCAGTGGTGGGCGCCTTGGTGGCCGCCGTGGTGGGCGCCGTGGTGGGCGCCTTGGTGGACGTCGTGGTGGGCGTTTGGTGGACGCCGTGGTGGGCGCCGTGGGTGGCGCTGCCTTCAGTGCTGGTCCAGCCGTCGGAGGAGGAGGCGGCAGCATGGGACCGGGAGGCGCCTTGACCACCTTGGTCAAGTCAGCGACCTCCCGCCACAGGTCATCCATCTGCTTTCTGGAAGCAGCGAGCTCCGCCTCCAGGCTCGTCACCTGCTTCCGGAGCCTCGCCTCCTCCTTGGTGACGCTCCGCGCGAGAAGCTTGTTGAGGGAAGATTGGGCTTCATCCACCAGTGAAGCCACAATCTTCTTCCTCCCCGCCACGTTCCTGTTGCCCCGCATGGCCGCGTTCATGCGGGCAAAAACGCTCATCAACTCCCGCGCGGGCGGCCCACCGATTTCCCGGCGACTTCGCTGGGACAGTTGGACCGAGGACGGAGGAGGAGTTGGCGGCCGCCTTCTGTACGCGTCGAGACGCGTACGCACCGTCTTGACCGGCACCTCCTCCTCCGAATCGCTGGAGAGGAGGGACCCCCACCCGGAGCAGCTGGTGCTACGGTCGCGCGGCGGCCCCCCCTTCTCCTCGAGGGTCCTCTTCTTCGTCGCAGAAGAGCGGCCCTTCTTCTTCACACTGCTGGGAGCTGACCCATCGTCAGTCCCAGCAGCATCAGTTCCTTGGGGCGTCGACATCGCGCTGCAACTAGGCAGCGCGGCGCGAGCCCCCAAATCGATAGGCATCGGAATCAATATTTCGTGCATCATGTCGTCGGTTGACACTGCCCGGGAAAGGGCAGTGTCGGGACCGGAGGTCTCTTCGGGGTTATCCATATCAGGAACACAAAATCGCAAAGAATTTGGCCAATCGCAAGTACAGACTAGGACGTTCGGTCACCCAACTTGCCACTGCGTTACCGTGGTCAAGTTGGGGTCCAGGGCGGACGGCGAGGACGTAGTCACTAATCACTTGGGGCCCCGCCCCCGCGCGGTGGCGTTCCGTACATTAATATTTTAAGTTTATTCGATATCCAGGTAGGTACTAATAATTAAGTAGGTATATCCTAGGAAATTGTTAGCTGAATCAGGATACCTTAAAGATAAGTTTGTTGATGTTAATTAAATACGATGAAAATCTTGAAATTCAAACGAATTGACATTGACATACTATTTAACATTGACAAAAATACGCTAAAAATCTGCTATAATTTTTGGTTACATTTTTTGCCTAAGACCATCAGGGTGGTCGATACGGTACCTTTAATTTGAGACCGCATTCATCAAAAGCCGTCTAGCCGTTAGGGCTGTAGGTAGAAGCCGGGTAAAAAGAGATGTTTGAATTTTATTAACAGACTTAAACTTTGAAGAAAAATAATTCAACTATAAATAGGTATCATACATTGACACTAATTAAAACTAGTAATATAATGAAGTATACCTACTTACATTTAATACGTTAGGTAAAATTATATAAAATTAATAAATAAACACGTTTAACTACATACTTATGTCAATCTGTGTAACGTTAGGTAAATGCACATTCTTTCAATGGGCGTTTTCACATTGCACGATAACGACACACGATATCGTGACGATATCGTAAATAGCAGCACTAACTTTAAGGTAAAAATGTAAATTATCGTGATGATATCGTCACGATATCGTCACAATATCGTCACGATATCGTGTGTCGTTATCGTGCAATGTGAAAACGCCCATTGGCCCCACATAACACGAGTAAATGTTTTTACCATAGTTGTAAGTTTTTGTTAAATACACACGAAAATGTTGTTATAAAAAATTTTAGTTACACACTTGCTCGGTTTTATTAATAGGCTTGCTACTAATAGCACAGTATAAAGAATATCAACCTAAACCTTATGATCTTTAGACTACGCAAATAGCAACTAATAGTTATTAAAAGTGACTAATAACCATAGTACACTATTAGTTAGTTACCATTGTTTGCAATATTTTTTCGCATGTAATAACAGTACCTACTTATACATAATAATAGGTTATCAAAGGTATTTGACAGTATTATTGCGGAAGATAATTTGAATTTTCTGTTGTAATATTGAAAAGAGGATGATTTGTTTGTTTGTAATTGTACCGATACTCCGAAACGCCCAGGACTTTAATCGGCCGTGCCATAGCGGCTGGCACGTAAGATTTTGTTGCATTTAATCAACATTTCATCGCAAGGCAACAGATTTAATTTTTTTCCAAAATTACAATATGGCTGCTGCTTTTTATTAAATTCTTTCAGCCATTCTGGACATAACCCATTATAAATGTGCCCAGTGACTGCGGCAATAGGCTTGTCCCCTATTACGTGGGACTAAATATACTGGCAAATTGTTGGTGTGTAATGCACCTCTGCCTTCTCCTTCGGGGGTATGCGTGGTATGTGTGTGTGTGTGTTCACTGAGATATTGCTACATTATCCCTGAGCAACATGAGTTACTATTTATCCCGGTAATGTGTGAACCGGGAACGAGAAAACTATATCACGCGGGCAAAGCCGCGGCGATCAGCTAGTAAGTTATATAAATAAGTTAAAGTTCAATTGTTATGCAGACTTGACCTAACCAAGGATCATCTTATAAGGAAGTGATTTAAATGCTGCCAACTTTAGTTGATTACGTCCACAAAAAACAACATTGATTTCAGTATCCTGTACCGTGTTAATTCAATACACTGTATCCAGAGTTACAGTGTTTTGAATTATCAACGCTCTTTCGATTCGTTTAAGCCTGTTTCATCGTACCACGTTCCCGCTTTTTTACATTGTATGAAAGTTCTGAGATATTGTAATATCTCTCAAGCAAATTAGACTCTATTTCATTAAAGGAACAGGTCAAATGATATCAAAATACGTACATACATACATAGCATCAGGCCTTTTTCCCCGAAGGGGTAGGCAGAGGTGTGCAAACACACCCACATCTCGCCAGCTATGTTAGGTCCCATGTAATAGGGGGCGAGCCTATTGCCATTTACCGGGCACAAGTTCCAGACTCTGGGATAATTATCTGGGTAAAATTCTAAAGAGAATTATACATTATCCACCAGACCCGGGAATCGAACCCGAGACCTCGAGCGTGGCAGTCCGTACATAGTACCATTGTGCCACCGAGGTAGTCTCTAGTAATCAAAATACGGCGACTTAAAATGCCTTGTATTGCCAAAATAATCTTCGCGCCTTTGCAAGCGCTTTATCGCATTTTACTGTACTCGTGCTTTAACAAAACACGGTAACTTTAAATACCGTGTATTGTCAAATAATCTTCGCGCTAATCAGGGTACAGTGTTTTGACATAACAATCTTCGAAAAAGTTTTCTTTTCCAAAATTTTTACAGTGTATTGGATTCACACGGTACCTATATATATATGTATTGCCAAAATAATCTTCGCGCCTTTGCAAGCGCTTTATTGTATTTTATTTACTCGCGCTTTATCTAAACACGGTAACTTTAAATACCGTGTATTGCCAAATAATCTTCGCGCTAATCAGGATACAGTGTTTTGACATATCAATCTTCGAAAAAGTTTTCTTTTCATTTTCTTTTCCAAAAGTTTTACCGTGTATTGGATTCACACGGTACCTATATATATATGTATTGCCAAAATAATCTTCGCGCCTTTGCAAGCGCTTTATTGTATTTTATTTACTCGCGCTTTATCAAAACACGGTAACTTTAAATACCGTGTATTGCCAAATAATCTTCGCGCTAATCAGGATACAGTGTTTTGACATATCAATCTTCGAAAAAGTTTTCTTTTCATTTTCTTTTCCAAAAGTTTTACCGTGTATTGGATTCACACGGTACCTATATATATATGTATTGCCAAAATAATCTTCGCGCCTTTGCAAGCGCTTTATTGTATTTTATTTACTCGCGCTTTATCAAAACACGGTAACTTTAAATACCGTGTATTGCCAAATAATCTTCGCGCTAATCAGGATACAGTGTTTTGACATATCAATTTCCGAAAAAGTTTTCTTTTCATTTTCTTTTCCAAAAGTTTAACCGTGTATTGGATTCACACGGTACCTATATCTCAGGTCACATAATATATTTTTAATATAAAGTATACTTAAGTTCTAGCAATGCATGATGAAGAAACACTGACACTTGAATACTATAGTCACCATTATCAAAGGTGTTGGTAAACACCAACAAAGCACTAACAAAGAATCAAAGAATCAATTTCATTTATTTAGTTTAGGCACATAAAGAGCACATATGAAGGTCAAAATTTTTCAATTTTATGTCAATCACTATTATAAAAATACGAAATTAATTACATAAATAACCATTTGAAAATGATTCTTTCGCTGATTCGGTAAGTTGGTTCTCCTGAGAAGATACCAGCAAGAAACTCAGGTAGATTATCCATTTTCTTTTTTAATAATGTTTTGTTTACATTGTGTTACAATTTGTATTGTAGGAGTGGCTAACAACAGCAGATTAGGGTGACCATGCATTTTTATCATTAAGATATTCGACTACATTATAATAGCCTTTCTTCATCAAACGTTTCTCACTACTATTTTAAACTTATTAAGAGGCATGTCAACCAGATCCTGCGGAATTTTATTAAATATTTTTATACATTTGCCTACAAACGAATTACCAACTTTATGAAGTCTAATTTTTGTCATTGCCAGTTTATTTATATTTCTTGTATTATAATTATGGTTGTCGGATCTTTTTTTGAAGAGTTCTATGTTCTTCCGTACATATACGATGTTGTCGTAAACATATTGAGAAGCAACGGTTAAAATATTAATTTCTTTAAATAGTTCCTTCAGCGAGTCACGGGGTCCGAGTCTATAGATTGCTCGTATAGCTCGTTTCTGTAATATGAATATTGTCTCAATATCGGCAGCTGAGCCCCATAGCAGCAGACCATATGACATAACGCTATGAAAGTAGCCAAAATAAACTAATCGTGCCGTTTTTTCATCAGTCAGTGACCTTATCTTTCTAACCGCATAGGCAGCCGAACTAAGTTCCTGCCAAGGCTGTGATATGAGAACCCCATTGCAGTTTACTATCTAAAGTTATTCCAAGAAAAACTGTGGTATTGACTATTTGAACTAATTCATTATTCATAGTAGTATGAGTTTCCACCTGGTGTTGGTAAACACCTTTGTTAGTGCTTGAAAACAAAACCGGTCGGTTAAAGTGTACAAGTGTGTTTGTTCACAACTTAAAGCCTAGATTGTAAAGTAATCCAATCATAGATTTTCTGTTTTATTTTTTATTTCGACACGAAATACCTATTCAGCAACTGTTATCTAATGTTTGTGTGTTTTTGGCTTATTTGTTAGCGCCTACCATTTTTCATTTATTAAATGTTTTTTTTAATTTACAACACTAATTATGTCTGTATAAACAGTACTACTTAAAGTTTTTCTTTATTCTGTTATTAGATGCATGCTGTGACACCTTAATGTTGTGCATTAAACATAATATTACGGTTGTTTCTATAGTTTATAAGTGATAATGTAATAACTACTGGTTGTCCAAATAAATAAATAATTTATTACTATAGGTTCCACCAAGTGCCAACAATCGAAAGTATAAACTACTTTCATACCTACTAGAGATCGTAAATACAATCTACCTACAGGTATACCCGTTAACTCCTCCAGCTAAGCTAAATATGCTTCGGTTAGGAATAGAGTCCCGGGACTGGGGCTTGAACTCACGCGACATCTAAACGCAAATACAACCCCGTATGTAGTGCTAAATAACATTTCCTCTATTTCTCTTCCAGGGTAGCAGGTGCAACTGGTCAAATCCTCACAAATGGTGAATCACGAGATATACACCAATTCAAAAAACTGTCTAGATATATAATGCAGGAGGATTTATTACAACCATACATCACGGTTCACGAAGCGATGTCAATTGCTGCTGACTTAAAACTCGGCAGTGGTATTACGCAGGAGAAAAAAGCTGTAGTCGTACGTATATTTTTTCATTATGTTATTTTATGAAGGCACTTCATTGCTTTACTAAAAACTCCAGGTGTTACATCTACCGAATGCCGGTCGAGGCTCTGGTCATATATCAGCCAAAACTATGACTGAATGAATTTTTTTTAAAGCAATGAAGTTTTTGTTCTCAAGTAATTTTACAAACTAAATCGCAAAACATTATGCATTGCTAAGACATTAAAGTTTTTGCAAAAATATGACTGGCGAAATTTGATGTCTAAAAGTCTTCGCTACTCTTTCGAGGATTAATTTGTGACTTTTGTAAAGTATGAATTGTAAATAAATAATGATGAACAGCCGGCGCACTGGGGTTATTCCTTCGACCCGGAATTATTTTGTGGATGAATGACGAAATGAAAAAACCTACGGGATGAAAGCAAAAAAAATATCTAGCGAAATAATACCAGTTATAAAATATATGCAATTTTAGGTAGAAGAAATCATTCAGCTTTTGAGATTAAATAAACCAAAAAACACAGCAACAGAGAAGTTATCCGGTGGTGAAAGAAAGCGGTTGTCCATTGCTCTCGAACTGCTCAACAATCCACCTCTAATATTCTTGGATGAGCCAACTACGTAAGTAGAAATAAAATGCTTTATAAACTTGCTTACACCATGAGGTACAGTGGGTCAAGAAAGTGGTTTATAAGTTTTGATTTATGATGACCAATAATAATTCTAAGTATAACTAGTTGCCGGGTGCCACTGGACATACCCTCTGCTAGTAACCAGAGACGCCCGGCAACGGACGTTAGAGCGGCCGCGGCCTAAGGCCGCGGAATTAAAAAAAAAAAAAAAAAAAGTATAACTTTTTATCAATATTTGTAATTTGAACCTGTTTGTTAATTGTTATTTCACTGTTTGTGACTTCTGTTGTTACAATATTTTTGGGTAGTAAATAGGCATTTATTTACAATAAGAATTACAATATACAAAATAAACATAATTATAGACTAAAAATATTTACATAACAAAATATCGTTTAAAAAATCCTCCGCGTCATTGCCGACTGGGAAGATAGTAAATTAAAATATAAAGTAAATTATGATGACAATGTGCTTCGTGGATCAGGTTTATTATACACTTGGAGACATAATCTCAACTTTGATCTTGACAAAAAAATTTAAAATATTAAAAACACCTTAGAAACATTTCCCAAATTCAAATTAAGTAGGTAAGTACCGCCATTGTAGTTGAGAAAAACCAAAAAATAGGTGCCATTTTAACAATTTATAGTAAAATCAAATGGAGTTTATTAATATTTTTAAACAGGTTTTAAGGTACGGGTTCCAAGGCTATGCTTTGAAAAATAGTGTTTGACAAGGTTATACCATAGTTCTGAACTAATTAACGTTTTCTTTTCGAATACATTGAGCTGAAATTTAGTACGACTACAAATAGATTACTACAACCTGGAAGAAGACATATATGTCCCAAAGATTTTAGTGGAAAATAGGATTGAGATAAATAAACCACATTAATGGAATATACTATTAGAATTTTGAAGAATAATTTTACAATCTGAATTGCAAAAACTATAGTATTTGGCTGGGTTTTAACCAGCTACTGTTCCCTTGCCAGGAGGAACGTTCTACCTATTGACCGAGATCTCTAATATTGCGATCACTATATTGTATCAAAGCGCGCCTTACTTAATTTATGATTGAGAGACTTGAATTCGTAATATTGGAACCTTATTTATACAGGGTGTTACGTAAGGGTTATATCAACCCGAAGACACCCCCATCAGCTGGTCGATCAGAACCCGTTTCGATGTTTCGACCGCCAAACAAGAAAAAAAAAATCATCCAGAAAAGAAACATTATTACCGGATAAAACACTCTTGTTTAATACTAGCTAAAATCAGCTGATACGGGTCATCGACATCAAATAAGTAGTACAAAATAAAGCGCGCCTGTGAAAAATATTCTCTCTCTCCTGGTTGGAACATTTTGTCTATGTTTCGCATAAACCGACCGGTGCGACGCCGCCTCCCGCGCCGCCCAACATTGTCTATTAGTAAGTACGTCAAGCACTAGTGTCGGGACACGTTTGTTATGATTTGAAATAACACATAAAACTTTTTTTAGATAAACTTTTTTTTTTCTTGTTTCGCGGTCGAAACATATCACAAGGCGTTCTGGGCGATCAGCTGATGGGGGTATCTTCAGGTTGATATAACCCTTATGTAACGTCCTGTATAGCCTGACGTTTTGACCGAGTTACATCAAGCCGAGGCTGATTGGCTATAACTTTGTTTTGTCATTTCAGGGGTCTTGATGACGTAGCTTCTTCAACTTGCGTGTCGCTATTGAAGCGAGTAGCAAGAGGAGGGCGTACAGTCGTATGCTCTCTGCACACTCCTTCAGCACGTTTATTTGCTGAGTTCGACCACGTCTACGTGGTGGCAGAAGGGCGATGTGCGTACCAAGGTACATCGAGTGGGGTTATACCTTTCTTGAGAGAACTTCAGCTGCCTTGCCCAAAGACGTACAATCCAGCGGATTTTAGTAAGTATTTTTTACTATTAGTTTCGTTGTATGTAAAACTCTAAAGACACTTTTACATTTATGTAATGGAAACGGACGAGGCTGTTGATAAATTACGTAATGTTTTCAATAACGGCAATAAAATGGTGGGTGTATAAAGGGCTTTTCTATATCTCTTATTCGCCTTAATCATACGTGTGAATATAATCGAGGAGCGTCTTTACAAAGCGAAATATCTAAAAAAACTTAGTATATTTTTTGTCGTCTTTTTGCTCTTTTAACAGGTATGAAAAAAAAAATAAATGGTGAATATTTCACTTTGTGAAAACGTTCCTTAATCCATAATATACTATTTTCGTCGGCCAATTTAGGTAGACATACAGTTTTATTTACCCTTGGCCTATTAAAATGATGATGAATACCTACATAATTAAGTATATTTATTTTGAATTCATCCTTATTTTTCTGTTATTTTCCACGGAAAATTATAAAAAATTATAATTATATTTAATTATATAAATTATATTAAATTATGATCACCCACACGTGTGTGGGTGATTGGATATTCTTACTCAACGCCATCTAGCCCAAACTAAGCTATAAGCTTGTGCTATGGGATCTAGACAACTAATAAACATACTTATATATTTTTTAAAACATACATACATAGAAAACACTCAAACTCCGAAACAAACATTTGCGGATCATGATTGACATGATTCTGACAACACCTTCTGCATTGTGATTGTGTGTGACAGATTAGTTGAATAATTATGTCAATCGACTTTAGTCGTTGGCTGTACTACCTGTAGTTCGGAAGAGTTGTCGTTAACCGATGACATCGCAAGAAATTTAAACTACTCGCTGCGGTCGCTGTCATGGTACTGCGCTGAAGCATACATATTTGAGCGAAGCGACTATTGTCATATTTTTGGTCAATAACTTTCCGCTCGCTTCGCTCAAAAAAAAATTGTTAATTGGTCACGTGATTGACTTTTTCAGTTATTATACTAAAGTTACTGAAGTCCACACTGCCATTCACAAAGAACAGTTCTTAAATCTACTGTTATATATTTTTATGTCTGACACCCCATAACATTGAACTGGGTGTACAGATTTTAAAAATATTATTGAACGCGGGTGTTTTGTTTAAGTCGAAGCAATGGTAAATATGATGTTAAAACTTTTAAATTCATAGCATTATTCCGCTAAAATAGAAGACATTACAACGTCGACATATGTTTCACCTCTACACGAGGCATTCTCAAGACTGTCTCAGAGAGAACAGCTGTTACATAGAGAACACTCAGAGAGAACAGTTGTCATGTTTACCATTGCTTTGGACTTTCGCCAGGTAACGCCTGATTCTATCCAAAATTTGAAGTCGTTTTTAATTAAATTATTCTCATACAACGTGTCTGTGAACAGCTTGAATCACGTGTGTATCTCAACTAATAAGAGATAATTGTAAAATGAATAGCTCCTACCTATAATTTATGTACAAATTGAACGAGGAAAATAAATAGAAGTCCGGTTTAATGGTTGAACAAGTTTTGGTAGTTTAAACTTTACGACAGTTATTTGAATACGCAATGTTAACATTATATTAGAATTGACATTAAAATAATTTAAGGACAAAGTAACATCTGAAATAACCTTCGAAGTATTATTTCCAGTATTTTATGACTAGTGTGTTGCCCAATAACGAACATTAAAAACATTGTTTGGACTTTTCGCCCTATTTCTCCCCAATAAAAACAAGCTCACGATGAAAAAAAAACAGTATTTATGCAGTATGTAGGTATATATTCTTTATTGTATATATTTATATAATTATGTACCTACCCATATTGTTATAGTATTTTATTTGTTCCTTAATTAGTATTTATATTAGTACCATTGTCGATTACAATTTCACAACCAATATTGAGCACCTACCGGAATGTTATTTCTGCATCACCTCAAGGTCCACTGGAAGAAAATGCCTAATGGCATTAAGTCTACCACTGTACACCGTTGTGCATTAAGATTTAAAAAAATAATGTTTTTATGTCAAGACATGACACTGTGGCAAGTTTCGAGAATATCGGATAAAATAATGTGGCCGTTATCACACAGACAGACAGACAGACGAAAGACGCTTCGCTCGCTCGCTTAAATACACCCGTGAGCTACTTATGTCTGCCAACGAACTGTTTTGCAGTATATGGCAGAAGTAAGAATATGTAAAATTTGTATTTTAGTATGTTAATCGGCAGGTGCACTAATTGCATGTGAGGTTTTTTTTGGACCCAAGATCTTGGTGGGACCCTTTTATACCTAACTACACTTTAAACTAACTAACTGTTAAATATTTAGATAGAATCATAAAAACGAATATCGTCGGCCTCGAACCTGAGGCCATCCGTACCGATATCACTCAATTTGTGCTTCAGATATTAATACATAATATTTAGATTGGATGTGAGGCTTGTGGTCTAGTGGTAACCAGCTAGGCTAACACATTGCAAAGGTTAAGCAACATCTAGCCACGCCGCCCGGTCTTAGGATGGGTGACCAATTCTTAAGACAGTTCATGCTTCGGAGAGCACGTTAAGCCATCCGGTCCCGGTTGTCATGTGAACATCGATGGCAGTCATTCGCCGGACGCCACTGGGAATTCTCTCAGTCTCTACCGGAGGCGCTCGGCAATGGACGTAGGTGCGGCCGCGACCGAGGATTTAAAAAAAAAATGGGGCAGTTGGAGCCCTAAAACAAAAATCCGACCCATCTAACTACAGAACTTCGATATCACCCATGGGTTGTGAAGGTCAGATGGCAATAGCAGTTAGACTGGTAAGCCGACCCCTATTGCGTTGGTTCGGTGGGTGATGATATTAATTTTCAGATCGCGCTATTACCTACAGTTAGCGTTACGTATTTGTTGTTATTTATTTGTTTACAGTAATAGAAGTTACGAGTGGTGAATATGGAACACACGTGGACCGCATGGTGGCTGCTATAGAAAATGGTAAAAACCAACATTGGAGGACCTATGCATTAGAAGAGAGGACTATCGGTGGAATGGATATAGAGCAGTTAAACTCCGGGTGTATGGAAAAGCATAATTATAAGCATGAATGTTCAACTTATCAACAATTCACGATATTACTGAAGAGAATGCTGCTGCAAACGTTTCGAAATAGGGTAAGTAAAATAGTTAACATTGAAAGGATCCTACTTTGATGTTACGGGCAGGGTCAGATTATCTGCCACAGATAAATCTACGGGCCGCGGAATAAAAAGAAAAAAGTACTCAATACTCTTCCATTTTATTCGACGCATGTTTTCAGTTGATTAACTACTTCATACGTACTTAGTAAAACTAAAATACGAGTAGCTTTAAGTACAGTACCAACCAATTTAAGGCTAAGACGCCCATTTGAGGTTGAGGCCGTTCTCAGAAATAATCTATTGCAAATTATCCACAACATAATAGGCGTTTTCACATTGCACGATAACGACACACGATATACACAGTAACTTTAGAGCAAGAATGTAAATTATCGTGACGATATCGTGCATTGTGAAAACGCCCAATCACTGCTTCCCCGTGCAATTAACGTAACGCGAGGATTTTCTGTAAGTACAATTGGGATACAATTTACATAGGAACACATTAACCATGATAAAAAGTAGCAAGCAATTTGAACGAACACGGGTTGAACCCAAGTCCTCAGAGCATACCAAGAGCCTACCATACATCAATTAATAAAACCTAAAAATTTCTCCAAGCATGTCCCCCAACAAGAGTAAGAACGATCAGTGAATATTAGAGTTAGGTATTGGGCATGACTATTGAGACAGTGTTGGGGTGATTTTTTTTTCATATTAGCGTAATCAGATTTGTTTCTTTACAGAATTACTTGTGGTTAAGAGTGGTGATGCATCTGTTCGTCGGTTTCATAATCGGCGGTTTGTTCAGTAATATGGGATACGACGCTTCAAAGACGATCTTCAACTTTGGCTTTTGTTACGCCTGTATTATTGCCATGCTTTACATTCCCATGATGCCTGTTTTACTTTCCTGTAAGTATATTAATTGAACCTACTATTTGCTGGGTGCTAAAGAGTCTTTAATATGTCCACGAGCTAAGTCATCTTGACCTGTCTATCAACAGATAGACAAACTCTGACAAATCTATTACGTGGGACCGACTTAGTCACTAGCGAAATGGAGGCATAGTAAACGTCTCTGTCTATCTTTTTGACCTGTAAGATTGAAACTCATGCCTTTGTCATCGATTTAACTTCTAAACTACCGCCCGGGGGATATCTTTCCGAGGCCGTACCAGGAGTGTCGAGCTATGGATGGCATGGGTGATATATATACTTTCACAGAATAGTTATAAATACTCCAATTGTGAGTAAAGCCGAGTTTTTTTTAATTATGTGTGCCTATTATTATTTATAATTTCATCAAAATTTATCACATAAAGGACACGACTCGAAGAAAAATATCATGTTTTGACACGTAATTTCCTCTTTAGTCGTTTTGAGTTAGATTTATTAAATTGTTTTAAATGTAATTATGTCCTAACTTCTTATTTTTCTCAAAATTCCAGTTCCAACTGAAGTTGAACTGGTAAAGCGAGAGTACTTCAACCGCTGGTACAGTTTGAGTGCTTACTACGCCGCGTTGGTTTGCTCGCGGACACCAGCCACTATATTCTTCAGCATCTTGTATTTAGCCATCACTTATCCCATGACAGATCAACCAATGGAATTTTATAGGATATTAATGTTTGGCTCCACTTGTATTGTCGTCGCTTTGATATCAGAATCTATGGGCACTGCGATATCTTCGATGTTGAGTGTTGTGGTAAGACACATAAATTTATTTCTTTCTTTATCTAGTTTATTTAGAAGAAAAATTAAGAGAACAGCTTATTTTTACTTACGGGAACCTAAACCTAAACGAAATTAAAGAGTTTGTTACTATCGCAATATTCAGGTGTTTGTGATGTAAGTACCGTAAACTGCAATACTGCTGATCCACAGAACAGTAGAAGACGTTAGAAAGGAAATAGTTCCTGATTTGTACTACAACGCGTGTCTCCGATGTTCTCCCACTCATAAACTCCACTACAAGCACGAAATGTATAATTTTATATCTGTTTGCTATGTCTTCGTCGTTTTTGTCTACAAACTACATAATACAATTGTAATAATTACAAATATCATGGTATTTTAAGGTTTTAGTAACTACCGGTGAAAAGAAACATATGGTTGACATATGAGCGTACACAATTATGAGCGGCGCGCCTGCCTTGGCCTTAGGGACCTTCTAACCTCTTCTATAATAGGTACTGTTCTGTGTGCAGATCTACTGAGCAAAGAATGCGCCTCTAGCAAATTTAATAGGATTCTAGTTAAGTTTTTTTGACCGCCATCAAACCCACAAACCATTGGCGATATCGAAGTTCGATAGTAGACCAGTAGGATTTTGATTTGGAGCTCCGACTACCCAACTCATGTTTGAATGGCAACCAGGACCGACGGTTTAACGTGCTCTTTAATTTCTCTTTTATATTTCCAGAATTCCGTGTTCTTGGGCCCATCACTTTGTGTACCACTGATGCTCCTCGCAGTATACGGTATCGGTTATGGTGATGACCCAATACCATTGATCTGGAGGATTGGTAGATCCTGTTCATACCTTCGATATGGCATAGAGAACTTACTGAGTGCCATCTATAGCCCACCGAGAAATGATTTGGTTTGTCCCGAGGATGTTATTTATTGCGAATTTAAAGATGTTACGTAAGTACATGCGAGTATACATATATAAATAGTAAAATTTATACCCATTGAGGCAAGCAGAGACCAAGGAGTTTCCCTTGATCTACGCACTGCTGGACTGCTGCCATGTAACATCTAATATGTTAGAGTACAATCTTGGTTTGAATTAAGAGTGGTTATGGATTTTCTATAGATCCCGGTTCCCGGATCCCGGCCCCCAACAAAATCACTGACAATGTGTTGGTGTGTAATGCACATCTGCCTACCCCTTCTATATATATAGGCTTGTTGATGTGTATGTATTTTTCTTCATCTTCAAGTTTCATAAGTATTATTTGTGGTGTAAAAATAATATGTGAGCCGTAAAATTGTACAGCTGTTTGAATAATTGTTTTTTTTTCTATTTCAGTCACTTTCTGCATCTAATGGGCATGTCTGGAGTATCCTTCTGGGTGGACTTTGCTATTTTGGTAGCAATGCTCATTGGTATGAACCTAACCGGATATTATTTACTGCGTCAAAGGCTTACGCCTAGTTACGCATTTAGAGCCATCAAAGTGATTGGTAACTTTGTTAAATCCAAAATGAGTTTTGCTTCAGGGAAATAATGACATTATACGTTTAGTTTTTTAAATTTTTAAACAATTAGGTATATTTATATTCTATTGTGATAGTGAAGTTGATTATAAATACTGTATTTTACTTTCTACTGATAATTAACACGCAAACATGGCGTAGATTTAATTAAGTCTTACCTTTAAATGCCGCACCTGTATTTGGACACACCCTAAAAAGCCTGTCCTTTGTGGATTACGATGTAACGTATAATTATTTTTATCTACTTTACATAGTTTTAAAGAGGATAATCTTTTTAAGACTGATTAATCTGATTATAAGGACTTTGATTTTTGCGGAACGCGTGCCTGGTTACCTCTGGCACTGTGCAAAAATCCAGGCCCAAACGCTCAATTGTAATACCGAACAACGTTTCCTTGTCCCGCACCGCGAACTAGTTCAGAGTAACTTACCTTGACATTGGTGAATCGAAACATCGATCGAGCCACATTTTTTAAAAAAGAAGAAGAATAATCTTATTATAAAACCAGTCTTTAACTTTGTTCAAAAAACCGAAAATAAGTAATTGAATTATCAATAAAATATCCCTGTATTTATTATTATGTTAATATTATTACTATTATACATATTTTTATAATATACCTGGATAATTAAGTAGACCTAGAATACATAAGGGTTTATAAGCTATTGTGATATGCCTTATATTAAAATAAAGTACATAACATGTATTTATAAGTGCCAATTTTCTTGTATATAGGTATGTCAATATTGGAAAAAAATAGATTAAAAAAATATTTATACTGAATAATGTTATCGATACAATTGTTAAAATAACTACTAATCACAGCTAAAATTTTGTTGTTTGGGATAAAAAAATATATATTTGTAAATAAAGAAAGAATTTGTGAGTTAAATCATTCATTTTAAATTAAAATATGGATTTGAATAATTATTTATTATTGTATTACCTTTAAACAATAAACCCTGTGAAAATTATATCATTAAGTAAATTAATTTAAGATAAGTTTTAAGCTTATTTTTGGTTAAGTAAATTCTACCTATTATTTTTAAATTTCTAATGATCATGGTGTAGGACTGTTGACAAAATAGAAACATTTACAGTGTAAAGACTTTTCATATAATTCATTGTATTTTTTAGATTTAAATTGCTATGTCCCTGTGCATTGAGTTTAAAGTAAATTCATTACTATGACCAAGAAATCCACAGCGATAAGCTTATGGGCGTCTGCTAGTATTTATCTACATACTTTGACTGTTTAACTTAGAATTTATTCAATCCATATTAAATCATAAACATGTATAAAATGTTATAGACATATTCCTACTTAACTCATTATAAGCTAATAAATAAATTACTGTCATCACATTTTAAATAAAACAAAGTTGTCCTTTGAAACGCATTTTATTTATCAAATGTTTTTCTCACTAAAATAAAATCACAAATTTGTTTAAAAATCAAAAATAAAATAAAATATAAATCGTTCCAACAAAACCTGACTAGGGCATGTCAATTTGCCTATAAAGAAAATAATAGGTACAGTCAAGGCTCAAAAGTGCATTCTCATTATTATAATGCAATAACTTGACTGTATGCTGATGCTTAAACTGCAGAGATTCCATTAAGTGGTAATAATTGAAATGCACTTCGTAACCTTGACTGTGCATTATACAATGTATTAATTTTAGAAGATTTTATATATACCTACTTATTGTGCTTCTAAGTGCTAAAGTGCACTGGATTCGTCAACATTAATTTTTAATTTTAAATCTACAGTAATGGTCATAAGTCCTGAAAATCTTCGGTTAAACTCATGTCGCTTGGATATAAATCAGCGGTTTAAATTCACATTTTCCACATAAAAATCTGTGATTTAAGTTATACAAAAATCTATGGTTAAACTCACTTCATTTGTACGAAAATCACCTCTTAAAATGCGATTAAATTATCGCTTTTCATATGAAAACAATGGCTGAACTCTTGTCCCTTAGTTAAAAATTTGCTCATGTTTTAAACATGAAAACTCATTCTGAATAAATGGTAAGTACGATAAGTAATAAGTGGGACCATAGACTTTTAGTACTTTTCAAGAGCACTTAAAATAGATGCTTATAAGGCTAAAGTCATAAGTCGTTACTTAGATATAGGTTACAATAGCTAAGTACAAATTACTTGTTTATACAAAGTATCTTATAATATTTGTATAATACGGAATGTTTCGAATGAAGGCTAAATAAGTGCAAATATGCTAGATAATAATATAAATTTGATATAATTATGATTTTAAATTAAATGCCAATACATAAATAGTATATTGAGTTTCCGTGTATAGGAATATTTTATTATTGACATTGATAAAGTTATGAGCAAATTCTAATTTAACGATTCAAATAATAAATCATTAAGTTTATTTAATTTTACAATTCTTATTTAATTATACATTTTTTACGTTAATGTGTGTGTTAAGGTAGATGTGCGGTGTAACTATTTTATCAAAAAGTCCAAATCCAAGTATCCAAAATCTTATTACTAATTATAAAGAAAGACAAATACTATATATATGTAGTGGTGGAAGTATTACCGTTTACAAATAAAATATTTTGAACTCAGTTTCGATAACAGAACCGACTGAAAGTATTACTTTGAAAAACAAACACAATTTTTTAATAAAGTTCTTAAAATTTATGTAATTGTTCTTTTTTAATTTCGCGATCCGAGGCCGTTGCAGCGTACGTCTATTGCCGAGCGCCTCTAGATAGCACTAGGAAGATTTTTTAAGGCAGTGAGCTACCACGAGAACTCATTTGATTTCTAGAGACCACATCAATTTTAAGATTTTCGGTCGGTAATGTTATCGAAACTGAACCCAAATTATTTTTTTTGTAAACGGTATATTACTTTCACGGTGTATATTATTATGTAGTGATGACGTGTTTTCTTGCATTTTAATATCTAAATGTTTCCTACAAACATTTTTGTCTTTTGTATTGAGCATATTGTGTAAATCATCAAATACGTCTGTAATGGCAGTTATTCAATCATCGTGTGACGAATCATTATTTACAAACATATAACATTTAATTATTTAAAAACATTGATGCTTTGGTCATTTTCACATCGATATTTTTCTATAACACAAAAAAATATATAAAAATTAAAAAAAAATAACTCATTTAAAATAAATTAATACTTTTTCGAGACATTATAACACTGTAAATAAAATTATTTAATTAAAATAACGAGTATTAAAAATATTACTAGCTTAAAAATATAAAATTCACAAAAATATAAGTAATGGACGTAGGCCGTCATATTATTTGAAAACCAAAAAAATCATAATTCCCATAAAACTATAACACAAAACGGCTGGAATTTATTTATATTTAACAAATTTCCCCAAAAACATGCCAAGGAATCCAATCATGGATTATCAAGATCTACGAGGCACAAGTCTTCCTCATTTGTACGCAGTGCACCTGCTCAAAGACGAAAGAGACTGGCAAATGTACTCTAAGTTACAGAATAATTAATAATACTATTACCGTTAATAGTATTATTAATAGTACTATTACCGTTAATAGTATTATTAATAGTACTATTACCGTTAATAGTATTAGTAATAGTACTATTACCGTTCATATTATTATTAATTATTGACACCGAAATGGCTGATGAAATGTTCGAGATTGTAAAACTTCTGTCTATTTCGTGAATAATAGTATAACTTTCTGTTTGTATTTCAGTGTCTTTGTATGTTCACAAAATGTAGAAAACATCAGATAGTACATTTTTTGCTTACACTTCATACATTTTTGTGAATGTATTCCATTTTTTTAAACCGGGATACCCTTAACTATGGAAAACGTTAATATTAATATTCTAAACTTATTGTTACTGTATATTTATAATGTGATTACTACTTGTACTGTAAGGCGAGAAAATATTGGTTCTAGTGTTACTTTACAAGATGAGACATTTGACAGAT
Source organism: Nudaria mundana (assembly GCA_963556515.1). NCBI lineage: Eukaryota > Metazoa > Arthropoda > Insecta > Lepidoptera > Erebidae > Nudaria > Nudaria mundana. The sequence continues at coordinate 20,393,991 of OY748293.1, forward strand.
TATTTATTATAAACTTAAGAGCCATTTCACGTTTTCGCACGAAAATCTAATATTTTGAGCTAGCATAACTAGAAGTTATTGAATATGCGCAAAAAATGGGCCAAGCTTTCGTGTTGACGTTTAATGTAACACATTTACTAAAAATAACTTATTTGATCTATAGTAATAAATTCCCACAAGCATTTTATTGAAAAACGGGCGCAGAGTTGATTTCAAAGTCGTATTTCAATTAAAAATACTTATAAATTGAGTTATAAAAAATACATAAACCATTGGATATATATTTTAATCGTCATTAAATGTAATAGAGGATTGAATTGTATTACAATTATTTAGTCAAAAAATAAACCATTCGGCCAATTTTTGAGTTTAACATCGCAATTTGATCGTGATTTTTGGTTTAAATACACAGTAATTACAAAAATAAAATTATTCCAAAATAAACTACGTTTATTAGAGAACCGATTTCTGCAGTAATATAGGAAATTCTTGCATATACTTTGTCAAAATATTGATATAACTTCAATCGAAATTACAATAAATTACGATACACAAGTGGACACCGTACTAAGACGGCGCATTTTGTGAAATGGCTCTTAAGACAAACGGATCTTTTACGCGATTATTGAGGTATATACATACTTCTTTATTACCCGACGTTTCGACCCTGTTACAAGAGCCGTGGTCGGGTAATAAAGAGGTATGTATATATCTCAATAATCGCGTAAAAGACCCCTTTGTCTCAAGTATATAATGTTTACAAAACGCGAAAGTTTAAAAAAGATTATTTATTATTTCGTGAAGTTGAGGAAGTAAATATTACCTAAATGAGATGTGTATTTTAACATTATTTACCAGATTCCAATTAGGCAACATCGAAGTTTTTGCTTTTCAATTATTTTTTTTGAAAATCTTCTTGGTCTGTCAAAATACAAAATTAATAAAATAATGGTATGAGGTATAACTTACAGTTAAGTAGACAAAAGTTGCAGTTTGAAATTATTAATATTTAAATGATCAATAAATTGTAGCAAAAGCGACGCTGCCTAACCTGAACGTAGTAGATTTAAACCTGGTTTAAAATTTAGAATTTATGTGTCTAAATTGCAATTCTATTATAATATTACAAGAAAAGATCTCTATAATGAGATTCATGCTACCTTATTTAGCAATCAAATGGGCGCCATTTGTAAGTTGTCAATACAAAATTCTAATAATCTTAATAGATAACAATTCTAATATTCATTCATTCCACATTCCCGGCACTTTATGCATAGGTAATTATTATCTAAAAATTATGGTAACTATTACTATTAATAATTCAGTTACTGATCCTATTATTAATAATTTACAGAATGTTATGAGAAACATATTAAAAATTACAATAATAAACGCAAAATATACAAATAACGTGAAATTAAAATATATATTACAAAATGGAATGATAAAATTTCGAGACTTATGTTAAAAATATAAATAATATTTACAAAATAATTTGTTTGGCACCTTAGTTAAACATAAACGCGTTTAAAATAGATAGTAAAGTGCCATAGTTATATTATAATTAGCTGGTACTAAATAAATTAATAAGTACCAAAGTACATACACAGTAAAACCGCCATTTTTTTGATGATTTGGATGTTTTTTTTTATAAACCATTGAACAGATTTAGATGAACGCGCGTAGATAGACAATTTCGTGGATTTACGATACTTTTTATTTCACGGAAAATATCGAAGTTCAGCCGCTTCGTAGACTGGAAAGCCCCAAACCGAGTTGGAAAAACGGCTCAGTGTATGATGACTTTTTATTTAAGTAATGAGTTCCGAAAACGATAAAACGATGAATATCCGAACAAATATTACTATTTTCAGGTATCATGCGTGCAAGTATCTTAGCTGATTATTTATAATTTACTTCTTCTGCTAACGTTCTAAGTTCTATATCAGATCTTCAGATCAGAAGGCATGTCTATATCCAGTCATCGTCGACTTCAAAATCCAAGTTCTTTATCAGATCTTCAGAAAGGCAAGTCTATATCCAGTCATCGTCGACTTCAAAATCTAAGTTCTTTATCAGATCTTCAGAAAGGCCAGTCTATATCCAGTCATCGTCGACTTCAAAATCTAAGTTCTTTATCAGATCTTCAGAAAGGCCAGTCTATATCCAGTCATCGTCGACTTCAAAATCTCAAGTTCTTTATCAGATCTTCAGAAAGGCCAGTCTATATCCAGTCATCGTTGACTTCAAAATCTAAGTTCTTTATCAGATCTTCAGAAAGGCCAGTCTATATCCAGTCATCGTCGATTTCAAAATCTAAGGTCTTTATCAGATCTTCAGAAAGGCTAGTCTATATCCAGTCATCTTCGACTTCAAAATCCAAGTTCTTTATCAGATCTTCAGAAAGGCAAGTCTATATCCAGTCATCGTCGACTTCAAAATCTAAGTTCTTTATCAGATCTTCAGAAAGGCAAGTCTATATCCAGTCATCGTCGACTTCAAAATCTAAGTTCTTTATCAGATCTTCAGAAAGGCCAGTCTATATCCAGTCATCGTCGACTTCAAAATCCAAGTTCTTTATCAGATTTTCAGAAAGGCCAGTCTATATCCAGTCATCGTCGACTTCAAAATCTAAGTTCTTTATCAGATCTTCAGAAAGGCCAGTCTATATCCAGTCATCGTCGACTTCAAAATCTAAGTTCTTTATCAGATCTTCAGAAAGGCCAGTCTATATCCAGTCATCGTCGACTTCAAAATCGTGTAACTTGGCCACTTGACGGAGATTTTTTACAATATTGGTGATATAAGTGTCATGCCCTTAGGGCTGGATGTCCTTGATTCTGTTAAAATAATATTAGGACGAAAATTATAATACTTAGTTATCTATACAGTGGAAACATTATTAGGCGTATTTCTTTTCCGGTGCAGTTTATCAGATCTATTACTATACCTAGTTAAAACGTGAACTGCTGACTCAGACTCGCTTCATCACAATCGTCAATATGAAGGACAACTTGGTCAGCATTCAGGCACACGTTCAACTTAGAATGTCTGATCATTTGGCCCTGTCTGGTCCAAATTTGGGAATCATCAGTTTGGTCACACGAGACAATGATTGCAGTCATGTGGTCTGCGCGTGAGAGCGCTACGCAGAGACGGTGATGTTTGATTTGGCCATTTTCGAAGTGCCAGTCTTGGTTACCGCCTGTATAATGGCAGGGGTACATGCCTGAAAATGTAATATTAAAATATATAACCGAGCAAACGAAGCGTCTATATTTCGAGAACATACTAAACCTTTTTTTAATCGTGATTTTCATTGAACACATATCATGCCTAGATCCCCGAAGGGGTAGGCAATATTTTTAGTCCCATGTCATAGAGGACAAGTCTATTGCCATCACCGGGCACACACATAATAGGTTATGTCCAAAAAAGCTGAACAAATGAAAAAAAAGTACCTAGCAGCAATATTGTAATTTTGAAAAATAATTTGAAACCCGTTGTCTTGCGATGAAATGTTTATGAAAGGCAACAAAATTTTACGTGCAGGCTGCCACAGCCAATTAAAGTTCTGGGCGTTTCAGACTATGTAAGCTTTTGATTGAAATGGGGGCAAAAACCTTTATAATGTTCGCAAGGTCTACTGATAGTTCAAGTAAGTAATAAAGAATCACAAATAGTACATACCTACAGTACCGTCTGCCAGATGGCCCAAAGTATCCAAACACTTGGTTCCTTGCCTGATGACACCCGTCACAGGTTTCGCGGAAGGCACTTCCAGTTCCGGGTACACGTGCTCCAAGTACCATCGGAATGATTTGCAGTGAAGCTTGTATCGTATTGACTCTCGTTCAGTTATACTATTAAAAAAATTTAAAGGATTTAACTTATGCGTGATATTTGACTAGTTTTATCACAGATTCATCCCTTTTCCCTCGCCGGCCTTATGAGGAAGCTGTCGAAAATAGAATCCTATGGATTCCATAACATGTCTTTACTACATGCATGCTGAATAATTCCAGTAAAGATCGACCAGTCTGGTTGGTCCTTACTAGGACTAATACGGTAGTAAACTAGAGTGGTATTTAAATAGTAAAGTTAACAGTGCAACAGAAACATGCTCGTTGTACAGACCTAATTAAAATAAGTAAGACTTTGGGTCATAATTGGATTTACATCATTTTCAGCTAAACAATTTGGTATTATTTAAACTTACTCTCCAAAATCAACTTGTTTGGCCAAAGGCTGTGACCTATAGTACAGCTCCTTGTAATCATCCATCCACACTTCGGCAGCTCTCCTCGTGTTCCTCGCGAACACTGCTCCAGACCCGCCCGGGAACGTGTAAGGATGACGTTTGCGGAAAACGTGGCCAACCCTCGAACATGGGACTATTTCAAGGGACCCACCGCATTGCCAGACCCTGGAAATTTGATTTGATTGTGTTTAATACAAAGAAATTGAACAAAACTTTTCCAAATATAATAACAGGCTCACTTCAACAATAGGCTCACACCAACAATATGACTGAGGAAAATGTGAAAGTAAAAGATGTCTCTGTCACTAAAAGTCTATCAGGAACAGTAAAAGTGGAACAGTAAATGATTGTGCCTGCCAAATAATTACATCCTATTGGCTCAAAAGTCCATTCCCATTATTACAATGCAATAGATTCTATGTAGTGCTATCGGTAATATCTGTCCTGGTACAGATCCTGGCCCAGGTAAATAAAATCTCTACAGTCTAAGCATCAGCATACAGTCAAGTTATTGCGTCGTAATAATGAGAATATACTTTGAGCCTTGACTGTACCTACCTACATAGACACTGTGTCGAAAGACAGTTAATCTACACAACATCTATTGGGATTTTTACGTAAGTAACAGTCTCTAGGAAACTAGTCTAAGTAAGAACAAAAGAGTATATCTTTGTAAGGAATGGGACATTGTGTTCTAGTATTTTTTTTATCTGTGCCGAGCAAAGAAAGGGAAAGAAATTTAAAGATACTTTCTTTAAGAAAGAAATGAACTTACCTAAACGAAATTTCAAGATTCTCTCCTCCCCAAACGTCCATCTTCATATCGTACTTGCCGAGCTTGTTGAAGTACGCCCTGTCGATACTGAATAGTCCACCAGCGATCATAGGCGTTCTGATCACTTGCGTGGGATCATTGATACGAATACTCCTTTCCGCGTGGGACAAATACTCCCACTGGAATAGGTACAATTTAAAAATTAATCCAAAAGTTCTTAAGCTGGACTTGTACCAGAGTCAGTTTCCTTTCAGGGGGAATTTTTCGACCAACTGAGCCACCAGGATAATAAAAAAAATACATAGATATTGTTACGTGAGATCCATCTCCTGCGATTCTTTATAATTATTGTAAAATAAAAAAGTATGATAGCTATAAATAATACTATTAGAAACGAGCGTAAATTGTTGAGCTGTGAAATGAGACAATTGTCAAAATGCATAAAGGTATGAGATTAGAAAAAGTAGGTAGTGTATGAAACTGTACATAAATACAAAATAAATATGTTAGGACAATTCACACAACACCATCTAGTCTCAAACTAAGCGGAGCTTGTGATATGAGTACTAGATAAACTGATATAAATACTTATGTACATAATTTTTTGTAAATACATACATATTATACATAGGAAACACCCAGACTTCGGTACAAACGTATCTGTCTTCACACAAAGTTCGGGATTCGAACCTGAGACTCCGGCGGCGTCGAAAGCGGATGCACGTTAAATTAAAAAAATATTGGCTGTATGAGTATGTACGTTAGTATATAGGTAATTATGAAACATAATTTCACGGATACGGAAACAATTAGTGTAGTAAATTAAGTAATATTAATAATTGAAATAACTAAAGGTGTTTATTTACAATAAGAATTACAATATACATAATTATGTACTAAAAATATTTACATAACAAAATATCGTTTAAAAAATCCTTCGCGTCATTGCCGACTGGGAAGGTTCCCAGAATGGTGGACGTTGGATGGCGATACTTGAATGATTTTAATTATTATTTTTAGTTTGTGTTTTTTTGTTTTCAATATAATATTTATGTGTTCCTTTGCCTATAGGTCATCTTCATTGCATGTGGCTGACAGACGGACTGGTATCTTTCAAGAAAAGGCCCGGAATCGACACAAGGCTCGCCCCTATCACATGGTTCTTAACAACCTTCACGGATTTAAAAAATATTCGTTTAAAATTAAAATTAACACACACACACACATATCACGGGTATATCCCCGAAGGGGTAGGCAGAGGTGCATAACACACCCACAGTTTGCCAGTAATTTTAGTCTCACGTAATAGAGGACAAGCCTATTGCCGTCACCGGGGACACGTATAATGGGTTATGTCCAAAATGGCCGAATGAATTTAATAAAAAGTAGCAGCAAAATCGTAATATTGAAAAAAAAATACGTGACTGTACCTAATGCTAAAATATTTAGCATTATTTGTAAAATTATGTTTCAAATTTTTTTAAATATTTTTTTGGACATTCTTACACGTCATCTAGCCCAAATTAAGCTAATATAAGCTTGTGCTATGGGATCTAGACGACTGATAAACATACTTAAATATTTCTAAATACAAACATACTCGTATTATACATAGAAGACAACCATACTCCAAAACAAATATTTGTGGATCACACAAATATTTTATTCGACCCGGAATCGAACCTGGGACCTCAGGGACAGCAGTCGCATACTCAAACTACTACGCTACTGCAATGTCGCTATATATTCGTATGTATAGCGACATTAGCAGCTAAGTCTTTATAATGTGTCAAGGATAGTGAACGGTAGTAATTAATGCAATACATATTGTAAGGGGCTCGTGGTCTAGTGATAACCGACAATGTTAACACATTGCAAAGGTTAAACAACATCGAGTCAGGCCGGTCTTAGGATGGGTGACCATTTCTTAAGACACTGATACCCCTCCGTGCCTCGGAGAGCACGTTAAGCCGGTCCCGGTTGTCATACAAACATCTATGGCAGTCGTTAGGGGTAGTTGGAGCCCTAAATCAAAAATCCGATCGGTCTAACTACAGAACTTCGATATAGCCCATGGGTTGTGGAGGTCAGATGGCAGTCGCTTCACGGAAAATATTGATGTTCAGTCGAATCGCAGTTAGACTGGAAAGCCGACCCCAACTCAGTTGAGAAAAGGCTCGGTGAATGATGATGACATATTGTAAGTACTTAAGTAGTTTTAAAATGTAGGTTTTCCGTTTGCGTCAACAAAAATAAAGTTATCTCTTCAATAACTATTGCAAACTTCACTTTGAATTTGTCAATGTACACTACCGGCCAACTTTACGTCTATGGTCCATGGAAAAAATCCCCGAATTTATCCTATGTTACATGGATTTAATTTTGAGTTTAGAACCAAAGCTTCTACATTTTGTTTCATAAATAAATGAAAATTCATTCGAAGCATTATAAACTTAAGACTAACGGGTCTTTTACGCGATTATTGAGATATATACATACCTCTTTATCATTCGAAGCATCCGGGAAATACCCTACATTGAGAAACATTTAAATATTCTTCATATAGACTGTACTTAGATGGTTCTTAAGCATATTTAGTGAAAGGATAGTGCTCAATAAGATACAGATCCCCCAGGTTTGGTCAAGGTACAGTCATAAAAGCGTAAAGTTACAAGACGTTTACCTTGAATACTAAGTTCCAATCGAAACCGCCGCGCAAGTCCGCCGACGCGCCAATGTACTGGAATGTATCCATACTGATCACGTCGATTACTGGACACACTACTCGAGTTGGATCCTGGAAAGAATTATAAAATGAATTAAGCGACAAAAATAAATTGCTATTAGTAGACACGAATGAAAAAGAAAACTATACAATCCTGGATGGGAAAATTGTATGTTCGTTTTTACGCTGACAAATGGACTAGCAAATAGGCCCAATGTAGCAGCATGGCAAAGTCTAACGACTTACTCAACCAATGATAATATCGCAGAAAATGTCGGTCACGTGACCATTTTCTGCGATATCATTGGTTATCGACCGAAGTCGACGCTGGCTGTGCTAGCCCGCTGGAGTTGTTGATAGGGCCTTCTTTTTAAAACTATGAAGGTAGGTAAGTACTGTCCTTAATCCTAAATTTATGATATGAGAGTACGTAATTTAAAAAACAAGATACCTCTCGTAGGTAATATTTTTCTAATAATCTAATACTAGCGGACCCGACAGACGTTGTCCTGCAAAAAAAAGAACCAAATTGTGAATCTAAACCATTCTCGAATCCCATTGAACACAAAAAAATTCATCAACATCGGTCCAGCCGTTTAGGAGGAGTTCAGTGACATACACACGTACAGTAGAATTATATTATATAAAGAAGATAAAACAAAGTCGTGTTGGTCAAGAGATCAATGGCTCGAGAACGGCTGGACCGATTTCGCTTATTCTTTTTTTGTTGTGATCGTTACTATCAGGAGAAGGTTCTTATGGAAGAAAAAAAAGTTTACCGGAACATTGAAAAAAATATGCGATATGAAGTTCGCCGCGACAGCTAGTATTATAAAATACTAGTGGTCGCCCGCGACTTCGTCCGCGTGGTAATTTGGATTTTTTCCCGTTCCCGTCGCGCCGCGTCATATTTTGAACAATTCACACAATATCTTTATAAATTGTAGCCTATGTGTTATTCTGATGTATAAGCTATATTATTGTAAAGTTTCATTAAAATCCATTCAGTAGTTTTTACGTGAAAGAGTAACAAACATCCATCCATCCATACATACATACATACATACATACATACTCACAAACTTTCGCGTTTATAATATTAGTAGGATTTCATGATAAATTCCAAACACGTTCATTTCAGACTGACCAAGTGATGTTTTATAAGAGGCTCTCATCATTTGAGGTGCTTCAGGACTAATAAGCATAATTACTAAGTAAAGTTTGTGTCTCGAGTTGAAAAATTTAGTAATAATGACTAAAATAGTTAACACGTAGCGCATTTAAACATCAAACACTCGGTTTATGAGGTAAATATATTTTCGATTGTTTTAGTTACAATGTTGCAATGCTTTGGAAAGTTATTGCCAATTACTTTGGACAATTTACGTATGAAAAGTTACTCCATCTAGCGATGGATAAACGGACAGACACGCAGATTTAACAATATTGATGATGTGCTGTCACATTTTTACGCCAGATGTTGATTGACTTGTTTAAAAAAAACATACATACATACCATATATAGTCACGCCTCTTTCCCATGGGGGTAGGCAGAGACTATGGAATTCCACTTGCTACGATCCTGGCATACTTCTTTCGCTTCTTCCACTTTCATAACTATCTTCATGCACGCTCTCCGGTTCTGGGTACTCCTGACCAGGCCTTTGGTCAAAACATCTCCGATTTGGTCGAAGTACGTTCGCCTAGGTCGACCCTTACCTGCCTGTCCATTCACACCCGCCTTATGTATTTGTTTCGTCAGTCTTCTTTCATCCATCCTTTCTACGTGCCCGAACCATCTAAGCATTCCTTTTTCTATCTTACTCACTACATCTTCTGATACACCGCAACGTTCTCGTATCACGCTGTTCCTCACTTTCTCAACCAATGTCAATGTTTAAAAAAAACTATACCAGTATTTCTGTCGCTTACTAACAAATGTCTAGAATTATTAGAACTTGGAGAGCCCCTTTAGCAAATTGAATTTGCGATCGATATTTTGTCGAAAGGATTTTAGTATTCTGAAAGCAAGGAGTATGCTTATACATACACCTAAATGTTGTCTTCTGGGCAGACCTCCATCTTTCGAAGTACAAACTATTTTATTTTATGTTATTTAGTTAGGTACAGATACAGATAATAGATTACACAATACAAATTATAGCATTTCACATTTCTTTTAGAATCTGACATCCACTTTTATCTGTACACAGCCTTTAAATATAACAAACTCGCTAAAAGAGAAATAATACAAAAAACAATTAGAAAATTATATTTAAATTACCACTAAAGCTTAAGGCTTTACTCAAGACGCTCGAGACGTTTCCTAAAGCTTGCAAAGTTATCGAAATAAAATGTCCAGTTTAGAACAAACAATATTATTCTGAATGCACATTCTATAAAGTGGGTTATTTTGAAAGACATTGTTCCTGCACAGAAGCATGGCAAATAGTTGCGGAATGAGCACTGACCGTAGTAGGTATCTTAAAGTTCACGTCGGTTTATACAGGTTGAATTTTTGAAAAGGGCTTGGATGGCCAAATCCGAAACTATAAGGAATAGCTAAAAATGCTCAAAGGAGTCACGAGCCCAATTTTGATGAAACTTAAAACCTCATCATTAGACTTTTGAAAAACCAATAATCCTAGCTGGGAATCGAACCCGTTGATTTTGAAAAAAAAAACACACTTTATTATTACACCATACGATAGTGTCGCTGTTAAGGATCAAATTCTGCGAAGTAACGGCAAATTTAAGGAAAATTTGGAATTTTAATAAAATTCATATTTTTGTACCTAAATTTTGTATCATAATTTGTTACATTGGAAATCCCATAAAAGATCGTAACTATTCCGTGTTTTAAATTATGTTCTGAATGATTCTGGCAGGCTGATAAAATTTTAAAGTAGAACATAATCTTGCTTTTAATTTCGTTCTAATTTCAATTTTTTTTCTTAAACACTTTAAGAAAAAAAATAATTAGAGATGCATATTGGCGCCAATAATTTAGATTCTGTTCGTACTTTGTTTAGTAATTTATTAAAATAAATATTTTGTAATATAAATTCTGTGATTTGAAAATGGATTTAACAAAATATGATCGATTTGATTTAATAGAAGCATATTTTATCTATAGAAGAAGTGCCACACGCGCGTTGGTATGGTACAGAAACAAATATCGTCATCGTAATTTCCCCACTCTTAAGTGCTTCCAAATAATGGTTAATAACCTGTTAATAACCAACAAGGAGGTAGCTATCGCAAAACTAAACTATTTGTGACAAAGATTTAGAAATAGCTATTTTGACCTATTTTGAGTCATTCCCCGCTAATTCCACCCGAAACGCAGCTGAAACCGTTCAAGTGTCTCAGGCTACGATATGTAAAGTTTAAAAAAAATACAAGTATAAATGTTACCGCTCCGGACGCATTGTGCAAAAGTTACATCCAGGAGATAATTTAAGACGGATTGATTTTGCAATTGGTTAAATCGGAATCTCGACAACGACAGACATTTCTTATCCAATATTTTATTTTCTGACGAAACAAATTTTTATAATAATGGAATGTATAATCGAAATAATAAACATTACTGGTCACAAACTAATCCTTTGCGGGCAACCGAAGCGCATCGCCAGGTGCTATTTTCATTTAATTGTTGGTGCAGTATTTTGAAGGACAGAGTAGTATTTTATTTTAAAATTTATGACGGAACGTTGACGACTTTTAAATATGTTGAAATTTTGAATGAAAAGTTTGAAGAGCTGGAGAATTTGCCATTGGCCCAGATCAACCAGTTATTTTTTCAACAAGATGGAGCTCCAGCCCATAATAGTCGTATAGTAAAAGAGATTTTGATTCAGCAGTTTGGCGACAATTTTACAGCAACGCATGGTCCTGTGCCTTGGCCAGCGAGATCCCCGGATCTTACCTCCTTAGATTACTTTCTCTGGGGGTATGTTAAAAACTAAATTTACAAAGACACGTATGATACAGTTGATGACTTGAAACGTTTTTTGGAGAATATTCTAAACGGAATCAATAACATTGTAATATTGAATGCAGTACGATCCTTGAGGTCTCGAATCCACCTATGTACTGAAAACAATGGTCTACATTTTGAACAATAAATCAGTTAACGTAAGAAAAATAAAATGTATTTTGTTAAAGATGAGCTCTTTCCTTTAGTTTGCCGTATGTCATTACCTCCCAGAATAAGATCCTTAATAGCAACACTCTCATATGGTGTAATAATATAGGGTGTGTGTTTTTTTTAAATAAATGGGTTCGATTCCCAGGCTAGGATTATTGGTTTTTCTAAAATCTAATGATGCGGTTTTAAGTTTCATCAACATCGGGCTCGTGACTCCTTTGAGCATTTTTCGCTATTCCTTATAGTTTCGGATTTGGCCATCCAAGCCCTTTTCAAAAAATCACCTGTATATTCTCTATATATTCACGCTCATCTCCCGTAAGAGAAGACACAGACGACCGGTACGTATAATGTCTGTACGTACATTAAACATCCAATATTTCGCATTAACTCTATTGGTCCCAAGCAATAGGAGGCGAGATTACTGTTTATATTTTATGGTAGTTAACTAGGAGGTAGTATCGTCAGGATTGCGTTATACTATACTATAACGCAATCCTGCAATATAATTATCATCTGAATTTAATCACAACTCATCATCTAAAACTGTTGCATATTGTAAAGTAATTTGCTTCAAATACCAGAACGCCTATTCAAATTCTGAAGGTGAAATAAGATGGTTTACCAACATACGCGGTATTGAGTAAAACTCGTACATTGAATCTGTTTGAAGCAATTAGGTACATCGAATGGGCAATATAAATCTTGTAATATTGCGTGTATTGCTTACCGATCATCACATGGCTATCGTAATATTAAGTTTTGTTACTTTTAAGTATATTTATATACCGGGTGTTACGTAAGGGTTATATCAACCCAAAGCCAGCCTAACCAGCTGGTCGGCCAGAACCCGTTTCGATATGTGGCGACCGCCAGAGAAGAAAAAAAAAGTTCATAAAAAAACATTATTATCGAATAAAATACACACTTCTTTAACAACACTAGAACTAAAATCAGCTGCTTCGGTCATCGACATCAAAATAGGTACAAATAATGCGCGCTTGTGAAAAGCCTTCCGTCTCACTCCTGGTAGGAACATTTTGTCTCTGTTTCGCATCAAGCGATGCCGCACGAAGCCATGCGTTCGGTCGGCTTCGGTCGCCGTTTGAATTTTCCTAGAATTTTATTTAAAATATCATTTAACAAGGTCACAGGTCAGTTCGGTTACATTCTTTGCTTTGTGCAGTGAGGTAGCTAAATAGTTGTTTAGTGTGTTAATTTGTGAGTTGTGTATGATAGTGATTGTGTTGTGTAGTAATGGCTCTGAGTAACGAAGAGTATTACGAGATGATGCTTTGTGTAGGAGCATCAGAAGGCAATTTGAGCGCTGCCCGGGAGTTGTACCGTGAGCGTTGATACCTAAAAATACTGTGTACTTTCGTGTGCATATTACTTACTATTTGTAATTATTTCATTCTTTTTATATCTTGTTTGTTTACATACCTTTGAGTGACATGATATGTCATAATATCATTACTGATTTATTTTTTTATTCTATTTTTGGCAATTAGGTTTGTTGATATTTAAACTCCTTTCTCCGTTGTTGTCTAGTTGTCCAGTTGTCTAGTTGTAGCTACGTCAAGCCGTAGCGTTGGGACACGTTTGTTTTGATTTGAAATATCTTTTTAAATTTTTTGATGAACTTTTTTTTTCTTCTTTGGCGGTCGCCATTTATCGAAACCATAGGCCAACGCGGTCGTCGTATACGCTGTCGCCGTATACGACGGGACAAGGCATTATGCATTTTCCCGATACATAAAAGTCTAGCATGTTTGGTGCGGGGAGGTCATCGACACGCACACATTCTCAGACGCTCAAACCCAATCGGGTGCCACTACGAAACTCACACATGACAATAAGAATAACACATTAACATTTTCACAAACACATACATATACATTTTATATCATAACACTATAATGACACTACCAAAAGTTACCGCCCACTATTGATGTAACAGTGTCGATACATTTTATCGATAAATTTGACAAAATCGACTATTAAGGGCCCAGACCGCGCACGGATAAAGTCGATTTTGAGCGACAGCAGCGCTATTGTTGCCCGAATCATCCGACGGGCGGGTGAATGACCCAGGGAGCGCGATTTTGAAAATGTTTTGCGACAAACGTTCCACGTTGAGTTATTGTTATTGAAGTTGAATATTTACAGCATAACAAAAATGTTGAATTATTGGAAATAAACGACTGCCTATTTGTAAAATATTCCAAGAGTAGTTTTCGTTATAAAATGATCCTAATTACTAGATAAATAAATAAGAGTAGTTTGAGACACAATTTTTATGATTTTCTATTTATAATAAACAATCAAGAGCAGGTCCGGACTGACCTTTTTGTATTCTACTTACCTAAAATTCCAACTACGAGTACCTATGTATTTATTTGTAATTTTACTACCAAAGTTTATTCTTATTTCGTAAAATTTTCATTCAATAAAATAATTGCAAATTCAGTAGGAAGTACGGTCGAAATAACATCACGCCTTTCCTCGCTAGTGTTTATATCTACGCAAGGAAATGTGCCTATTGCGTAAACTCAAATACTTTTTGCTTACGATCACCTCGCAATCTAAAAAATCTTCTAGGGTTGTACAAAAAATTGTCAATAAATGAAACACAAGTATAAAAATGGTTTATATAATTAAAAGTAAACAAAATATGAGTCGCCACCTAAAAAGCGTGCTAGGGTTGTACAAAAATTAGTTATAAACAAACATGAAATTTATAAATTATTCATATACTTAATTAAACGAAAGTAAACAATAACAAAATATGAGTTTAAGAGTTTCTAATGTTTTTTTCATTTTAATGATTACTGATCAAATTCTGATTTCTACTAATTTGATGATAAAATCAATTGCTATTGCAAAACCTATCAGAATGAAAATGTTACCAGCTGCCCGATTCACGTAATAAAAACCGTAGCGTAGTGACTTAAAAATGTCACTTCGCACACTTTTTAACCGACTTAAAAAAAGAAGAAGATTCTCAATTCGCTGTATTTTTTGAACCGATTTTGATGATTTTTTTTTTTATTTGAAAGCTGGTGATCCCGTGTGGTCACATTTTAATTTCATTAGGATCGGACCTTGGGTTTACACCAGGTAACTCTTCAAAATCGTATAGGAATTGTATAGAAATTGAGCTATTGGAAGATTTATGACAATCCAAGACTAGATAAGTAAGTGCGTTAAAAACAGAAAACCAAAAGGCGATTTCTAAGTTTCTAAGTTAAAACGACTTTTGAACTGGCGTGTTTACGTGAATCGACCGGCTGGGTAGTTAAGTTACCTCAGTCTCTTTCAAAATCATTAGACGTTCTTCTCTTTCAAAACACGTAAAGCTCTTTCTTTCCTCTCTTTCATAGCCTCTATGACATTGGGCGGGTCACGAATAGGCATGCTTCGTGACTGCCGAGGATCAACTAATTCTGGAAGGAGGCAATCGTAATAAAATCTAACTAATTTCATCTCCATTTTCTCCTTCCAAAATTTGTCGTCCTTTTCTATAATATAAACTTTCATAGGTACAGTAGCACCAAACCAGATGCCAAGCATGCAAACGTTTCTTTTAGTTATATGTAGCTGTCCCTGAATTTGGAAATACCAGTAATGATTTTTATTTATGACATAACCCTTGGAAGCCTTGTCCTTAACCCAAAAGGTATGTTTGGCCATTGCTTCATCAAGAGTCATGCCAGCTAAAGAATGTGGGCACTTAATTTCAATTAAACCGTTTGCATAAATGCCATCTGGTGTAGTACCAAGAAATTCATATTGATCGTCGACGAACAAACCGCAACCTTGTATACTAATATTCTCTTGAATATCTAACTGTCTAATTGCAGTTTCTTCGTTTTCGATACCGTACCGTACAGCAGGCAAACTGGAGATATTACTACCATAAACGATTTTACAAACAAGAGCAGCACAACTTGTGCTCTCTCGTTTTTTACAAACTTCCCCGAACGATGATGAGGTTAGTAATTTTCTCCTTGTACTCATCCACTCAGCACTACTTCTTTGCAAATGGGTCGACCTTTCAAGCTCCTCTCTTTCAGCACAAGACAACTTTAAATCAACTAAAAAAGATGACTTGGCTTTCTCATATAATTCTGGACTCAGATCAGGTTTTTCGCAGTTTGGTCCATAGTGAGCGTCTTTCGATACAGCGCTGTGGCTTTTTTTCAATCTTAATTTAGGTTTAGCAATTAAACGGTTTCTACGATTACTATTTTCCACTTTCGCGATCAAAGGATTAGGACTAGATTTAAATATGACTTCATGAGTTTTACTATGAATCGATCCCGTATTAAAAGACACAACAGCAGCTGCGCATCGACCCGCATAAGAACCACGGGAAGAATAATTTACACGCTTACCCCCAACTAATTTGGCAATTACTCCGTTAAAACTTTCAACTATGTTACTTGTGCAATTATGAATTAAACTTCTAGAATGATATGACAGTCTTTTACTTAAAATTTCTACCGCGTCCATTAATCCGCATCCAACAATTGCTGGAAGTAACCCAACAGGTTCTATTCGACGAGTGTCAGGTCTACAAAAATACTCCTTGCAATGTTGGTGATTACCAAATACGTGTTGTGGACCATTTAGAATATCTTCACTAAGATTTTTTATTTTTTCTTCGAGTGACTGATTTTGATCCCCCCAATATTTAATCGCGCATTTTACACCCGTTCTTAAACGCAAATACCTTTCTTTTAGGAATTTCCGCAACTCGCAAGGATACTTAGTGTCTTTCGACAATTTCTCCAAGCTATTGCAGTAGTTTCGTAAAAGATGATTTTTGCATTCAATTTTCTCTACTATTAAATTATCGTACGGACGCGAATCTAATATTTTTTTATAAGTACTGGAATCGCCGTCTGCTACAAATTTATTATAAATTACACCGTGATCAACAAAGTAACGTTTAAACCCCTCAACTATTATGGTCGATTCCATCCCGTTAGATGATCCTGAATAATTCTTGAAACAATGGTGTTCCGGGGGCTGACTGTTGTTCTTTGCGGATCGTGCACAGACTACGCAGTATTTATTTTTAACTCCAAAAAACAATACTTTATTAGTTTTAATGCCAATTATCGCAGCTGCGCCGGATAAGGCGGAAAAATTCTTACCATAAGATCTCTTGCTCCAACAACCGTCAACAGCAACAGATATTAATGGTGTACCATTTTTATCAACACTACCTATAGACACTGCGTACTCCGCTTCTTCCTTGACAGCTTCTGCCATGGAATGTGCTGCTGTCTTTTCCCACCAATCGCAAACCGTATTATTAATTTCATTGTACAATGAAGGTGACATGATTGGTAGGGCTACTGCGGCACTTAATGTTTTTAACTGAGAGTAGCTCCCACCAGATGATATGATACCAGACACAATTTGATGATTCACTTCCATGCTATCTTCTTTCTTTTCAACCAAACACACAGTAAATTTCATATTACACATACTACATTTTATGATGAGTTTTGAGTCCAGACCAACTTTTACTTCACCTATTATACTGAGGTAACTTAACTTACAATCCATTGGACCGTGGTCCCCTATGGCCTGAAGAGCTTTAAAAAAAAAGAAATATCCACTACTCTACGCCCAACTTCCACTTCATCCACCTTTCCCTCTTGACGGTTGTCAATAACTAGTTCCTGTAAAGAAAGATAATGGCTTGATTTTTATTATAAAAAATAATTCAAAAGGTATGGGCCAAATTTCTTCAAACATAGCTAAGAACTCCCTTAGAATACATCTTTGAAACACAGAACACTAGATCAAAATCTTAAACGTTTTTATCAGTCTTCGTCAATTATGAAAGTGAATAAATAAACATAATAAAAACTGGTTGCTTGTAAAGTCGGTTTAGGACGATAATTTTATCGGATAACGTCATAATATTATTCTCCATCGCTTGTACTGCGCTCTCGCTTGACCCTAGCGTGACATAATGTGACACTTTTTTGTGCGTGTTGCCGGTGTTCATCGATTTATAAGACGTTATCACGTCATAAATTTAATAAATCCGACTATATGCATAAAAACTCAAAAGGTAAAAAGAAAACAAGTCTACGGTCTTGAATTATGTTACATAAAAATAAATAAGAACACTATTGTAATAAATCGAATTCAACAGTTGAGACCCATTGAAATCCTCACAGGCTCGAAGATATTCCTGACTAGCTAAATATTTCTTTAGAAATAGGCCCCGACTGCTAAATACGCTATATTACAATGGTGTTGTTATTTATTTTTATTACACATTTTCAATTTTAATCTGTCGGGTTTTAACATTTTTATTGTTTATTTATTTATATTCATAACTGACGAAGACAAATATAAAAGTGCAAAAGAATTCATACAATATTATGTTCGTGATGAACAGAAATTATAAATTTCCTTTACGCTATACGTATTGGTTTTTTATGGCGTCACTTATTCTATGTCACTCGGGCTTAGAAGACAATTCTAATGATACTAAAAACATTAAAATCGGTTCAATAATTTTGAACTTATCGTGCCACAAAGATATATTACTTAGTATACATACATACATACGTACACCAGTCGCGTAAAAGATAATATTTTACAAAAAAAATTCTTGATTTTGGTAAAATACGAGATTTGAACGTGAATTTTCTTTTGAGAAAATAATTGAGAAGTATGTGTTTGTCTCACAATGAAAATAATAAATATTGCAAAAAAAAAACTGTAGGTACTGAGATTTTGTCTTCGCCCATCACTAGCTAGTTTGTTTATTTATGTAACAAGTCTACAAGAATTACGTATAACAACTTACCTCTATACAGCGCGTAGCAGTGTTGCTCGGAGTCTCGGCCTGAAGGTTTTCTTCATTTTCAGTACTGGAAATATTATTCATCAATATCCACTTTTTATTTATTTTGTAATTTTTGTACAACCCTACGCCAGGCACGGCGCGCGCGCGCCCGTGCAATTTCTGATAGGAAACATACCTACTTCCACTTCCACATATTTAGACATGATGAACATGAAAACTAATAATACTGTAACTAATAATAGTGTAAGCAAACTCATTGCTTTGAAATACATAAATATATGAAAACTAATACTATATTATGTAATAAAATTTATTATTATGAAAATTGTTCCTATAGAAATTGACTTTATTACTTATATAGATATTGAAATTACGTAATTATTACCTACTGGACATTGTAATTTTTCTTCTTAGACTGACATACCTAATTGTGTACCTATCTAATTACATGTCAAATCAATATTTACATGCTGTTGTAGGTATATGTCTGAATCAGGCGATCTAAATCATTGTACCTATTTGCTTTGTAATGTACCTACCCTGTTCAAAATGCAAATAGATTATATTATTATTACTACTAAGACATGATAAGCATACACACAAATAAAAGTAATAAAACTAGGATTTTTACTTGACACTAACACAAATCTAGTAAATTTTTTCTAGGTATTTAGGACAAGACGTAGTCAAGTAGGCAGGTAAATAAATAAGTAGGGAGGAACTTACATTTTATTCCGAGATCTTTTGGCTTTCACGTTTTTATAATGCGTACTAAATTTTCTTTTCGCTGGCATGGCACTCAGCAAATTATCCTGCGAAAAGAGACCCTCGATTACCAATTACGTTTATGATACCTATTGCCTTTATCATGTTGAAAAATCTATGTATGTCGTGCAGAGAACTATATACCCCGCCAGTTCATATCTCGAGAAAATAAGGTGGGCAGGGCTTTGATTGTTTCAAGCCTGAATTGATACCTACTTTACAAGGTTCATAAAATGACCTACGCAACAAAGTAAATAATTTTGTATTTCTTACGATTTATATCTAGTTCCATCATGGTTTTCTTTCAGACTTTCATTATATCGGTACTTTCTATTTACTGAAAGTAAATTAGTTATAAAAATATTGTACTTACAGTTTTTCACAAAAAAACACAAATTCACAACACGTAATTTTGCTGTAGCATCCGACACGCGTGGAGTCACTTTGAAATTCTATGGCGCACTGGCGATTAGTTGCGACGATCGTTCTATCGGGACGCGTTTGAATTTGCATACATTTTTCTATGGAGAATTTACGTAAAACATATCTAGATTTTAGGGCTTTAAAAGGGGAAGTCTTTGTTTGTAAAGGTACAAAAAAAAGTACATGGTTATATTTATTGGCTTTTTCAGTGTTCAAAAAGTGTTTCTTTTTATCAATTTGTGTTGATTTATTGGGTTAAATCTGAAAAATACGAAGGCAGGTTTTCGAATTTTTTCTCAATTTTGTGCGTTTGTTGACGTTTATTATATAACAACTACAGGGTTTTAAGAGTTAAAATTAGCACTAACATCATTTTTGGTCTTTCATTTTAATATATACAAATTATCGTTGTTATTAATCATATGTAAATAGGTTAAATATGAAAAATCGTAACACTCTTTTCGGTGATTTTCACGATCTGGGCCCTTAAAATCAGGTTTCAAAAATGATACCAAGGTGGATGTTGTTTATAAAAGTGTGACTTTATTTGCTATTTGTAACTTAGGGTAGGTATTATATCAAACCTATACATCATATAAATTTAAACAACTAAATAAAATCGAAGAGTCTGTATACAGGGTATATCTATAGCTGTATACAGTGGACTATGTATACAGTTTATTTTTAAATCATAATGCTTAATGTCATAATTCAGTTTTCTATTTTTACTACAATCGATTACATGGTTACTAAGAACAGATCTTTGTATGTCTTATAGTTTCAGACTTTTCCATGCTGCCCATATAAATATTACACTCTGTATGTATAATAAATACCTACCCCATAAAAATAAACATTTGAATGAACTTTCGTCACTTTCGTTAACACTAGTGATATAGTAGCATCAACTCGATGGAGAATAAAATGAGGGTAAGGGCACTACGAGTACAACACCGATTTTATAAAAATAAAATAGTAAAGTAATGAAATAATTAACTCAACTAAGTCTAAGTAACACTATAGTCTCCAAGTAAATTACTCGCTACAAATACGTCACTCAGTCAGTCAGGCTCTACTGTAGTTTAGACATCGATAACCAGACCTAGGAACGTCGCGTCGTAGATTCAATGAGTTGCAACATGTGCCAATTAAAAGGAACGTCAGTTTCTACCTATCTTACGTTTTGGACGGTAAATTCAACGTATCCAATTGATTTTTTTATCATTAAGGCAGATACATATAATTTTGTATAAAACAAGTAAACAACATCCAAGATTGATGTTAACATTGTATAACAATCCTGTCGTTGTTATCCACATAATAATTATGGTTAATCTATAATAACTATTCACTAAGTAGGTATTCTATCTTCTTCTTCTAATCTAAAATAAATTATATTCTACTTTTAGTAGAAGTATTTATTAGGTAATGTAATTCTTAAGTATAATAAATATGGGCGAGCCAGCGCCGGGACCTCGTAGTGGGTCTGGGCGTGGATACCCTCTCGCTGGAGACCATGCTTCAAGCCATGGTCTCCAGCCGGAGTAGGTGGAACGCGGCCGTGTCCTTCTGCGAGCAAGTCATGCTCGCGAAGGAGGCGGCCGGGAGGGAGAGGGAGCGTACCCTCCCCGCCGAGTTCCGTAGTCGGCGGCCAGGGCGCCCCAGACTACGCGACTACGCCCAAGACTATCGACCTCCATGATCGGGGCCTGAGGACGGCGGGATCGCCATCCGCCGTCCTTACAGAAGCAGGCTAGAAGGGTTGCGTGCTGCGGGGCCTTTGCCCCATAGCACGCAACCAGATTCACTCACTGACGCGGGATAAAACCCTTCCCCCGACGACGCGGGATTCTCGTCCCGACCCAACACCCGAAGAGACCACAGAGGTGGTCAAAGTCCGCCGGGCGCCACTGGACATACCCTCTGCTAGTAACCAGAGACGCCCGGCAACGGACGTTAGAGCGGCCGCGGCCTTGGGCCGCGGAATTAAAAAAAAAAAAAAAAAAAAAAGTATAATAAATAAATTATACAACAAGACTCAATATTATACCTATTAAACTTATCAAAACCTTTATTAAAATCAAGATCATAATATACAGACCTTTATATTGCACCTCTTTGCATTTTCAAGGTATTTTATCGTTACCTAACTTGGTACATCACTCCGATACAGACACTATAACTGTGTATTTGTTGCCATGGCAACACCCATGTCAGTCGTTTGACATGTTTGACTGATTTGCGATTTGTATGAAACGACCGACTTCGTGTTGATAGAAAAATCCGAAATAATGAGACTTTGATTATTATAAACAAAGAAATTTGTATTATTATTTGATTAAAAATACTTACCTATGGAAGGTAATACCATCTTTTTGTAAACTAGATGTGTCTGACCTTTTTTTGCAACAAAAATCTGAGCAGGTTGGCATTTTTGGGGATGACAATAGCCGCGCAACTAGATCTAGTCTAGTAAGTTGTCAAGACGCCAATTTGTTTTATTTCTAACTTATGACCTATATAGGTCATAATCATGTGAGCGAGGGGAACGCCTGCTAAGGCGGCGGTGTGATCGAAACGGGTTATGGTCGACCAGGTGATGATGCGGGCTTCGGGTTGATATAACCCTTTCGTAACACCCTGTATAGTATTACTTATGCTCGTAATATCGAAGATTTAGGTAGATTAGATACCTTTGTAGCGACGGTTCTGGGTATTGGAATTGACAATGAATTATTTAATTAAAAATGTATATTAATTTTATGTTGTACGTGGTGGGATGCCCGACAACAGCAAGAGGCTTGCTACCATTAAACGACCAAAAAACTACTGACGAAAAGTGGGGGCTCTGCCTAGTTCGTATGTAGTATTTAAAAGAGAATCACTTAGTCATAGAAGAGGGAATACATAGTATGAAATCTAGTGGTGTTTTTAATAACTAAAGGCGTAAAGATTATAAGGAGGATTTATGAAAGGAGGAAATACCTAAATCTTGAAAACTTCGGTGTACCTACTTATAAAAACTAGGCATGCAATGCATGCAATTGCAAATGTTGAGCGGCGCAAATTTTCTTAATTTTTTTATGCTCTATTTTCATGATTTCAGAGATATGCACTCCCGGGTATGATGTCGACCAGCATGCCAAATTTGGTCAAAATCGGTCGAGCCATTTCGGAGGAGTTGGCACACAAACGATTTACACTTGTCGTCTAAGATAGAGCTTCGCTTCGCTCCGCTCAACAAAAGTGATCAAAAAGTTTACAAGACAGGCTTATTATAAGCCCCCTATGGAAAATAAAGTAAATAAAGTTACACTAAATATAAAACATGATTTATCAAATTTTAATGCATTTTAAAATGTAACAGGAGCACCAGGGTGAAGGGATATTAATAATACCTATTGGGGTTACACAACGACTCACGCTCACCACGCTTTAGCAACTCTGGAGCGAGTGATAAGATGTAGCGGAGTCTTATAAAAATAAAATAATTTGTATTCCGACTATCATGGCCACTCACATTACTGTTAGAGTTTTTGGGATATTTACCATGTGTTCATGGAGGAACCAGCTAAGTTTCTCCGTGTTAATGACACTTGTAAGAATGCTGAAATATCGGAAACTCGATACAATACGTGGTAAATATCCCGAAAACTCATAAGTTGCCTTGTTAATCCACTGTTACAAAAAAAATACTTAAACAAAATAAAAAAAAAACACTTGGAATACTCAATTTACTCAGAAATTTTTTATTTTGACAGTTCTAATGAGGGTGTTTAAAATTTCCCCAATTTATACCGAAGTTAAATTAGGTGTTTATTTTGTTTTTTTGGGAGATATTATTGATTTCAAGACCTTTAAGCCTATTGTATTTAGCCAATAGTTTAAATAACACAAGTAACAAAAATATGGTTAAATTATTGATTAAATAGTCAAGGACTGTATAAATTATAGAAAGTATTTCAATATCTATTAACTAATAATCGAATTATGTATTAACTCTCGGTATCTTATAACTTAGACCACAATCCAGCACTTGCACGGTATCTGAAACGTTACGTGAAACGCTCACTTTCAATGCTACACATTTTGTAACGACGTCGACGTAATGTTTATTTATCTTATTAGTGTAGTGAGTAGTTTTAAATAATATATTTGGTTCTGATTAATGACTGTATACGTCCTTTTGTTTTTTAATTTTGTTTCATAATTTCATAATCTTTACATTAAATTGTTTTTTTTTTGCATATTTTTAAATTGTTACACAACAGTGTCAAAATTGTCCTTTCATTTAAAATGGTTTTTTACACTACAAAATAAATATTGGATAGAAACAGGCGTTACTTGGCGAAAATCCATGACAAAACAATGGTAAGTAAAAAAAAAAATTTTTTTAAGAAAAAACTTTTTAGCATTAATTAATAGCATTAATTTTTCGCAGAAGGCTGTTCTCTCTGAGACAGTCTTGATAATGCCTCGTTTAGAGGCGAAACAATTGTCGACGTTTTGTTGTCCTTTTGATTCTGCGAAAAATTAATGCTATTAATTAATGCTAAAAAGTTTTTTCTTAAAAAACTTTTTACTTACCATTGTTTTACTACAAAATAAGTATATAGAAAATAGGTAAATTACACAATTCATAGTTTTAAAAATACATTAGTCCGTGCCGAGACTAATGCAACACCCAGAGAGCCCAAAACTCCTCTCTTAATACGAGTATCATAAGTGAGCTATCTAACACCCAAACAATACAAATTTGGACAAGGCAATAGCTTTTATCATTCCGAATTCCCACACACTACCGGGAAAAAAATCCCAAGCTGTAATCGAGGAAATTGTCTATCTATATATTAACTTTCATCCAACTCTGACCAACGGTTAAGGCGTGATTAAGAAAAAAAAACTTTACAACTTTTCAATCGTCTTCTAAAAAAGGAGAAGTTTTTCAATTCGACTGTATTTTTTTATTGTTGTTTATCGTTATCTCATATCTCTGAGTTTGGACTGGCATGGCTGAATCAATTTTGATTTTTTTTTAAATGAAAGCTACTTCTTCCCAAGTGTAGCTCCCATTCCAACAATTAGTCCCCTTCGGTAATTTGACGTGTACCTATTTTATAAATATGTTATATTAATAAGTACCTAGGCATTCTTCTTCTTCTTCTTGGGGTGCCGTCTCCTCAGCGGAGGTTGGCGATCATTATGGCTATTTGCACTTTTGAGGCAGCAGCTCGGAACAGGAAACGAGTGCTGAGACCGAACCATTCCCTCAAGTTCTTTAACCACGACGTGCGTCTTCTACCTGGCGCACGTTTACCTCGGATCTTGCCCTGCACGATCAACTGTAGGATCCGGTACTTATCATGTCTCATTAGGTGGCCAAGGTACTGCAATTTCCGCCGCTAAACCTCATTGAGAATTTCCAGTTTCTTACCCATCAATTGCAAGACCGTCTCATTCTTTACCCTATCCCTACGATATTCTCAAAATTCTTCAATAGCACCACATTTCGAAGACTTCCAGACGTCTGCACATATCTTTATTTAATGTCCAGGCGTAATATACTTTAATTACCGTTGGTTTTTTAGCATTCCCGATAACCCATCCAAGTTAGCTAAAAGTGCTTGTATTAGGAGTGATTTCACCTCAGAAGTGTGTTATCCAGGGATTGAATTCACGTCGTTGAAAGGCAGTCTAACTAGCCTACGGAAGCTTCAAACTACAACAATTAATAGTTAACTAGCGGACGCTTTCGACTTCGCCCACTGACAAATAATATACACAAAAACCTTCCTCGAGAACCACTCTACCCATTTGTGAAAACCGCATCAAAATCCGTTGCGTAGTTTTAAAGATCAAAGCATACATAGGGACTTTGTTTTATACTATGTTATGATAATAGTTTCTAAAGGTATCCTACAGAGAATCTAAAATGTAGATTACATAAACTTAAGCTAGAGCACCATGGTTACCACATCCGTAATTTAGGTCTTACGTACTCAATATATATTGCACCCGCATAAAATTTACGACCGCTAGTGGTCAGGTAACCACAAGTGCCTCGTTATACCATCTTAACTCCATCGGTACTGTCCCATTAGTTCTATAGTCTGTAGCTCTTGTATTACGATACTACATTCACTTTTATGCGGTACCGATACTAGTTTACTTTGGAGTTATGAAATATCGAATATAATATTATAAAGTGTTTTTATTATACGAGAACGTTGCGGTGTGTCAGAAGATGTAGTGAGTATGATAGAAAAAGGGATGCTTAGATGATTCGGACACGTAGTGAGGATGTATGAAAGAAGATTGACGAAACAGATACATAAGGCGGGCGAGAATGGACAGGTAGGAAAGGGTCGACCTAGGAGAACTTACTTCGACCAAATCGGAGATGTTTTAACCAGGTCAAGAGTACCCAGAACCGGTGAGCGTGCATGAAGATAGTTATGAAAGTGGAAGAAGCGAAAGAAGTATGCAAGGAACGTAGCAAGTGGAATTCCATAGTCTCTGCCTACCATGGGAAAGAGGCGTGACAATATGTATGTTTATTTTGTATGTATACATATTTATATTAGTTTATGTATGTTTAAGTATACAGGTATTTATTGACCAAAGGCCAGGTCAAGAGTACCCAGAACCGGAGAGCGAGTATGCCAGGATCGTAGCAAGTGGAATTCGATAGTCTCTTCCTACCCCCATGGGAAAGAGGCGTGAGTATGTAATATATGTTTATTTTGTGTGTATACATATTTATATTACTTTATGTATGTTTAAGTATGCAGATATTTATTATAGTATACTAGTATTAGTTAATTATGTACATATTAGTATTTAAGTTTATTGACTATCATTTGAGTAACTACTTATTAAGTATCGCTTTATCTCTCGGTCCCTCCATTGTCTTGAATTGTCTTACAATTTCTGAGCACCTACTAATAACTTTATCTGCATCACCCGAGGGCTGACTGGTAGATAATGCCTATGGCATTAAGTCCGCCTTACATTATTTGTGCATAAAGTTTAAATAAATAAAAAAAAGTGTAGTAGTGATCGAGCAAACACTAGTATGCAATAAAACTTTTAAATTATTTGATACTTAATCATCATCATTCACCGAGCCTTTTCCCAACACAGTTGGGGTCGGCTTTCCAGTTTAACTGTGATTCGGCTGAACTTCGATATTTTCCGTGAAGCGACTGCCATCTGACCTTCACAACCCACGGGCGATATCGAAGTTCTGTAGTTGGACCGGTCGGATTTTTTATTTAAGGCTTCAACTATTATTTGATATTTAATAAGATCTAAATACGAGTATACGAGTACCTACCAGACAATGAACATATTGAAATTCAAATAATCTTCGATCTCTATATCAAATATCAACACCTGCGCTCAAATCAAGAATCTGCCACTGACAAGTTACACAGTTTGTCATTTATTGAAATGTCATGAACTTTATAAAAGACGGAAAGATCGTTGTTTTCAAAAGTTCAAGTTCATTTTAATTAAGATGACGTTGTTAATGTAACACTCCAAGGATTAGATTTATAACCTATATTAATAAATATTTTTGAGTTTGAGTTTGAGTTTGAGTTTCAATAATAAAAATATGATCTTAACGGAATGTCTTCGATCGAACGAAAAGGAGCTTTACAAAACCAGCCAAGTGCGAGTCGGACTCGTGCACAAAGGGTTCCGTATCAATCCGGCAAAAAAAAATCACGTTTGTTGGACGGGAGTCCCCTTAAATATTTATTACATTTTGTTTTTTAGTATTTTTATGTTATAGCAGCAACAGAAATATGTCATCTGTGAAAATTTCAAATTTCTAACTATCACGGTTCATGAGATACAGCGTGGAGACAGATGGACAGACGGACAACAAAGGCTCAGTAATAGGGTTCCCGTTTTACCTGAAACCTGAAAACAACACCTAAGTATGTCTTCTGCAAAATGGGAACAAGAAAAAATATTTAAAAGCGCTGGCTCACAAAAAATGGTCTCAGCTAATTATTGTACTACGTTAATCTCAATAAAGATAATCTTAATGATTGTGAGATCTGCTTTAGAACAGTAAGTGCTAAGCCGAGAGACCGCTGAGCCGCTGACTAATGAATCGTGGCTCCGCTGTGCCGAGAGTAATGCAAATTGGCTGCGACGACGTAACGAGAATTAAAAGCTTATCTATTTCGAGTTTGTAGTCATCACAGTCAAAGTTCTTGTTTTGCATTTAAAAGCACATTTAGATTTTCTGAACGTTGTTATTTGGTTTTGTTTTAGAAGAAAATAGTACTGTAATTTTCTATTAATGACGGACATCTTTAGTTTCTATGGACGTAATGCGCTTTATAATCAAAGGAAAATATAATTATTAATTCATGCTCTGTAGGGTTCTGTAGTTAGTCTCGGAACCTTTATAGTTTCGCCATGTCCGTCCGTCTGTATTTCCCTCCTCAGCTTTCCTCCAAAACGGTTAGCGCTAGGAAAATAAAACTGCATGGATGTGCATTTACCACGTCGACAAACAACAAAATAAAATTATGAAAAATACCTACACTTAAAGTAGGGATGGTTTTTTTTTTCTCGTGTCTACCCTATTGTGTAGGGTTGTGTAGATAGGTTTTTTTTAAATTAATGGTTGCTAAGACAATTTTTTGATATAAGAATCCCTTTACAAAATATTTAACTTTAAAACACCCATGTTTTTGTTAAAACAGCGCGTCTCCCTTCTAAAAGATAAAGAAATGGCTCAAAAATATTAAAAATAAAATCCTGATTGTAGTCCATGTAATGTACTTTAAAGAAATCTATAAGGGATCCGATAACTCTATTAGTTCTGCAGTTATAGATGCTATTAGGTAATGCGTGACTACGGACTATTTTTTGAGAATCTGAAACGCAGGTCAATTCGCCATAATAATTTAAAGACATCACAGACAGGTAATTTAGGTTTTATCGTAGTTCAACATAGACCAACGCGGTCGTCGTATACGCTGCCGCCGTTAGTTCAATCTTTACAGTAACATTTATACCACCTAATTTACATATATTTTACATAAACTAGACGCCAATAGTGTTTCACCCCAAACACGGTGTCCTTGAACTCTGGAGACCTTGACATAGAGTTGTAGTAATTATTTATATTGCTCTTTTTCTGACTGCAGAGATTCTATTTGATTATGTAAAATCTGTCCCAGTTGTTGATTTGAATTACAGAGTGCCCATACTCTATAGTCCCCGGTAAGGGCAATAGGCTTCACCCCTGTTACGTGGGACCAACAAAATTACTGGCAAAGTGACGTTAAAAAATAGCCCTTTCTTTTTTTTTTTTTAATTCGCGTCCGTTCCCATGTCCATTGCAGCGGGCGTCTCCGGTGACCCCAGAAGGTATTTCCAGTGACAAAAAAAAATAGCCCTTAGGTAAAACCCAAACCAACTTGCAAGCTGATGCTTTTCCTGCTGTGTGAGTGTGTAGTTCATTTCTATGGTTTTTTGGAAAATCTCAAGCAACTTCATAAAACCTATCTAGTTAGATTCAAGACGCTAAGTTCAAAGGATTTCAGTACTCCTTGCCTTTTAAAGATTTAGCAAGGGTCTTGAAGACCGGTTACTCTCTGGGCCTCTGGGTCAGATAATTTGCAACGTGGCACACTGCGTTTCCTCTCAGGCTCTCAACGACAACAAGATGAAATATTTAAATTCTACTAATTTGTATATAGGTAGTATTCTGGGAACGTTTCCTGTCGATGATAGTGACATTTAGAATTTTTACAGTGTAAATATGAAATAGCTATTTCAATATCCATTTATTTATCAAAGTATTTACTGAAAATACCATGATATATAATCTGCGTCGTATATCCAGTTCTATATTAGGCTGTATAAAAGTATATTGTAAGTTTTTAAGTACAAAAATCAAAACATAGATGTAACTGTAACACTGTACCTATGTTTTTGTTTGTGTACTTATAAATATTAATACTAGACAGGTGCGTAGAGAGGTCGCCACTGCAATTGAACGATCTAAACAGATTGCTGATCCGAGACACTTACTCTATGGGCAAAACGCAGCGACCAAAAGGCTGAAAAGCAGATGCAGCTTTCTTCGCACTACTCCTGCCAGCTACACCGTCGCTTCTAAGGCAAGAGTAAGTCTATGGCAAGAAGGTTTCTCGATGCCCACTTTAAACCGGCAGAGAAACTACCTCCCGGACACAAACTCCCCTGGCCAACCTGGAAGGCGCTTAATAGACGGCGGACTCTGGTTGGCCGATCCAAAGACAACCTATATCCAGATGGGGATATATTGACTCTAGTGAGAGTCAATATGATTGTGGTCTGGCACTTCAAACTATGAACCGCATGCTCTCGTGTCCGGGTTGCCCGGAGTCTTGTAATTTAGAGGACCTATATGAGGCCAGGCCAAATGCGCAAACGCGTCGCAGAGCACTGGGCCAAGGCGATTTTATAAAAATTATGTGTTGTCCATCGACACGAAAAGAATACTAGACATATTGATCTTGAACAATAAACTCTTTACTTAAATCATTAATTCCGGGCAGGTCTTAAACAGACGCATTTCTCACTGTACTATGACACGCATACAGAATACCGTCACGTCGCGCCAACGAGCCTTGACATTAAACGTACTCGTTCCATTCTCCGTTTGGAACTTTAAGACTGCGTTATTTCTTTGTTACCTAGTCTACGATTCTAATGATGTTTAATAGACTATTTGAGAATACTAGCAAAACGAACTATCATAATCATAACATGGTATAAATCTAAGCCGTCCCTAGTTAGGTAACTACATAGGGACGGCTTTGATATTTACTCATACATATTGTTTGAAATTTATTCATTCATAAACCTTAATGACCTCGTCTTAAGCGATGAAATTTTCTAATTATCGAGTAGTAGTACATCGTAAAATGTCATGAAGAAACAAATACCTACATTGTCTATGATAGGTGTTAAATTATTAACTTTGCGGTACTAAAATCTGAATGTTGTGTTGTAACTATCTCAGTCGTTCTCTTCTGTTGTAGAATAATGAATAAGATAGGCTAATATTCTCTATCTATTTTATACCGCCTTCAAATTACCGGAATGTGCACCAAATATTTTTTTTTTATATTTAGGTCGACAAATTGACGCCACTCGCCTGATGGTAAGCTGAGGCGACGTCTGGCAATTGAGGGCGACTCTCACAGTACACAGGAATACTATAGAGAGTGGCCCTCAACTTGACGACCCTGTAATGTGCCTCTTCACGCTTCGCTTAAAGAGCCCAGGGTTATATGTTGGAGGAAACACGTGCGCAGGCAGGGCGTTCCAAGCCACCATCGTTCGGCAGAGAAACGATCGTTTAAAACGCTCGGTTCTCGCGAAGACGGTTTCCACGGTATGAGGGTGACATCTCTGCCCGGCACGCGTTGTTCGGGGTCGGAAGGGAGAGGGTGGGATCAGGTTGAAGAGCTCTTCAGAACACTCACCGTGGTAAATACGGTAGAACGCGGCCAAGAAAGCAATTGTTCGGCGCTGGGCTAACGGCTCAAGGCTTCCCGTTACCTCCGGACAGTCTATAATGCGAACAGCGCGTCGCTGCATAGCGTCGAGTGCGTCCAGCAAATACTTCGCGGAGCCGTCCCAGAGGTGAGAGCAGAATTCAACGCAGGGTCTAATCTGCGTTTTGTACAGCAGACACCTCTGGTGCGGTGTAAAGAATCGCTTTACCTTGTTCAGTATTCCTAGTTTCCGCGAAGCTAGCCCAATACATCTCTCAATGTATTTTGTGTTATTGAGCTCTCGACGAACGTCTATGCCAAGGATGTCTAGATTGTCCTTCATTGGTAATATTGCATTCTGAAGAGTGGGTAGGGGAAGGAAAGGGGATTTTTTCGCTGTAAATGCACACGCCTGTGTTTTGTGGGCATTGAACTCGACCAAGTTCTCGGCACCCCATTGGGAGATACTGTCGAGGTTTCGGTCGAGATCACCCACGAGATGTCGTCTCTCCTCCTCTATCACAGATCGCCCCGCCGTCGGACGAACCGAGTAACTCCCGTGCAATGTACTGTCATCTGCATAGCAATGAATGTTCCCGAGGGAAAGCAGATCATTGATATGCAGAAGAAAGAGAGTTGGTGACAGTACGGACCCCTGCGGTACCCCGGCATTCACTTGCAAAAAGCGAGAAGCCTGGCCATCGCAGAGGACCCGCACTCGGCGCTCGTTTAAAAAACTGGCAATCCAGGTGCACAGTTGAGGAGGTAGACCATATGCCGGAAGCTTGGAAAGGAGCGAAGCATGCCAGACCCTATCGAAAGCTTTGGCGATGTCCAGGCTAATAGCCAAGGACTCGCCGAACTTTTCCATAGCCTCACCCCATACATGCGTGACGAATGCCAGGAGGTCACCCGTTGATCGTTTTGGCCTGAAGCCATATTGCCGATCATTGATTAGCGAGTGATCCTCCAGGTATCGCATGAGCTGCTTATTAATAAGAAGCTCGAGCACCTTGCAAATGACTGAGGTGACAGCTATGGGTCGATAGTTGCCTGGATCGGATCGATCCCCTTTCTTGGGGATCGGTTGTACGTTCGCCTCCTTCCAGGCCTCCGGCACGAGGCCCGTAGAGTATGACAGGCGGTACAGACGCGTTAATACTGGAGACAACTCAGCAGCACATTTTCGTAGCACCACCGCCGGAATGCCGTCAGGGCCACTGGCTTTCCGCGTGTCGAGTGACCGCAGCACTGCCCGTACATCACATTGCCTGATAACAATATCAGGCATAGTGTGGCCACAGTTGGCGATGGCGGGGGGCTGCAGGCCACGGTCATCGACCCGGGAATTAGCCGCAAAGAGGTCTGCGAGCATGTCCGCCTTCTCTTGGGCTTTGTGAGCCAGTGATCCATCAGGAAAACGCAGTGGTGGCAGCGAGGGTTGACAAAAATTTGACTGTACGGCTTTGGCCAGTTGCCAGTATCCACGGCTGCCCGTGGGATGGGATGTGAGCTCCTGACCAAGCCGCGCGACGCGCTGGGCATCCGC
This sequence comes from Nudaria mundana, assembly GCA_963556515.1. Taxonomy (NCBI): domain Eukaryota; kingdom Metazoa; phylum Arthropoda; class Insecta; order Lepidoptera; family Erebidae; genus Nudaria; species Nudaria mundana. The sequence continues at coordinate 20,426,999 of OY748293.1, forward strand.
TCTCTTGAAGGCCCTCTTGCTGAACCTAGTGGCCCGATTGTACGCTGCTTTGAGGCGGTTCACGTTCGGGTCACGTGCCGCCCAGGCGCGATATGCCGACTGTTTTTTTCTGGACAGCCTCGGCACATTCACGCCCGAACCAGGGGCGAGCTTTGCGGATGCTGGCGACATCAGTGAAAGGGATATACTATTCTATCCCTAGACTGATCTCGCCAGCAATGGCAGCAGCGCTATCCGAAGGCGCCTTCCCTACAAAGCAGCGCTGGCTCCACGGGACGGACGCAAAGTAATCGCGGAGACCGTCCCAGTCTGCCGACGAGTAGCGCCATAGTCGTCGAGTCATTTGTTCAGCACGAGCAGGCGGTGGCACTTGGAAGCTGGCGTGCACCACACAGTGGTCGGATGTGCCCAGTGGGGCGCGTACCGACACACTGTACTCGGCTGGGCGACTCGTCAGCAGTAGATCCAGCAAGGCGGGCGTGTGGTCTGACCTGTCAGGTATCCGGGTGATCCCCCGTACCATCTGGGTCAGCCCGTGGGAGAGAGCGAATGCATGGGCGGTTCGTCCCGCATGATCGGTCCTAAGGGACCCCAGCCACTCAACGTGATGACCGTTAAAGTCCCCCAGGAAAACCAGGTCAGCGTTCGGGAACCGCACCTGCGCATCGTCAGCCATCTCGCTGAGGTATTCGAAAAGCCTTGTTGTCCCAGTGTCCCCTGTGTCGGAACAGGACCAAATTGACAATTAGTAGCTTTCAATTCCTCAAGACTGTCTCGGTGGCGAAGTGGTATGAGTATGCGACTGCCATCCCTGAGTTCCCAGGTTCGATTCCGGGTCGAATCAAATTATTTGTGTGATCCACAAATGTTTGTTTCGGAGTTTGGGTGTCTTCTATGTATGTTATGTATGTATTTAGAAATATATATAAGTATGTTTATCAGTTGTCTAGATCCCATAGCACAAGTTTATATTAGCTTAATTTGGGCTAAATGACGTTGTATGAGAATGTCAAAAAAAAAAAAAATTAAATGTGTTTTCCCAGTCGAATTAAAAACATCCTCCTTTTTTAGAAGTCGGTTTAAAAGAATAAAATGGCTGAGACAGTTTAGGACTCTAGGCTCTAGAGAATCGACAATTCTTATCCTGATAATTAGAGGGAGAGTCAGTCTAAAAATCTTCATACATATTACTTTCTTATCAAGTTTACTACTCTACAATACATTTATATTCACGCCGCTTACCTATTGGGGTAGGCATCTCTATTTACATCAAATTCAGTCAGATTCTTAAGGATTTTTTTTAAGAAATCTCAAAATTACGTCAGATATATTAGACTAAGAGAAACCTCAAAAGTTCCATAATCCACATACCTCCTTGACCCTCTGAAGCAGCGGTTCCAGCCAGTGCACATTGCATTCCACGTGTGAGTCCAAGAACGTCAGTACTGGCGCTGTAGCGGTATCTGCTCCTCTCACTCTGGACCGCATGAGACCTTCTCGCTTCAAATTCCTTATAACCTTCACTTTGCGTATAGATCGAAGTGCTGCACCATCATCAGCTGTCGAGGAAATGTTAAATTTAAACTAGCCGTAAGTTGATATGCCTAAATAGTAGATTCTATGACAAGGGAGTAAAATGATACAGGTATTGTTGCTGAAGGCGCTGTTTTGAATCCAGAGCGAAGTGAAAGATTCTAGAGTAGAACCCCGAGCGTAGCGAGCGCTTCTTAAGTAGAATCCTAAGTGTAGCGAGGGATTCAAAGTACGTCGCCTGAGAAAAAAATATTTTACAAAACAAAACGCCCCTTCTTTAATAGAAGTGACGAAAAATTTATTGTTTTAGCAGGTCTGGACACAGGTAAAAGAAGTAGTAATTAGAAGAAAGTAGTTATTTTCGACCTAAAGGCTACTCTAGTACCGACTGAATTGCATAGACATCTATTCTAGACTTCTATTGCGGACTGATGCCCAACCTAAAGGGACCCAACGCTTCCTGCAGGAGACTGTACCTGGGGATCGTGCGGAGTATGGCCCTATACGGGGCTCCCGTATGGGCGGCGCGGTTGACGGCCAACAACTCAACGCTCCTTAACAGACCGTTGAGGACCTTGGCCGTCAAAACAATAAGGGGCTACCGCACGATCTCCGGAGAGGCTGCATGTCTCCTAGCCGGGACCCCTCCATGGGACCTGGAAGCGAGAGCCCTTGCGTCATTGTTCCAATGGCGCAAGGAGGCGCTGGAGCGGGACCACAGGCCTGCGTCTCGAGAAATCGATGACCGGCGGTCCCAACTCCGACAGGATCTCATGGAGTCATGGAGGGTGCGACTTGAGCAACCCAAGTGGGGTGCCACCATCATCGCGGCGGTGAGACCGATCATGGACGATTGGCTGCAGAGGCAGCATGGTGACCTCACGTATCGTGCGACGCAGATCGTTACCGGGCATGGATGCTTCGGTAGCTATCTGTTTCGCATCCATGGTGAGGTCACACCCCGGTGTCAACACTGCGAGGTTTCCGGCGACGACACCGCACTCCACACGTTGGTGGAGTGCTCAGCGTGGGCGAGTCAGCGCCGGGACCTCGTAGTGGGTCTGGGCGTGGATACCCTCTCGCTGGAGACCATGCTTCAAGCCATGGTCTCCAGCGGGAGTAGGTGGAACGCGGCCGTGTCTGCGAGCAAGTCGTGCTCGCGAAGGAGGCGGCCGAGAGGGAGAGGGAGCGTGCCCTCCCCGCCGAGTTCCGTAGCCAGCGGCGAGGCCGCCGCTGACTCATCTACGCCCAAGACCATCGACCTCCATGATCGGGGCCTGAGGACGGCGGGATCGCCACCCGTCGTCCTTACAGAAGCAGGCTAGAAGGGTTGCGTGCTGCGGGGCCTTTGCCCCATAGCACGCAACCAGATTCGCTCACTGACGCGGGATAAAACCCTACCCCCAACGACGCGGGATTCTCATCCCGACCCAACCCCCGCAGAGACCACAGAGGTGGTCAAAGTCCGCCGGGCGCCCCTGGAAATACGTTCTGTTTGTAACCAGAGACGCCCGGCAACGGACGTTAGAGCGGCCGCGGCCTTGGTCGCGGACCTAAAAAAAAAAAAAAAAAAAGACTTCTATTGCGGATTCGCGTTTGTAGTTCCAGACGTCGACGTCTCGTCAATATAGTCGGGTTGACTATTCCTACGTAGAGGCACTTCATAAAAAGTCAGATTTATTAAAAAAAAACTAATTATCTCAAACTCAAACTTTTATTGATATTTTTATCTAAACCATACTTACCTATTCATCACAATCATTCTTGGTACAAAGTGTAAAGTAGGCGAGTAGATTTCGATTTTATCGCATTAAGATACTTAAATAAATAAATAAATAAATATTTTTGGACATTCTCACACGACGTCATCTAGCCCAAATTAAGCTAATATCAGCTTGTGTCTATTCGACTTGGATCTAGACGACTGATTAACATACTTATATATTTCTAAATACCAAACATATTATACATAGAAAATACCCAAACTCCGAAACAAACATTTTTGGTTCACACAAATAATTTCATTCTACCCGGAATCGAACCTGGGACCTCAGGGATGGCAGTCGGATACTCATACCACTGCGTCACCGAGACAAGATAGACGTAGAAAGAGCCTTTATAGTATAATATTTAATGACAGTGATCTTAAATATACTTACGATTATCGCTGAAGTCGTCAACTATAATGATTTCCTTGATGAGATGTTCCGGACTTCTATTTAGAACACTGTAACGAAACATTATAACACAATGTATTACAAAACACACTAAAAGATTCTTGTGACAGTCGTAAAATTATATAGGCTTATAAAAGATGAAAATATGCAAATGCAATAGACAAGTTGTTATGTAAAATCAAGACAATAGTCTATTATTGTAAATATACTGCGACAATTGATTACTGTACTGTGACGAAGCAAAATGCGCAAAATGTTTGAGAATAGAAACAAAAACCGCGTTCCAAAATTAAATGCATTTTGTTTTTTCCCACCTACTGTTTTTTTAATCATTTGAATGTGTAGTTCTTTATTAAGCGCCAGTTCCAAATTTAAATATAAAAGTAAATAAAGGCTATATTCATTAAACCTCTATAGTCAATGTTTATTATTAAAAAGTTTGTTCCGTTTACAAACTTTGTTGATTTATTTAAAAAATATGCTACATTATATTGTACCGTTTCGCACATTATATGTATGCTTTTGGTACGAGGGTGGATTGAAATGTAATCGACCTAACCAAGAAAATAAATACATGATAAATGAAATATACTTTTAATTTTCAACGTAATCACCATCAAGTTCAATGCACTTTTGCCATCTTCCCTTCCAAGCATCTAGCCCGTTGAAAAAAAAAATTCTTCCTTAGAGTCCAAATATGCATCTACTGCTGCTTTGACCTCGTCATTAGTCAAAAATCTTTGACCTCCCAAGTGCTTTTTTAGGTTAGGGAATAGAAAAAAGTCTGACGGTGCCAGATCAGGTGAATAAGGTGGATGCGGTAACAGTTCAAAGCCACAGTTGTGAATTTCTGCCATTGATTGGACAGACGTGTGAACACGAGCGTTATCTTGATGAAACAGGACTTTTCTTCTGATCATTCCTGGACGTTTTTCTTTTATTTCCTCTCGTAAACGACGTAGTAAGGTGCAGTAATAATCAGAGTTTATAGTCTGACCCCTTTCAAGATAATCAACCATAATCACACCCTTCGAGTCCCCGAATACTCAAGCCATCACCTTACTTGCCGACAAAATCGACTTAACCTTTTTGGGGGTGGTGAACCAGGTCTTTTCCACTGTTTTGATTGTTGTTTTGTTTCCGGTGTACAGTAATGAACCCATGTTTCGTCCATAGTAACAAAACGATTCAAAAAATCACATTCATCAGCTTCAAATAACTCCAAACAGTCGTGTGCAATAGTCAATCGCATCCTTTTTTGCTCAACTGAAACCAGTCGCGGAACCCACCTCGCAGACACCTTGTGGAAACCCAACACTGTGACTATTATGTTTTGAGTACGTTCATAAGAGATGCCTATAATCTCGGCTATCTCTCTGATTTTCAATCTGCGGTCTCCCATAATTAAGTCGAGTATTTTTTTAACATTTTCGTCAGTAGTGGACGTCGAAGGCCTTCCAGAGCGGGGTTGGTCTTACACACTCTCTCTACCACGCTTGAATTCTGCTATCCATTTTTTGACGGATGAATATGAAAGAGCGCAATCCCCTAATGTACTGACCATTTCATCATGGATGGCTTTTGATGACAGCCCCTTCTTATGGAGGTACTTAATGACGGCACGCGCGCTCGATTTGCTCCATTTGCGGAAATGATGTCAGATTGCTTTGTTAATAAATTTATAAAATTAAAACTAATCGCATACGTTTCAAAATTCACACAATTAACAGGTCTGAACTGAACTAAATAATGTGGGTAGATTTGATTTTTAGAACTAAATGGATCAGTGTTAGGCCGACTACTTTTCAATCCACCCACGTATTTCACAATGACGCATAAGTTTACACAGAGACGAAATAAACACAAACCCTGTGCATTTTACCCTATTTTGTAGAGAAAACAAAATACCTAATTACCTGACAATAGTTCGTAGTAGCGTAGACCTTGCTTCGTTGTGAAAAGTGATGATTACGCTGGTTGCTGGAAGAGTATCATCAAATTTCTTCAGTCGGCACCTGCAATAAAATAAATAAACTATCTATGTTCTTCTTCTCTTTTCTAGATTCTATAATATATTCTTTAGTTGTGATCGTTACTATCAGCAGAAGGTTAATTTATGATTAGAAAAGTTAATTAGAAAAATTTATGCGGTACGAAGTTCGCGTGGACAGCTAGTAAATTAACAAAAGTGAATCGCCGTTCGATTGTCTCGCTAAAACTCGAGAAGGGCTGGACCGATTTGGCTACTTTTGGTCTTAACTAATTATTAAATTTTCACCCTCTCAATTCCGAGCAACGTTCAATATTCCTGAGCCTCATTTTGAAATACTGACTTCCACGAATGGTATTACAAACCAAATCGGTCCGGCCATTGCAGAGTTTTAGTGAAACAAACAAACAGCAATTCATTATTATTTATGTAGATTAAGTATGTTATGCTAATGACTTTACGATGAGTGATTAACCGATTAATTAACAGAAAGATTACAAGGTAAGCTATTAGCGGTGACAGGTGTCTTAATTAAAGTTCATCATAACCTTGCAGCATCTTAAAATTTGCTTTTTAAATCTATTTACCACGTTGAGACACGATTTAGACCTTCTTTCACAACTTTAGCTAAAAGTGACATATTATCTACCTACCCACTCAGCCGTCCTGGGACAAAAGCGTCCCAAAAGCAAATTTATACCGAACCCTCGGAGAAATTTCTTTACTTTTTTTATTTCGGATTTCACTTCTACCTGGACTAAAAATTTATAGATTATTGCTATCGTATCGAGTTTTGAAATAGATAAGTTTCATGACACGTCCAGCTATTTTTCATTATTTTTATTTTCGCTGTAGCTATTATATTTAAGCTGTTACAAAGTTTTTATCATCAAGCACGGAAAGTATATCCGTCACTTTCCGCGCTAGTGGGGGGCTGACGTGTCACACTATAATAGCCATGAGAGCCCAGACTGCAGAGTGGCAACACTATAAATGACTGGAGTGTAGAGATTGTAGTTACCATGTAAGATCGGCCCTGGTGGCTGGACAAAGTTCCAAAGTTTTGATTATAGAATAAGTTAGATTGGTCATTGCATTTGGATCCGGTTAACGGTAATCATATTCCCCATTACGTGGGCCAACACGAAACCGACTTCAAATTAACGGGATAAGACGAAATAAAAGTCGGAATGGGATCAATTTAAAATGGGATAGCTTTCAACAAAAAAAACATTCTTATTAAAATAAAAAAATACAGTCGAATTGAAAAAACCTCCATTTTTAAATTGGGTTAAAAAGCTACTGGCAAAATGTACCTAACTGTGCCAGGGAGTCCCACTCGAAGCCGTCCCGCTGCATGAATTACCGATTACTTAAAAAAAATCCATAATGCCAACCCCGACGGTAATAAATGCGTGATTACATGTATGAATGTTGAGATTTAAGACATCTAGTATTCACAATAAAGTAGTTCTACCATAATGGAAGGAAATTCCAACTGTACAACGTATTGACCCAGAATAGTTCGGCCTCCGGTACATCCAAAAGCGGCAAGGTCGACTAGGTCGGTGTAAGAGGTCATCGGGCCGCATTCGTTTACGTCACCGCATAAGAATAAGGTCTTTAACACTGCACTGATTTAAAACTAGGTATTCAATGCATGCTGCTAATTGCAAATGTTGAGCGGAGCAAATGTTTTTATTACATATCAGAATCAGAATCAGAATCGAACACTTAAATTATTATTAATTAATCGAATGAAAAAAAATCATTGTGGACGCACGTGTTTCCATGGCCACCATTTAACCATCTGGTTTTTCGGGGATGTCCAGGACATTTTCGGTTTCCTCCGTGGTCAGCTATATTTTCATGATTTCAGAATATATGCACTCCCGAGTATGATGTCGACCAGCTTGCCAAATTTGGTCAAAATCGGTCGACCCGTTTCGGAGGAGTAGACGATCAAACGATTTACACTTGTCGCCAAAGATCTTATAATACAACGGACATAGGATCTAGAACAAATCGCAAGAAAATAATGTCCCGAGTCGACCTATACATTATACATAGGCATACATAGATATAAACAAATTTCATATTAAAATTTAAACCTTGATTCAACGGAATAGTGTTCACTTTTGTTTGCACTAATTTATCGCATTACGTAGCTTCTATCTGTCCGCCTGACTAATTCACCTTATGCAGCTTATACTTGAACTACGTGAACATAGAAACAATGGAGTAGGTTTATTTTGTTAAAGTCTTTTAAGGATTCCATGATATGTACCTACGTAGGCGTAATAATTAATGTAAGACTACAATAAATTCCATAATCTTATAAATTGTAATTACTTGTTTATGTTAGACGAAATAAGCTGAAAAACTAATTAACGACTGACAAAGATTTTTTTTTTCGAGTCAGTTTCATAATAAGTAACTGTAGTGTATGAATAACAAAAAGGGAATTAATGAATTTAACTAATTATAATATTATAAATGCCAAACTTCTTGCGGGTGTCAAAGTTCTTCCGCTTTCATTACTATTTTCATAACGCTATGTCGCTACGTCTACTACAAGATAGCCGTGTTTAAGTGACTGAATTAGTTGCTAAAACTGCGCATCATTAATTTATTTTTATCTTATGGTTAATTTTTGGGATACGAAATTATTGGCTACTAGCTGATCACCGTGACTCCGCCCGCGAGGTATAGTTATCTCGGCCCCGATTCCCGTGGGAATACATTACCGAGAATCCAAATAAAAAGAAAATAACAGTACATACACGAAATAAAATGACATGTGTAATTATATTTATGACAAAACAATGATACCCTGTGAAAATTAAAAACATTTTTGGGCTTATGTCCTCCATTCAATCAAGGGATTCTTGTACAAGTTTCATAAAGATCGGACCTCTTTTTGTTATGTCCATAAAATGATCCGAACAAACAAGATTGTTATTTTTTGGATCAAAATATTCTTCTCGCCGTGCTAGGGCAATAATATTTTTCCATTGTGCACAGTGTACTGGATCCCGAGGAAAACTGAAATAGATGTTGGTTCATATAACGAAAAAAAAATCATAAAGAGCCAAGGCGTCTCCACTATAATCTTTGTTCCAAATAGTTTTATCGCTATCGGTAATCCGAATAAATCTGAATGGTCATTTTGTTAGTACATTATTCAGTGAAAATGAAATGGTCTCTTTCTTTTTACTGAGCTTGGGATGAGTTCGAAAGAGACAGATAGGTACTTCGGTATTGGACTGGATTGCAATATTTACTTTTGTCTTTTAATTTATTATCGACGAAATACTGTATTTTAAGTGAAATAATAAATTGCAAATAATAAAACAAAAGCTTATTTACTGAAAATGTGATACACCGTCTTCAATTTGCTTTTTTTTCGTAGTTTTTACACGTTTTTACAATACAGTACGGCATTGTGCAACGTGTTGTCGTTCAGTTGTCAAAATCAAGACTGGCGCGCGATTGTTTCTCTTTTAGCGTTTTGTTTCTCTTTTAGTTCGGACACTTTTGAGCGATGATCCGAAATCCATTGTATTTAAAATCATTGCTTGTCGCCTAAGATTGAGCTCCGCTTCGCTCCGCTCAACAAGAGATACGAAGAATCTAGGTGACTGCTTCGGTATGTGGTCGGTAGTGTATCCACTTTTGACGCCGAAATCTCGGGTTCGATTCCCAGTCGGGACAAACTTTGTGTGATGACATATACGTTTATACCAAATTCTATATGTTTCCTATGTATAATATGTATTTATTAAAAAAAAATGGATTTAAGTATTTATATCAGTTTATCTAGTACTCATATCACAAGTTCTGCTTAATTTGAGACTAGATGGCGTTGTGTGAATTGTCCTAACATATTTATTTATTAATTACATTTCTCCGATTTGATTACTAGGTACCTAATACCTACCTAACACTCGTTATATATAAATAAATATATATATATATAGTAGCCTATAGAGTACTTCCGTAGGTGCTAACCAATATTATAAATCGGAAAGGGCGTGAAAGGAAACTACCTACTGAACCAATTCTTTCACATTTTTTTTCAATGAGAGTGTACTTTTTATCCCGGTAATGGGTTACTGTGGTAATTGGAAACGAGATAACTATATCACGCAGACGAAACCGCGGCTATCGGCTAGTATATATATAAGGGCTACACTTTGATTAGTGCCTTGTTCTATTTCTGCAGAGCTACTTAAGACGATAGCTATGGATATCGCAGTCCTAAAATGTCCGCCGGGCGCCACTGGAACCGCCGGGCGCCACTGGAAATACCTTCTGCGTATGAATCAGAGACGTCCGGCAACGGACGTACGAGCGGCCGCTGGAGACCTTGGGACGGGGTATTAAAAAAAAAAATGTCCAAAAATGTATTGTGTGGCCACGTGACCGTTCGGTCACGTACCAACATTTTCTGCGATATCTTTGGTTGAATAATCGACTTTAGACGACACTGCCACTCTTAGAGCAGGTCATGGTAAACATCCGTCAGACAGGTCGTTGCTCCACAAGTCACCCATATGGTTGAACAGAAGATCTCGCCAACATTAAAAACATTATTTGAGACCCCCCCTTTTACTCCCCAATCAGAAAAAGCTCACGACGAAAAGAATCTATATATTTAATACGACAATTTGTCAGTCTGTCTGTCTGTCCGTCCGTCGCGTTTTTCAATTTACATATATTTGCATGAAATATAAAAATATTTTTTTTGTTTTTTTTTTGAGGCGATACAAAGTTTGTCGGGATAACTAGTTGTATTAAATCTAGAAACGCGTGTGCTAAGTTTCGTGAAAATTACTTAAAATCACATCTAGCTAGACAGACATACGACAGAAATTGTCTACTCTCGAAATGTAGACGCTTCGTTTTCGGGGTCAAAAAAGTCTACTTACATAGCATTCCTCGTGTCAGGTATAGGTCTGTTACTCGGGAGACTGTCTGAAGCTGCTTGGTTGAACCTATTCCGAGCATAAGTGTCTGTGTCTTTGAATCCCCCGCTGACGTAGCCCCCTTCATCGAAGTAGACTCTTCCTGTTGTGCCTGTGGTCTCGTCAGGAGATGATGGACTACTCTCAGGTTCTTCGGGCTCCGAATGCTGTTTGATCAGTCGTAGTGCTATGTTTTCTTCCTGTAACAAAAAATAACAATTAATATTTTACCCTTTGCATAATATTATTGTAACCTTTTGTTACAAAGTTTAATAAATTACAGACCTTTATTGTCCCTGAGAGGAAAGGCCAGATGTTAACCTTAGAATAAACACCAATTAATGTAGAAGAACATTACATAGAATCCAGATAAAGATGCTTTTCAGGACGAGAAGGTTAGGTATTTCCTGGCTTAAACCACTTATAAGTGTCGACATCCAACGTGGTAACGCAACTATCTTTCTGGGTACGTTACCAATATGAGGTGAAGGATTTTTACACGTTGTAGAATATTTACAGTTTATTCTATTATTAGCGAAACTTGGGGGTACAATACACATTTGACTACCCTTTATTTTTTAATTCCGCGAGTTTGTGGCCGCTCCCATGTCCATTGCTGCGGGCGTCTTCGGTGACCCCAGAAGGTATTTCCAGTGGCGCCCGGCGGACGTTGGCCAGCTGTGTGGGCTCTTCGGGGTTTGGTCGGAATGAAAATCTCGCTTCGTTGGGATTGGGTTTAATCCCGCGTCGGTGAGTGAATCTGGTTGCTTGCAGCCTGCTTCTGTAAGGACGGCGGGTGGCTATCCCGCTGTCCTCAGGCCCCGATCATGGAGGTCGATGGTCCTGGGCGTAGATGAGTCTGCGGCGCCCTGGCCACTGCCTGCGAAACTCAGCGAGGAGGGTACGTTCCCTCTCCCTCTCAGCCACCTCCTTCGCGAGCATGACTTGCTCGCAGAAGGACACGACCGCGTTCCACCTACTGGCACTGGGAGACCATGGCTTGGAGCATGGTTTCCAGCGAGAGGATATCCACGCCCAGACCCACTACGAACTAGTTTTATCTCTCGTACTTTCCAAAGCCATTTGACTACCCCTTCGGGAAAAATACGTGACTTTATTGTTTATTGCTTTTGTGTGTGTTGCCACAATATTCCATAATGATTAAATGCAAAGTAACAATTTTTTTTTTAAATCCCACGACGTTTAAAAATATTTAAAAAGGATAAAACTGAGTGGTCACCGTAACACCTATCTTGGAACATGCACATTTCAAATCCATAACTGAAAGCTGCGTCAAAATCGGACAAATAGTCTTGGAGAAAAATTGCAAAATGGGTTTGCACAAACAAACAAACATCCTCTCACGCCAAACGCATGTAGGTACCATCTCCGTTCCGTCGTGGGTAAAATTGCATATAATTTAATCTGAAAAGGACGAGACCACAATGTTATGACAGTTAAAATTACCTTACGCAAATTGACCTTATTTTATTCTTTTTATGGTCAATTTCTATAGTGTTATTACCAAATAGCAGAGTAGGCTCTATTTAATCCACGGCCACTGTAAAATCATTTTGCTGCAATTCTATATACGAATGTTTTATTGAAGAATTTCATTGTTTGTTTGAACACACTAAATATCAGTAGTTCGCATTGATGCATATTTGGAAAACCCGTTTCTTAAGATAAACTATAGAGATTAAGTTAAATTGCATATATTTAATCTGAAAAGAACGAGACCACAATACTATGACAATTAATTAATAACCTTACGCAAATTGACCTTATTTTATTCTTTTTATGGTCGATTTCTATACTAATGTTAAGTACCAAATAACGCAGTAGGCTCTATCTCCACGGCCACCGTATAATCATTCAGTTGGAATTCTAGATACGAATGTTTTATTGAAGAATTTGTTAGTTTGTTTTAACAGACCAAATCATAGTGGCTTCATAAATGATTGGCTAATCTTTTGTTTGCTTAAATGTGGAGGCTTGTAAATAGCGATTTAATAATACACAGATATAGTTATATTTTAAATGAGTCCGTAAGCCTTTAATTAAATTCAATAAATAAATAAAATTAAAATAAACCTTTTTTTGAGGCAAACTTTAGAGTAGGTATAAAGATAAAAAACTCAAATAAATATTGTACACAGTATGTCTTGTATATATAATGTACAATGGCCGGTCCGATAGCTAAACGGATTTTTTTTCCAGGCACCGAAAAAAACCATGCCAATGTGAACAACAATGGAAAATATTTGCTGAACTGGAGCAAAAATTTATTAATGATTCTACACTGTTCTAGCAACAACAAAATTCTTTTAAAGTAAGTTTCCTGTACGAACGAACTCGCAGGCGTATGCTAGTAAATTACAATGTTGCAATAAACGCACAACAGGTCTAGTATTACGTTAACATGTCATCTACATAAATACCTATACTAATATTAGAGGTAAAATTTGTATGTTAAAATATATGTAGGTGATTATCTTGAAAATTACTGAACCGATTCAGAAGATTCTTACACTAAAATATAGCTACATTATCTCTGAACAGCATAGGCTACTTTTTATACCAGTAATGTATTCCTGTAGGGATTGAGAACAATAATACCACACTGGCGGAACCGCTGACATTAGTTTGAGAATGTGTAGATATAACCTTGACAAAGCGTCGTACTTTCAACTCATCTGTTTCTGTTAACCTTGACACGAGGCGAATATAATATTATTCGTACAATATTACTAATATATTATAAGTATTCTATCATCTAAATGTTAACATGTTTAAGGTCCACTTGAAACTTCGAAATTTCCAATTCGTAACATGTTTTGTCAAAAGGTTAATATTTCTCAACAACACTACTTCTCATAGCTCCGTCCGTAGACGTGAGTTCGATTCCCGAAAAGCACACTACTGACGTAAAACTACTCCTAACACACACTCTTAGCTTAGCTAGACGGACTGACGGAAATACAACCCCTCCAGCAAGTAGGTAGGTAAGTAGATCGTATTTGCGATAGCTAGTATTCTTTTTTTAAACTGATATCTAAACGGCGCATATATTATACTAATTGTGATAATATCAAACGTACGGTACGTTGTGGTTCCCGACGTTTCAGTCTGTTTGTACCAACTGTGGTGACGGATTGACTCTCCAACCGAAACATCGGGGATTTATTAGTGCGTAGCGAGCGAAGCTCTCATGGTGAAAGAAAGTTCAATCATTTCTTATGCGAGATCTCTGTCAATACTTTACCAATTTCAACAATTTATATATCAAATTAAACTACATTTAACTGACATCATTCTAACGGAGAACGAATTTTCAATTTTGGCCCAAAAAAATTAAAAAAAAAAAAAAAAAAAAATTTACACAATGATAAGTGATGCTTGCTGCGCTCTAATATGCTGCCGCGAAGCAGGGTGGCGACCTAGTTTTTTTAATTCTTAATTGTACAGATTTACAAAACACAAAACAAACAATTATAAGGTTACGTGCATTTGATAGACGTATAAAATTAAGTACTTCATAACATGAAAATTCCCCCATATTATAAATTCTTCCTAGAATTGCAGGTATTCTTTTGGTGTAATGTACCATCTGCCCTGGCTGTTGGAACTTTAGTTTGAATTACAGAGTGGTTATGAATTTTCTATAATGCCCGGTAACGGCAATATGCGTCCCCTATTACGTGGGACCAACATAACATACACGTCAAAAATTGAGACGACAACCGACTTCAAATTACCGAAATGGGACCAAATAATTGTCGAAATGGGACCAAATTTAAAGATTTTCAATATCGGTTCATCCAGTCCAGAGATAACAAACATAAAAAAAATATGCAGTGGAATTGAGAACGTCCTCTTTTTTTGGAAGTCAGTGTTCGAGGATAAATGTTGCTGTAAGTATGTATAATTTAAATAAGTTCCAAAATGTGCAGAATTTCATTAACTTTATAATAATAAACCGAAGTATGTATGTATCATCTTTGATTATTATTTATCCGCAGCTGTATTATCGTTTACTTTAAGGAAAATCGTAACTTAGACAAACTTTGAAGAATTAATACCTATTCAAAGTTAGTTAAAAGTACAGCTTACTTTAAGCTAATTTTGAATAGGTATTTACTCTCCAAAATTTGCTCTTTTACAGATAATAAAGGGAAGAATAAACTGTATAAATTATAATGTACAAAATATTTATTATTTATTTAATTACCAGCCAGCGCGATATCAGTAGACTACAAAAACCTGTAATGTACATGTACCCTGGGATTATCCTTATCAGGAGGATGAACGATGAGGCGGCCTTGACCGGAGCCGCGAAGGAAAAATAAATGCTCCTTAGTCCCTGGGCGCCCCGCTAGCCCTGGCTACCAATAAACTAAATTGATACTAGGTATGCAATGCATGCTGCTAATTGCAAATGTTAACGGAGCAAATGCTTTTATTACATATCAGAATCAGAATCGAACACTTAAATGAATTAATCGAATGAAAAAAAAAACTATTTTCATTGTTGACGCACGTGTTTTCATGGCAACCATTTAATCATCTGGTTTTTCGGTTATTCCTCGAAGCTGCATCCGATTTCGAAAATCGTTTTTCCGAACCCACCAGCTGTGTCTTGCACGCGCGTGCCAATTTTGGAATTTCTAGCAAAATGTTAAAAAACTTTTTCGTCGATGTCCAGGACATTTTCGGTGATTAGTCCTCCGTGATCAGCTCTATTTTCATGATTTCAGATATAAGCACTCCGGGTATGATGTCGACCAGCACGCCAAATTTGGTCAAAATCGGTCGAGCCGTTTCGGAGGAGTAGATGCACAAACGATTTACACTTGTCGCCTAAGATTGAGCTCCACTTCGCTCCGCTCAATAAATAGCCTACACATAAAATTAAAAGGAAATGGCTTCCTGATGGCTATGAACCTCACCCACACCACATTGATTAGCAGTTGTACGGATTACATTTTTTTTAATTCCGCGAATTGCGGTCGCTCCTATGTCCATTGCTGCGGGCGTCTCTGGTACACACCAGAAGGTATTTCCAGTGACGCCCGGCGGACTTTGGCCACCTGTGTGGCCCCTCTTCGGTTGTACGGGTTACCTGAGCAGGAAAAGGCCAGACTTCTACTGCGCTATTCTACATATCCACTGCTCCTTAGTTCATTTCAATATAATAGTTCAGAGAAATTATCCACCAATTTCTTAAGGTCATAAGTTCCACTGACGCGGGATAAAACCCGACCCCAATGACGCGGGATTCTCGTCCCGACCAAACACCCGCAGAGACCACAGAGGTGGTCAAAGTCCGCCGGGCGCCACTGGACATACCCTCTGCTAGTAACCAGAGATGCCCGGCAACGGACGTTAGAGCGGCCGCGGCCTTGGGCCGCGGAATTAAAAAAAAAAGGTCATAAGTTCGTAAGAAAGTCTTAAACAGTAGTCTCATAAATATATTCCTTAATCGCAGTATAACAAGCTCATTATTTGCAGTAAACTATTACAGAAACATTTGCGCTATGAACATTGTTAGCTTTTAGTAGACAATAGTAGTAATTTGGTTCTGAGTGAAAATTCATGAAATCCCAAAAAAATATTTTAATGTTCGCGAGGCCTATTGTTCGAGCATAGGGCGACCACTATTGCAAAAACGAACGAAGTAAATATGATTTTAGAAACTCGTCGAGGCACACTGCTAATCTCACATCGTATTGGTTTCCGTTCCGTTTTTCATAGGAACCTACTACCACAGAATAGGGAAATGTATCTACTACCTACCTACCTGTATTAAAAGTAGTATAATAACTTTACCTTATTCTCATGCAGATTTAGTTAAGTACCTACCTTAATACATACATGATTAAAAAGGTAATTACCCGCAGGGAAAAATTCATTAATTTAGTAGCGGAAAGGCTTACAAAGGTCATTAATAGGAGGTTACCCTTATGCAAATCCTGTCGGTCAAATAAGCTACAAAAACTACAATAGCGCCACTGGAAATGCCGGGCGCCACTGGAAATTCATTGTGTGCTAACCAGAGGCGCTCGGCAATGGACGTAGAAGTGGCCGCAGCCTTGGGCCTTGGACTTAAAGAAAAAAAGCATTAAGCTCGTTATAAAGTCGTCTGGAAGAATGCTGTTAAACTCGTATTTTTATAGAAATAACCATTGTTAATATTTACTATGTTAATAGATGCATTAGAGATGTGGTGCTGGAGACGCTTGCTCAGAATACCCTGGACTGCGTTCTGCACCAATAAGTCCATCCTCAATGAGCTTCAGATAAAAACTAGATTATCGTCGACTGTGCTACGAATATTAAAGTTCTTTGGACACATTTCTAGAAAGGAGAGCTCTATGAAGAGATTGTTCGTGCAAGGGCGCGTGGAGGGCAGAAGACCACGGGGTCGGTCCCCAAACCGCTGGATTGACCTCATCAGATCCACTACGCAATCAACCGCGGTGGAATGTGTGAGTGCTCGCAGTGCAGGTCACAGGCAGAAGTGGAGGCACATCGCTCGACGTGCAGCCACCTTTGCTGAGAGGAGTGACGGGGCATCCTAGTCCATCGGCAGTCACGACCACTCTGTCAAGAGTGTACGTGACTAAGAAGAGAGAACCATTGTTATAAAAGTAATAAGAAATTTATTTTTGGTGTTTTGGGGCTCCTATCAAATACCAAAATCCAGTATATTCTCAAAGTTCAGTCTCTCTCGCGTGAGTGCGATTATGTAGGTTCACCAAAAGTACTGAAAAAATGTGGCTGTGTAATGCTCCTCTGTCTAACCTTTTAGTAATATAAGCGTGATTATACGCTTGTATTTATATAGGTACCAAATTAGGTATATAATATCGTAATTCAATGGTCAAACAACCACACATTATAAACACGTACTAAAGAGTTAGGGCCGATACAATCGCAACGCAGTGTAATTGATGCACTCTCACAATTCAACTAGTATTTTCCTCTAGTAATTGTGAACTTGTGAGTAGAAATTATCGTCTGTATCCGATGTACACTGCAGTGAAATCGAAAGCGCAAGCGCCAATAAAGTGTTATGTCGAAGAAGTGTATTATCTATATTATTCTTCGTAGGATTCAACGTAAGGAAGTTCTTATAAAGTACAGGTGAACAGAAAACGTTCGATTAATTCTGAAGAATTCGGTAAGTACCTACTAGAAAAAAAGTGTGTGTGTCAGCTCCGACGCACGACTGGAGTTTACTCCTTAAGTACGAGTATCTAACCATAACAAATTAGAAAGTTGCGCACTAGAGGTGCGCACCAAAAACGTGACACGATTTTCGTTACTTGTTAGTAGGTTTTACCCCTCGGATTTTTCTCATACCGGGCGCCTTATATATGAAAATCGATTCTTAAGAAGTAAACTCCAAAAATTTATGACGGTTCGTACATGATGTAAAGGATGGTTGTCGCTATTTTCATTATTGGATTATGTAAAATATGATTATTCAGATTGTAAATACAGTTTAGTGTTATATAATGTTCAAAAAAAAACCCTCGTGGAGAAGTGTTTAATGAGTCGTACAGAGATACGTGGTAAAAAACATACAGCAAATGATGTTTCACAAATATATGTTAGTTATTATACCTAATGCTACTTAATTGTATTTTTTAGGAGATTATAAAGACAATAAGAATTACAATATACAAATTAAACACTAAAACATTTACATTACAAAACAACGCTCAAAATATCCCAAATGTTCCCAGAATGCTGGCTGTGTTGCCACGTTGGATGGCGATACTTATTCTTTTGGCCAGAAAATAGCCAGCCTTCTGGTCCTGAGAAGCATCGATTAAGCGTTTAGCAATGTCTCTATAAAGGCGGCGAGCACTCGGACCCCATGACCCCAGTGTCTCAACCCCAAACGGCTCAAATATATAATCACCTGCTAGGTTAGCATATTTACGCCATTTGAGGCCTTCAGCCGATGCAGCAGCAGCGCTGGCATCTAATTAATTAAAATAATAGTTCTCCTTAACCCACTCTCTACAATCACTTGTAAATTAGACTACTCTAAATCACAGACCAAAACGTGGTCCCCCGGGCGGTAGGTCGGAGCTCTATATTCATTATATCACTTGAGTAACTGACAGTACATAGTTCAGTGTTATCTAAGAACAGTAATATAACTGCAGTTGAAAGTACAAGTGTGCAGTACAGTGCATTGCTGTTTGCATTATGTTGTGCTTCACAAGGCGTGACGTTCTCGCCGCGTCTGGCTGAGCTTGACGGTCTGGCGCGTAGGGTTGCCATTACATAACGTATACAGTTGATATTATGAATAGCAGGATATGAGGCAAAGCATAATCACATATAAAATGTAATTACTTAGATTTACAGAACAGTTTTACACAAAAACTGATTTTTGGCGTGACAACGTCTTATAATTCAATGGAGCCGGCTGCACGCACGAAAAAACATGACGTCATGCGGCGTAACCTCGCTCTGAGGCGTTCCATTTAAGGCTTGAAGTGCAAGAGAGAGCGCGGAACGAGAGACAAAGAGGCACAATCGGCCTCCGCGTTCGGCAGTTATGACGTTGTCACGTTCAACTATCGTCAGTAAACCGACTTTACAGACAACCGAATTTTTTATCATTGTTAACTTGCCGAACTCGGTAAATGATGCTTTGTTTAAGTTTTACGAACATATTCTATTTAGCAACTAAGTAGTTAGGTGTTGTAATTGGACATTTGGACAATTAATATGATTAACATCAGTTGAAACTACAAAAATTTTAATGAAATATTGTTATCACGCGCAGTGATTCAGCCAGATGATAACGAAATAATGCATGAACGGTTTTTCTTAATTCCGCAAAACCGCGGCAGCTTCACACTTTGGCCACCTGTGTGGCCTCTTCGGGGGTTTGGTCGGGATGAAAATCCCGCGTCGTTGACGCATGAACGGCTGGAACAATTTAGCTTTTTATTGTTCCATAGTAAAAGTCTCGGAATCCTTATATTATGTAAACTAGACCATAGGCATAGAGCAAAGGAAATTTAATGTCATTTCTATGATGAGAGTAATGAAAGTGGCAACCCTATTTATCTGTGTATAATGTGAATGGAAAAGCAAACTGTGAAATGAACACGTTTATATGGTCGTAAGAGTAAATACTGTATGAAGTTTATAACAGATCACGATAATTATTTTGTAATTGCGATTTCAATACAAGGTCGAGGTACCTATGTCAATTTAGTTACATTTATTTTTTAAATCAGATCGCCAAATTGACGCTGCCTGATGGAAAGCCGTTGCGACGTCTGGCAATTGTGGGCTCACAGTACGCAATATTTACTATGAAGAGTGGCCCTAAACTTGGCTACCTAATGATGTGCCTCTTCACGCCCCGCTTGAAGAACCCTGGGTTGTAAGTAAGAGGAAATACGTGCGCGGGCAGGGCGTTCCAAGCCTCGATCGTTCTACAGAGGAACGACCTCTTAAATCGTTCAGTTCTTGGGAAGATTTTTGATAGATATCTATAGGTATATGTAGGTATATAAAACAAAATCGTGTTGGTTAAGAAATTAATGGCTCGAGAACGCCTGGACCGATTTCGCTAATTCTTTTAGTGGCAGTAGTGAGTCTACTCAAACGCAACGAGTTGACTCACTACTGCTACTGTCACCTTGTCGCATGCCGCATGCTGCAAACATTCCGACGCGAACCTAACGAGTAAAAGGGGAATAATATTATTTACAATCGAAGAAACAAAGGCAGTACTAACTACGAGTATATCATCTACTGAGCATTTATTCAATCTAGTAGTCGGCTTTCCAGTCGAACTGCTGCACGGCTGAACTTCGATATCTTCCGTGAAGCGACTGCCATCTG
Source organism: Nudaria mundana (assembly GCA_963556515.1). NCBI lineage: Eukaryota > Metazoa > Arthropoda > Insecta > Lepidoptera > Erebidae > Nudaria > Nudaria mundana. Next base: position 20,447,548 of record OY748293.1, read on the forward strand.
ACCTCCATAACCCATTAGCGATAAGTACCTATCGAAATTGTGTAATAGCAGTACCTATTTACTGACTTACCTACATGTAATAAACCCGAATAAAAGTGATAAGTACTTATTTGAAGAGTATATTCGTGTATATGACCTTCAAAAAGTGTGTATTAACTGCTCCTATTTTGAATAAAAATATTTTGGTTTGATTTGATTTCATATTTTATAAGCAACTAGCTGATCGCCGCAGCTCCGCCCGCGTGATTTAGTTTACTCGTTCCCGGTTCCCGTGGGAACACGTTACCGGGATAAAAAGTAGCCTATGTTACTCAGGGTGAATGTAGCTTTCCAATGGTGAAAGAATTTTTGAAATCGGCACAGTAGTTTTTGAGTTTAAGGTCACCCGGGGCCAATGCAACTAGGGGGGCTAAAGTAAATAATTTGATTTTCTCTTAACTAACGGTAGTTATTAAAAGTGCCACCTATTGAAATGTAGAGCAATCATTGTTACTTTCAATCAAATATAGATGGAGCTCCTAGACTGCTTACTGTTGTACCGACGACAGAGCATAGTTGTAAAATAGTTGCATTCACCCCCTAACAATTTATAACTGAATTTGTCGGAAATTGAAGCGTATTTTAAGCAGATTGATATCATTTTCGGAAAGCTGTTGATAGAATCCATATGTTCGTATTGTTGCCATGTCGATATTACTGATTGAAAGAGAGTTATGGCTATATTAGTCACATTAACCCCTTGGAGGACTAACGTAACTTTTACTGATCTCATGCAACAATAACGTGAATTACTGAAAAACCTGAGCCTGTAGGTACTGTATTATAATATGTCGAAACTGTTCATTAAAATATTCTTTATTAGGTATATGTATTAGCATTACCCTATTATTTATGTAGATTATGCTGGAGGGAGGCTAAGTTAACTTTATGTATTATAGTCGCATTCGCCCCGAGTGACCTTATTCATTACAAACATACAACGCTGACGACTATGGCACTACTCGTCAGCGGATTGGGACGGTCTACGCGATTATTTTGCGTCCGTCCCCTGGAGCCAGCGCTGCTTTGTAGGAAAGGCTCCTTCGGATAGTGCTTCTGCTATTGCTGGCGAGATCAGTTTAGGGATGGATTATTACATCCCTTTCACTGATGTCGCCAGTATCCGCAGAGCCCGTCCCTGGTTCGGGCGAGATTGTGCCAAAGCTGTTCGACAAAAACAGTCGGCATATCGCGCCTGGATCAGGGCCCGGGCTGTGCGCGACCCAAACGTGGGCCACCTCAAAGCAGCGTACAACCGGGCCACAAAGTCGAGTAAGAGGGCCTTTAAGAGAGCGGATGCCCAGCGCGTCGCGCGGCTTGGTCAGGAGCTCACTTCCCATCCCACGGGCAGCCGTGGATTCTGGCAACTGGCCAAAGCCGTGCAATCTAACTTTTGTCAGCCCTCGCTGCCACCGCTGCGTTACCCAGATGGAACACTGGCTCACAAAGCCCAAGAGAAAGCGGATATGCTCGCAGACCTCTTTGCGGCTAATTCCCGGGTCGACGACCGTGGCCTGCAGCCCCCCGCCATCGCCAACTGTGGCCACACAATGCCTGATATTGTTATCAGGCAATGTGATGTACGGGCAGTGCTGCGGTCACTCGACACGCGGAAAGCCAGTGGCCCTGACGGCATTCCGGCGGTGGTGCTACGAAAATGTGCAGCTGAGTTGTCTCCAGTATTAACGCGTCTGTACCGCCTGTCATACTCTTCAGGGCTCGTGCCGGAGGTCTGGAAGGAGGCGAACGTACAACCGATCCCCAAGAAAGGGGATCGGTCCGATCCAGGCAACTATCGACCCATAGCTGTCACCTCAGTCATTTGCAAGGTGCTTGAGCTCCTTATAAATAAGCAGCTCATGCAATTCCTAGAGGATCACTCGCTAATCAATGATCGACAATACGGCTTCAGGCCAAAGCGATCAACGGGTGATCTTCTGGCATTCGTAACGCATGTCTGGGGTGGGGCTATGGAAAGGCACGGCGAGTCCTTGGCTATTAGCCTGGACATCGCCAAAGCCTTCGATAGGGTCTGGCATGCTTCGCTCCTTTCCAAGCTTCCGGCATATGGTCTACCTCCTCAACTGTGCAGCTGGATTGCCAGCTTTTTAAACGAGCGCCGAGTGCGGGTCCTCTGCGATGGCCAGGCTTCTCGCTTCTTGCAAGTGAATGCCGGGGTACCGCAGGGGTCCGTACTATCACCAACTCTCTTTCTTCTGCATATCAATGATATGCTATCCCTCGGGAACATTCATTGCTATGCAGATGACAGCACACTGCACGGGAGTTACTCGGTTCGTCCGACGGCGGGGCGATCTGAGATTGAGGAGGAGAGACGACGACTCGTGGCCGATCTCGACCGTAACCTCGACAGTATCTCTCAATGGGGTACCGAGAACCTGGTCGAGTTCAATGCCCGCAAAACACAGGCGTGTGCATTTACTGCGAAGAAATCCCCTTTCCTTCCCCTACCCTCTCTTCAGAATGCATTATTACCAATGAAGGACAACCTTGATATCCTTGGCATACACGTTCGTCGAGAGCTCAATAATAAAAACTACATCGAAAGATGTATAGGGCTAGCTTCGCGGAAACTAGGAATACTGAATAAGGTAAAGAGATTCTTTACACCGGACCAGAGGTGTTTGCTGTACAAGACGCAGATTAGACCCTGCGTCGAATACTGCTCTCACCTCTGGGACGGCTCCGCGAAGTATCTGCTGGACGCTCTCGACGCTATGCAGCGACGGGCTATCCGTATTATTGGTTGTCCGGAGGTAACGGGAAGCCTTGAGCCGCTAGCTCAGCGCCGAACAATAGCTTCCTTGGCCGCATTCTACCGTATTTACCACGGCGAGTGTTCTGAAGAGCTCTTCAATCTGATCCCACCCTCTTCCTTCCGATCCCGAACGACTCGTGCCGGGCAGAGATGCCACCCCCACACAGTGGATAGCATGTTCGCGAGAACCGAACGTTTTAAACGTTCGTTTCTCTGCCGAACGATAGTGGCCTGGAACGCCCTGCCTGTGCACGTGTTTCCTCCCACATATAATCCTGGGTTCTTTAAGCGGAGCGTGAAGAGGCACATCAGTAGGTCGTCAAGTTGAGGGCCACTCTCAATAGTAATGTGTGCTGTGAGAGTGGCCCACAATCGCTAGACGTCGTCACGACTTACCACCAGGCGGGCGGCGTCAATTTGGCGAACCAAATATAAAAAAAAAAAAAAAAAAAAAAAAAACAAATGTTTCCTCTTTATAATAGTAGTATAGATGAAGTAAGATAACTTTTTCTCATATTTATAATTTTACAATATGAATCACAATAACTGTAGTCTGGGCTGGACTCGAAATAACGACTGTTCCCGAGGACCTGGCGACTGTTTCAGGAGGAGCGTTCTACCAACTGACCAAGACACCACTGGAACTCCCTTCTGAAAGGGAACAGTCGCTTATTCGAGTCTAGACTATTTCAGTAAAATCATTAAAAATCAGTGTTTTTTTTTTGGCCTGGTGCCATGGGAATTCTTGCAGTGTCTTTCAGTGTCTTTAAAGGTTTTGTGATTCATATTGTAAAATTATACGAGTATCTTCGTTTTGGAGTGGGTAGGTTATAAAGTACTTATAAAGTACAATTTTGAACTGTAATATTATGTATATTATGTATATTATGTATCCGCTATGGATATGCTGTAGATATTATATAACTTTAAAGACTTACTTAAATATTAAATGCGATTGGTACCTTTGCAATGTGTTAATATTGTCGGTTGCCACTAGACCACGAGCCCCTCCCTAATAGGAGCTAATATGAGCAAAGTAGCAAGGAAAAATGTTACATGAGAATTCCCTAGTAATAAATACGTAGGTTACACTATAAGTTTTGCGTAACCTAAAAAAACAACATGTTAAAACCAAAATATAATGTTTATTGCTTTTCAAAATACTCTCCTTTACATTTTAAACATTTTTTCATGCGATCGAACCATTTTTTAAAACAGGAGGACCACAGATCTGAAGGCCTGTTTTCGACGTGCTGGTTGAACGCTATCACTGCCTCTTCGGAGTTGGTAAAAGTGAAACCTCTTATCAAATCTTTGATTTTGGGGAAAATACAGAAATCACAGGGTGCTAGGTCGGGGCTATGCGCAGGATGTGTGACGAGTTGTACTTTTTCGGGAGCTAAAAATGACTTTGTTTTGTTGGCCGTGTGTGAAGAAGCGTTGTCATGATGTAGGAGAACGCGGCTTTTGGGTCGTCTTTCGCGAACTTTTTCTAATACCCTGGGTAAACAAATGGTAGAATACCACACAGCATTAACACTCTTTTGACCTTCAAGTGGAATTGTACAGATGGGACCCGTAGCTGAGAAAAAAAACGCGATCATTTTTTTACCAACATTTCTCGCCTGCCTCACTTTTGTTGGCTTGTTCTCCTTTTTAAACACCCATTCACAAGATTGCTATATTTTTTCGGGTTCAAAACAATAAATCACGTTTCGTCTCCTGCGACAATGTCACAAACAGCATTAGAATGTCCGTGGTCGTACTTTAGTAGCATCTGTGAGCACCATTCCACGCAAGCCCGCTTCAGCTCCGGTGTCAATTCATGAGGGATCCAACGACAACAAAGTTTCCGAACTTTCAATTCTTTGTGTAAAATTTTCTGGATTTGACTCATACCAATCCCCAATAGTCCCCGAATTGTCTCATAGGTAATCCGCGGGTTTTCTTCAATTAACCGCTTAGCAGTAGCCACATTATTTTCGTTGACGGCAGTTGAAGGCCGCCCTTCACGAAATTCGTCATGTAAAGAACCTCTCTCAAATTCAGCAAACCATCAAACAAGGTGCTTCTCTCCCAAAAGCATTTTGAAGACGAGCGGCACAGTCTTGCGGAGAGAGAGAACTTTTAAAATCATAAAAAATCATCGCTCTAAAATCTTTTCGACTTAATTCCATTTTTTAATTCCAATTTTTTTTTTATTACTAAGTTGGTTGCAACGTTTAAAAAATATAACATTCGAAATTCAAATAGTTTCGATTAGCTAGAAGTGCAAAACTATGAATAAACGAGAAATATCTTTTTCGTATTCGTTTTACGAGATAAAGCCTGAAAGAGGTAACATAATAAGTTAAGAATACTGAACTTTCTATCTGTTAAAACCACAAGAAAAGCGGTCCTGTGGTTTCAGAGATTGTACACATACAGAGAGATCAAAGATTAAATAGAAGTCATGTTCTTTATTTTATCACTAACATATTATTTATTATTTATTCTATTACTTCCATAAAGAGGAAAGATTTGGTTGTATGCTTGTATTGAATAGGCTCCGAAACTATTGAACCGATTTAGAAATTTCTTTCAATTATTTAGTCCACGGTCCACAGGTGCACCGAGTATAGATGAAAATGATTGTCCATTATAAAAGACCCAAACTTCAAATGTACCAGGAATACATAACAACATAAGAGCCTTCAAGGTTAGAGAGACTGACCATAATATAAAGTCATAAAATAATAATATTTTAAAGGGTTATAAAACCAAAACATTGAAGTTCCCAGAGTACCTACTACTAGACTGCTTGGTAGTACTATGGGAAGAAAACAATCCCGTGGTACTACCAGAAGTACCACGGGCAACAAAGGAGTTATTTTTATATAAAGTGGTTCTATTTAGTTCTTCATTTTAAAATAATTATATTGTTATTGTATTTTCTTTGCTTTTGTTACTTCCCGAACTATTACTACTAAAAATGTAGCAATAGTAAGGTGCGTTGTGCTTACCGGACTACTGCGACTAAAAAGTAGCCTTAGTTCGGTATACCGGACTAACCACCGAACTACTTCGAATAGGACCATATTGCGGTAATTTGATGTCGGTTGTTGTGTTTTTTATAGATATACTATCATGAACTGTCAATGTATTATGTGTAAACGTAACAAAATGTTTCCAGAGGTTGTCAAACCAATACACGACACACGCCACTCTTACAATAGTGAAGGCCTTGAAGTCGAGCAAGATCGAACAATGGCATTTACACTAGGTATTAAATTACTTTTCAGACCTCAGATCAACCATCTATAGATAGATGGCGAGTGTCATCCGTTTTCTTCGTGGCGACTACTAAGTGGCTCTGATATAGGTTGCCTCGTATATGTTTCCGTTCCACTAGGAACGCCACATTACATTGAAACACGTCAAAAACAACATCTCAGAACAATAACTGCAAACAATAATTCGTTTCATTTTTTGCCACACGCAAACTTAATCTGGGAAGCTTACGCCATCTTCGACTGTTTGACTGTTCAGACGTGCAGAGTGGTTGTTAATGGTTCATACCAGTTATCAGCGCTCTATATATACATAGTATATGAATAGTTGCCCTGAGTTTCAGATTAACTATTTTGAAAGGACCTACGCGGAAGTACTGGCCATGTAAAGAAATAGTTATTTTTTAATTTAGATGCAGTGTTACAGACCATTGTGTCGCCAATCGCCATACTACTATACGCTATACAATAATATTTCGTGGTATCGCGTCTTAATGCTAAAAAGTTTAAGAACGCGTATTCTCAAAAACTACTGGTTCGAATTTGAATTTGAAAGAAAATTCTATTGTTGGATAGCAATTTTTTGGCTACATTATACCCAAATAAGAAGAATAAAGATAATCAACTCGATACATCATATTTCAATGTGATAGGTACATCTGAAGGTCGAAAAATAATAATAAATTATATTTAATCATATACAATAACATCGGTGTAACCAATTTATGAACAGGATCTTGTATAAATTGCTAATCGATTAATACAAAAAAAAGTGAAAACAAAACACTATACAAAAAATAGAAGTACCTTTCAGTTTTAAATTAGTGAATGCAGTGCACGTGGGCAAGTCGAAGTCTGAACACGCACTTAGCTCATTCGAAATAATCAGAATAACCGGATCTCTGTACGGTGTCATAAGTGCGAGTGCCAAGGCCAAACTGACCAGCACTTTCACTATCATGTACACGGAATTGGATTAGTACCACTAATGCCTACGAGATGAGTGTAAAATAAAAAAAAATCGAAAGTCAAAATCCATTACGTAGTGTTGTTGTGTAATCACAATAATTCTGTATCGATGTATCGATATTATGCATCCGATTTTTGTCAATATGATACGATTATAGATGCATTGAAAATAAATATTAATAAAACCTTTGCTGCTGTCAGTGACAAAAAAAATATTTTCGTTGTGGAAAATAAAGACACAACTTTATTAGAGTCGGAATCCTGCAGTTCCGTTCACGTGGTTCAGCTTTTTATGACAATAATCGCTTTTCTTGGCATGGGATTTTGATGAAACAATGCCATTATTAATAACCTATTCATCATCTCATCATAATCGCTGTCTATTTGACGCCCACTACTGGGCATATCACCCCCGGGGACCCAAGGGGAAATTCAGCTTACGTGGGTTTAGCTTACGGGTTTTGTGTAGAGTTTTCCTTCTCTAACCTATTAGATATTATTAATTGCCCTGAGTCGTGTAAACCGCTACAATATTGGTTCAGTATTTTCGGAGATTATCTTGGACAATGTACCTACCTAGAGACAGGCACACATACAGAGAAGAAGAAAAATTGTAATACCTATTATAGCTTATTAATGTTCACTTCCACACAAGTATAATTACTTACGATACTGCCGATATCCTAGTTAAGTTATCGTTATAACATAATGAATGAATATTGTTATTTATGTTACGTATGTGAGACTGCTTCGGTGGCGTGGTCGGTAGTGCATCCACTTTCGACGCCGGAGTCTCGGGTTCGATTCCCGGTCGGGACAAACTTTGTGTCTGGGTGTTTCCTATGTATAATATGTATGTATATATAAAAAAAATGTATTTAAGTATTTATATCAGTTTATCTAGTACTCATATCACAAGCTCTGCTTAGTTTGAGACTAGATGGCGTTGTGTGGATTGTCCTAACATATTATTATTATTATTATTATGTACAAAAACGATAAAGCACTGTTCACATTTATCGAACCGATCTTATCGGACAGAACTCTCATTCGCCGATTCCTGAATCTTCCAATGAGATTTTAGCGACTGAGAGGAGTTTCCAATGAAAGTCTTAGAATCAGCCAATGAAAAAGATCTTTCCCATGAATGTGAACATGAGTGTTTTAAATTAGCTCTGAATCATACTTTTTATTAATGAGTTTTCGGGATATTTATCATGCATAGTAGCAAGTTTCCCATTCCAAGTTCCTATTTGATCATGATTGCTACAGTGCCAAAGTATCGGAAACTCGATTCAATACGTGGATTCAAATATCCCTATAACTCTGGTTTATTAGTTACTAGCGAAAGCCCGCGGCTACGCCCGAGAACCGGCCTCACGTATCGTGCGACACAGATCATCACCGGCCACGGAAACTTCGGTGAGTATCTGTTTCGCATGCATCGTGAGGTCACGTCAACACTGCGAGGCTTCCGGCGAAGACATGGCATTCTACACGTTGGTGGAATACTCAGCATCGGCGAGTCAGCGCCGGGACCTTGTTGTGGGCCTGGGCGTAGATACCCTCTCGCTGGAGACCATGCTACGAGCCATGGTCTCTAGCGGGAGCCAGTGGAACGCGGCCGTTTCCTTCTGCGAGCAAGTTATGCTCGTGAAGGAGGCGGCCGGTAGGGTGAGGGTGCGTACCCTCCCCACTGACTTCCGAAGTGTGCGGCGAGGGCGCTGCAGACGTGACTACGCCCAGGACCATCGACCTCCATGATCGGGGCCTGAGGACCCCTTAGCAACCCACCGACGCGGGATAAAACCCAACCCCAACGAGGCGGGATAATACCCGACCACAAAGATGCGGGGTAACACCCGACCACCACGCAGCGGCCACGCCGGTGGCCAAAGTCCGCCGGATGCCACTGGAAATTCTGTCAGTGCTAACCGGAGGCGCTCGGCAATGGACGTAGGTGCGGCCGCGGAAATAAAAAAAAACGCCCGAGAACCACTCTATCCATTGCATTGGTTTAAATTTCGTTGAGTAGTTTAAAAGCTATAAGCATACATACGAACGGAGCGACTATGTTTTATAAGACCATAAGTTACTATGTAGTTTAAATACCTGCGTATTGTGTTGATTATCCAACTTATCGCGAGATGCTATATATGCTGCAAACCTTTAAACTGTTACAAATAGGAACGGAGCAGCAAAAGACAATTTTGGAAAAAAAGAAACTCATAAGAAAATATATTTCTTATGAAAGCAATCGAAGTCGCGGGGTAGTATATAGGACTTCCCATGACACATTTATGCCACTAGATCCCGGACTACTTACGATATAATGATATAAATTTGTTCATGACGAAACAACTAAACATTGCGCTAAGTTTTTTATATCTGAAGTTAGCACTTCAAATTAGCACAAAAAACTTCTTTACATCATGATAATTTATATGACATTTGATGCAATTGGAAAGGCGCATGTTCGATATAACATTTTATTACTTTACATACATTCTTTTTGTTTTAAAGTAGGTAGGTAGGTAGGTACTTAAATTTTAGCGGAGAAACACATGTCGTTGGAGCAAACATTATATTAAGGTGCGTATCCACTGACATGTGAGTGAGATGCCGTCATCTCTTAAGACCAAACTTAGGCTTCATAAAATCGGTAATTCGTTTGTTGGCAAATGTATAAAAATATAGACATGCCTCTTAATAAGTTTAAAATAGAAGTGAAAAAATGTTTGATGAAAATAGGCTATTATAATGTAGACGAATAACTTAGTGATAAAAATGCATGGTCTCGCTAATCTTTTGCCTTCGCACAATATAAATTGTAACACAATGTACAATAAACTATATTAAAAAAGAAAATGGATAATCTACCTGAGTTACCAACCAACTTACCGAACCAGCGAAAGAATCATTTTCAAATGGTTTAGTAATGTACTTAATTTAGTATTTTTAAAATATTGCTTGACATGAAATTATAAAATTTTGACAGCCATATGTGCTCTTTATGTGCCTAAACTGAATAAACGAAATTGATTCTTTGATTCTTTGATTCTTCTTTGAAGATCACAAAGACTTTCATCGAAAAGTTCGCATCAAAAATTGTCCTACCCTTCGGTTGCTATGATGCCACAGAATAAAGCAAATAGGTACACTGATATACAGATTAAACTTACAACAACTCTGGTTTCCTGCCAGGGGTTTAAAATACATGATGATATATAACCCTCTGACGGAATACCATGATCAAATCACGTAGGTATTTCTATAAGGATAAGATCAGACAATGAAACCTAAATATTTATACTTACGTAATGTTCATTCCCTTCGCCTATTATCAAATCAGAACAATAGATAGAAGTACTGAAAAATATTTATTATAAAAGCATTCAATTGTATATTTAACAATGCAGATATTGTGACAGCCAGAGATCGTTTGGGAATAAAGAATAACACAGTATTTTTGTTATGAGATTTGGACAAAACCTTTGTGTCTTGTGAAACCTATGAGATATAACAATCTTAGTGATGGTGCATCTCTGCCCGTGTGGTGTTTCTCGTTCCCGATTCATGTGGAAACATATTACCGGAAAAAAGTAACCTATGATACTCGGGGATCATCATTCACCGAGCCTTTTCCCAACTCAATTGGGGTTAGCTTTCCAGTCTAACTGCGATTCGGCTGAACTTCGATATTTTCCGTGAAGCGACTGCCATCTGACCTCCACAACCCATGGGCGATATCGAAGTTCTGCAGTTAGATCGGCCAAATTTTTCATTTCGGGCTCTAACTACCCCTGACGACTGCCATAAATGTTCGTATGACAACCGGGACCGACGCGCGACGCGACAACGTGCTATGATATTAGATACTAGCAACCTTTAGCGCAAACTGCGCAAGTAATATTTTTTTTTTTTACTTTTTGTCAAGTTTCTAATCTTATCGCACCACTTGAGACCACGACCTTTCCAACGGTGTGCCACATTTGACTGTGCGACTCTTAGTTTAGGAGGAGAAGCGGCTTCACTGGCGTATTATATATATAGATAATATTAAACTAATAAATTCAATACAGGTAACAGACATTAAATACATAGACATAAGAACTTAATAATATAAGACTAAAGTTAAATACCTACATGCTACAAACAGATGTGAATATACTATATATGAAGGCGATAATATGAATGAAATGTAAGTCAAAAAAATAATTATTGAAAATCATAGTTGGGAGAGGAAATGCTCCTTTACCCTTTTCTTAAAAATGTCCAATGAACGACACGCACGGATATCATGTGGTTGAGAGTTCCACAATCTGACAGCCTGGATTGAAAACGAATTGTCATAACAACTAGAGGTATGAGCAGTAGTGCGAAGAAGTAGGGATAAGGAAACACGGCATGCTTTGTCTCTAGGCACCAAATACTCAAAACGCTCACGCAGATAGGCAGGAGAATTAGGATTGTGAAGGATAGTATAGAGAAGAGAAAGGATATGAGCTTTACTTCGCTGCCGAACAGGAAGCCACCCCAATCTATGCCGGAATTCAGATACGCGATAGTATTTACGAAGGCCATACACGAAGCGGATACCCAGATTCTGCAAGCGCTCAAGCTTATTGACAAGCTCCTCCGATGCATCCAGGAATATATCGATAGGCTCAGAATTAAATATAACTGAAGGCAAAGACCCATAATCCACGAGACCAAGCATATACCGGCTACCAACAATTAGTGCCTGTGATTTACTGGGATTAACCAACAAGCCAAAGGATTTGGCCCAACTGTAGACATTTTCAAGGTCACCATTGATGGCAGCAACATCTTGGTCTATTTCGTCAACACTAAAATGTCGATATAACTGGAAGTCGTCTGCGTACAGATGATAATTTGAAGTCAAGACTCTTGTGATGGCGTTAATAAAAACAGAGAAGAGAAGAGGAGAAAGTACACCACCATGAGGAACACCCGCCGTTTAATGGTTTAGTAGTGGCGGATCCTATTCAATGCACACAAACAAACAGTCAAGTCTTTCCTCTTTATAATATTAGTAAACAGGGTTATTTTAAAAGTACCACAGACCTTTTAGGTACCGTTTCTGATGTAGTAATAAAAGTACCACAGACCTTTTAGGTACCGTTTCTTGTGTAGCAAGTAAAAGTACCACAGACCTTTTAGGTACCTTTTCTGATGTAGCAAGCTTTTTCATATAATATAGCAAGTTTTTTTTGGGTTTTTTGGCAAGGCTTTTTTTATAACCTTTCGTAAAAAGTGTGATAGGTATCACACTTTTTACGTAGTAAGTCAGGATTTCGCTCACGGAAAGTCTTCTTTTCAAATAACCCTGTATATGTTAGTATGTAAGTAGGTACTAAGTATTCCCTATTCTGTGATATTAGTCGCACTGCGACTGGTGGCTACAAAATACTTAACTAGATACAATCAATTTCGATTCTTTGTTTTCACTTTCAAATAAAGAACACTAATTTCAATATGTCAGTTTTGTTTTTATTAGAATATAGTCAATAAAGTTATAAGGTCATTACGCGTATAGTAAATTGTTAGCTTGTCATGTTGCATTACTTAAAATGTGCGAGGCTGTATACTATAAATACTCGATTTCATTTTACTTAAAAGTCCAATTCGAGTTTGGGTTACTGGAAAGTTTTATTGTGGGGTTTATGCTCGAAATGCTGAGATGGTTACATGTAACATCTGTCCTGGCTGTTGTTATTTTGATTTGAATTACAGACTGGTTATGGATTTTCATAGTGCCCGATGACGGCAATAGGCTTGCCCCCTACGAGGGACCAACAATATTACTGGCAAATTGTTGGGGATTAGTGCACCTCTGCCTACCCCTTCAGGGTTATAGGCGTGATGTATGCCTGTACTATTTCTTCATCCTAGATTAAGTTTGAATTAAGATTTCTTTACAACTATAGGTTTATAATGTTAACTAACGTGGCAATACAGAATGACATAATGTAATAAATGAAATTAATTTGTAACATTAAGTTAATAAGTTTTGTCACTAAATTAACTTCTTACTTTTGAACCTTCTAATTCAAATTCATATCAAGAAGATAAAATTTAAAGCTCCTTACATATAAAACCAAATCTGTCGTTACTTCGGCTTTCAAATGACGTAAACTCGAACCGAATAACTACTTCAAAATGAAATCGAGAGCCAAAAGTAACCTCTCTCAACCAAGGACGTTTCACATAATATACTACTTAAAGCCCCAATATAACAATACAAAAGAATACAACTATAATCTCGTTACACAATGATAATTCTGACACGTGTCAGACAGCGGTAGAGGTGATGTAATTGTAGCAACGGTGCTTTAAATCTGATGATGATTTTCTATGGGTAAGTAGAATAGGTTTCATTATGAAATATAAATTACGTACATGCGTTTTGGTTGTCGCCCCTTCAGATTTGAGACTTAAGGCGTCATTCCTGCAAGTTTTGCATGCAAGTTTGACGTCAGAAGTTGTATGAAAGATGTACGTGTGGTGTCATTGCATGCAATGCTTACAGCTTACATAATCTTCTTAATTAAAGAATAATTAAAAAAAAATTTCGGGTCAAATCAAATTATTTCTGCGATCCACAAAATTAAATGTTTGTTTCGGAGTTTGGGTATTTTCTATGTATAATATGTATGTATTAATATATAAGTATGTTTATCAGTCGTTAAGATCCCGTAGCACAATATTATATTAGCTTAATTTGGGCTAGACGACGAAATATTTGATCCGACCCGGAATCCGAGACTCCGAAGTCGAAAGCCGATGCACTACCGACCACGCGACCGAAGTAATTACAAATAGCAGAACAATAATAAAAAACTCAACTATAAATGCAATTCTAAAATTAAACTCCGATATAAACATTCCTCTAACGTTACTAAGAGTCATATCTCAAAGGTCAAGCTCAATCAAAGACGCATCTAACGTGGGTAGGGTCACGAGGGATCACTTGCCTTATAAACGCATAGATAGACATCGTTACTAGAAATAGGAGATGAATTTTATGCCCTCAAGGCCCTAGGGACATGGCCTCTTCTATTTATATCGAAGGCTGTTTGTGAGGTTATTTTTGGCTCAGCAAGCGAAGCATCTATATTTTTGAAACCGGAGAATGTTACTTTCTATATGTGTGTTCTAGGCTAGGTGATCTAGAACTTTGTTTTTATGGACCTCCACGATACTTGGCAACTTGGTTTCTTGATTTAAGACATTTTGGGGCAAAAAAAACATTATATTGTTCGTTCGCGAATTCTACTATTCGACCATAACATGGTCGGTATGGTCGATGGTGGGTTTATACTCGTAATAAGTGAGTAGTGCTTCTATTTTCTTAATGTCCTTCGTATCATATGCATATTCTTCGGCTTTCGTCGGATATCCATCTGTTTGGAAATAAATAGAGATGTAAAAGGGGAAGTAGGACTTCCCCTTTTTATTATTAACTAGCTGTCCCGGCGAACTTCGTACCGCCTAGAATGTTACTTTCCCTGGACTTTCAAATCGGTCCAGGCAACGAACGGCGCTCATTTTGAGACATGGATGTTAATACTCGGTTGCATTCGAAAAAAAACGAAGGTTCCTTCGTTTTCTATAGTACCTATAGTATTGTAAGATAGGTATACCAACCTATGTAAAAATATTAGCATACTATAATATTAGCTTTAAAAAACAAATTTATACAAATTAGGTGCCAAAGTAACTGCTCATTTAATTCCATAAACAGTTTAAATAAAAACAGTTTAAATAATCTTGTTGCTAAATAAATGCTAACTATCTAAACCACTTTCTATTCCAAGTCTTTTTATCGTTGTTAGACGAAACCAATTAGCATGAAATAGTTTATTTCATAATTACATAATAAATTCAATTCAACAATGTTAAATTACAAAAAAAAAATGTTCACACAGATACAATAGCGCAGTCAGACGAAACAAAATCATTATACTCGTCCCGCATCATTCCTGGCGCAAAAGTGCCCATGATGCTAGGAGCGTTGCCGCGCTGAATGGCAATGGACAACCTTTGCACCAGAAACGACCCGGAGCGAGAGTCACCGGTCCTCTCTCTAATTCTCCGCCCCACATCCGCGACGAAGCTCTTGGCTTCGGAGCCCCAACTGCCCAAGGTCTCTACCGCCACGGGCATAAATAAATAACGCGGCTCCATTGCGGCGTACTTCTCCCAATTAGCATTGAAAAAGTTATTGTTAATATAGGTGCGCAATATACATACAGCGGCACTTTGCAAATTAAGCAATTAAGGTGATAATGTATGCTGTGTAAAACGACACAGTAAAACTTGACATTTTTGTCTTTGAAATTAGTGTTAAAATGAATTTCTATGATTGCTCTATTTCTCTATGTTTTCTAGATAGAATAAGAACTAATAATAGTAGACTTTTTTTGTCCATTGCCGGGCGTCTCTGGTATGATACCCACCAGAGGGTATTTCCAGTGGCACCCGGCGGACTTTGGAGACCTGTTTGGCCTCTTCAGGGGTTTGGTCGGAATGAGAATCTCGCATCGTTGGGGTAAGTAGGGTTTTAACCCGCGTCAGTTCTAGCCTGCTTCTGTAAGGACGGCGGGTGGCTATCCTGCCGTCCTCAGGCCCATGGTGATCATGGAGGTCGATGGTCCCGGGCGTAGATAAGTCTGCGGCGCCCTGGCCGCCGAACTCAACGGGGAGGGTACTTTCCCTCTCACGAGCACGACTTGCTCGCAGAAGGATACTAATAGAAGACTAAGGTTATTTTTTTGTATCCGTTTAAAACCAGCTGATACGATCTTGATGAAACTTCACGCGTTGGTAGATTGAGGCTCTAGAATCTTCTGACTTCTTATTTCCAATAACATGGTTTTTATGGAAATTATAACAGTTCTGGCGCTGCAGGCTTATAAAGTTCCTGAACTCTTCGTAATGGAGGCATTAAGCCGTAGTTATTTTCTACTTCAACATTGTATAATGTAGATATGAAATCTTCGACTGCTTTTCATCTAACAGACATTTCCAGGGTCGTCATCACCTGGATGTGGCACGTGGCACGCGTGGACGAAGCTATGCCAAAAATATCCAGAAACGACAAAACGTTCGCTAATTACAGGCATAGTAACCCTAAAGACGAGTAATTACAATACACCAACGTCGCAGAAATCCTGTACCTAATTATGCGTTTTCACATTGCACGATATCGTCCACAATATTGTGGCGATAATTTACAATCTTACCTTAAAGTTACTGCTGCTACTTACGATATCGTCACGATATTATAGACGATATCGTGTGTCGTTATCGTGCAATGTGAAAACGCCCATTGTCATCTACCTGTAAATGTATATAAATAATTTCAATCATGAGCATTGTAACAGTTGGGTTACAGTTGGGTTCCCACGCCTGTATAGGTATGTTTTCTTTATAGCCGATTTCACTAGGAATAGTTAGGAGTTACAAACAAGTTTGGAAAGTTACTTGCCCATAGCTGGTCACGATCCAGCTTAGGTAACCATAGGACAACTAGAATCGATTGAAACTATAGCTTTTATAAGGTTATGAAGTTTAACTAATCAACATACGATATTTACTTTTTTTTTTTTTTTTTAGTTCGGCCGCTTCAACGCCCGTTGCCGGGCGTCTCTGGTTACAAGCAGAACGTATTTCCAGTGGTACGATATTTACTACACAAAACTTCATGAATTACAATTTGGTCATCATTTATTATTTTTGAAAGAGGTTTCATAAATAATTATGAAAAGAACCACGCCTGTATTCTCGCAGGGGTAGGCACATTACACTTTCACTTCTTGCCAGTATTTTTATTGGGGGCAAGCCTATTGCCGTTACCGGACCCAATAGAAAGTTTCTACGTCCCATGCGTTCATAACCACTCGGTAATTTAAAGCAAAATTCCAACAGCCTGGTTTGCCTCCAATTATATGGGACCAACTAAGTTACTCCTAACAAGTGGTCGTGTAATATGACTCAGCCTTCCCCTTCGGAATCTTGTTTACGTCGCCTCTGTGTTTGTGAAAAAAAAAGTTTTTTCTTACTTTCTTTCTTTCAAACAAGGAAATAGCTGTAATGCCTAGAATTCAGCTTATGAAGGCCTATTTTTTATAGTATGGCATCTGATTATGGTTTAATTAACACCGTTTTTGGAACAAAATCGTGCCCGAATTAAACGATAAATAAAACATTCAAAAACAACTTTTTGAAGGTTACGAAATCTTCAAAGAAGATGTCAGTTACATACAAGTGACCGCATTTTGTTCTATTTACCTGTATATAAATAAAACTAAGTATCGACTATCTATGTCATAACAATTACCACGCAATCTCAATGTGATTAAAAAGAGCAGTTTCCGGATTTAAATAGCCATTACTTCATACCTAAATCAGTGGTAACGACAGTCATATCATATCGATAAAATTATTCGATTATGTAAGCAACTACTTTAAGCTCGGCTATGTTGCAATTCCTTTTATAATATTTGCCTCTTTTGGTTGAAGAACTCACTAAATTACAATTCAAAAAATGGCCAGAAATCAATATCCTTCTCAACTTTGTTGGGTTATTTCCTGTGGCCAGCGATACTGTTTACCTTAGTAAACAAACTCCATTCATTTTGTCTAAAGAAAAGGAATACAGTGGCAAGCAAACCGCCCGGGCGTCCTGAGGTTATTCTTACAAGGGAATACCTGGGACGCCTAGCAATGGACATTGCGGATGTAATAAAGTTGCCAACAAATGTTGTGAGTACGTGTGGTCTCCAGTGGAGTTATGAACCCATATAATGTACCTACCTAATCATTGTGATGGGAGATAGGTTAGTGTATAAGGTATACAATTGTTAATCTTACTAGATTACCAATTCGATAGTGCTGATTTTCAGAGGAAGCCAATACAGGCCCATAACCTATTTATCATACAAACCTAACGTGACTAAAAAAAATTATAACAATCGGAACCGGATTTATCAATTATCATGACACGAACCGGTTAAATAAGTAAAATGCAGCAAATTGTTCTTTCCATGTATGTAAACTTTTTAAAACGAAAAGTAAAAGCTCGTTTGAACATTGAAACATCAACATTATTACGTTAGAACACCGTGAGAATGATAGCTATCTTATACGGAAAGCATTTGCGTGCACAGATAACTATTTGTGCAATTTGTGCACGAGTTTAATCGCTTGGACGCATGAATTTAGAAGTAAACGCAATGATTCGTTGGCGAATCAGTGAGTCAGCGCGCGTTGGTGATCCATCTTACCCAGTCTCAACTCTTGACTGCACCACTAGGGATCTTTTGTACCGCGGACTTCAAATTCAAGCAATATGGATAAGGAGGTAGTCTTGCTGCTTTAAGGTCCGCAGACTTTTAGGTGATCCATTGGTAGTTTAGACTATTGGCCCGGGAATTCCTTGGTGTACAGACAGGTTTGTTTGCCACTGGATCACCCCTAAAGCATCTTCAGAATGCAAAGTTTGCGGGTTCAGTCCACTTCACTTTACTGATGCAGGCTGACAGAGAAGGCTTTGGTACCAGCGAGCATTTGAGCATGAGCGAGATTAAATATTAAAATGGAGCCATGACAAACAAAAGTAGAGCAATGTTACAAGTCAAGCAATTTCCGATTATGCTGCAATATCCAATTCACGTTCCCATTCCCAGATGTACAAGGAACTATCGAAATGGAAAACTTATTGTTAGATCGGCTGAATGCTTGAAAAAGTTAGCAATTTCCAATAGGTAATGGTACAAAGTACAAACATTGTCCACCAAATATTCTCTAACACATAATGGTATACATACTAACAGCTCAGCTGCATGTATTAGATCATTGTACTCTGTTTGGGGTATGTAAACTGTTGAAAAGTGGGTCCACCTATACTAACTTTTCCGGATAAGGAGAAACTATTAAATGTTAAAGACCACTTTGAACAGGTCAAGTTTAAAAACTTTTAAATTATTTTCACCGTGACCATGATTTTAGCATCTCCGAGTATGTCACGGACACAATAAATTACCGAATACATCAATCTTTTATTCGAAACACGATTTGATTTTTATCGATTTGTACCGGTTGTGATTCTTGTATTCCCACGAATAACAAGGTACATAAGGCTATGTATTTTTATTTTTAAATCGTTGACTGAGCTGTCATGTGTGACAGTGATGTCACTTGAATCACGATATTTCGCCATTTTTCTTTCTAGCGGAGAGTTATACTTAGTGCACTCATGCAAGGTGTTTGTTGGCAATGTTTTTATTTGATCACTCTATCTCGTCGGAGATTGTCCTCGCAGCCTGATACCCTCCACTATGCCCGAATCAATATATAAAGAAATTAGTTTAATTAAAAATTAATTTTCAAAGTCCACTTTAACGTCCATTGCCGAGCGTCTCAGGTACGCTCTTGTAAGCATTACCCAGGACCTTAAGAAGAATCCCAAGTAGGTTGTGGAATCATGACTTCGCCTGGAGTCGTGTTCGAATAGTTTTAATATGTGAGTCAGTACCAGTTTGATAAACGCTGAGTAATGTCGAGTAAGGCGCAGTATTTTATAAATTTTCACCACTTATGCATGCGACACTGGATTAACAGACTTTACTCTTGACATTCGATTATATTACAAGTGTCAAGTAAGCACACCTCTGCTTGTACACACACTAGTGTATGTGTATTTATAAAGAACTTACGCAATCAGATAATCATAACACAAATAAGTGTGAACCGGAGAAGAACCGGTTATATAGAGTTGTTTTTATATGATTAACAATGTATAAAAAGGTTTGTTATCCCACTGTAGGGTTAATCAACTTTTTCTTTGTAAACTACCGGCTAAGCTTTGCCACAAAATAGTGACGTGAAAAGTCAAGACCTATCTGACGATCATAATTAGGTATTCGAATCTCGAAACACATAAAATCCCTCTTGTTGTATTCACTACACTATTGGTCAAAGAACAGAAATTTGCTCTTTTATACTTAGTTAGCTTAGTATCCTTTATTCGCATAAGGGCAACTTCTCAATATGGTTATTTACTACGAAACTTCAAGAACAAACAACGTCTAAACGGCAAACATATCGTGCCGCTAGTAGTTATCTATAGTGCTATACGGTTCTATGTTGCAACATATTGTACAAAATGAATACGCATCCTAAAGCCACACAAAAGATAAATCACAGAATACAAAAACTAAAACGCTCTCATACTCTCGCTCTTGAAACAATTCCTACTCAAAGCTAATCTAGAACACATTCTTAAGTATCAGTACTCCATACACAATAGCATAAAGAACTACTGGCATTGTAATCTAACTAGTTCACATTGCTCTCTGAAATAGTTTTCTCAATAAGATTACTGGGGTCTTTATAATTGGTTCCCTTTTTGCAATCACTTTCTCTAATACCTGTTTATTCTCTCTACACTGTGGATAATTCTTACGTGTTAACTAAGTTTATACTCGTAATTGTTAATGGTTTAAATATTCAGAGGTTATTATAAATTCTATTTGCGGTGAATTTAGTTGTAAACGGTTTTTTTGGTGGGTTTCTTAGTTAACAAACACCTAAACGAGATTATTTATACTTAATATAATTTTTGGTGATATTCTTAGAAACATTGGAAATAAAAATTTCGTATTTTGTGTATCTGACGGGACTGACGACTTCGTAAGAAAGAAAGAAAGAAATAATTGATTACACCACTATTATATGTATAAAAACAAAAACGTGGAACAAACGGCTGCCTCACAGTAGTCACAGCCACTTAATGCTGTCTGCAAAGTGGTGCAGGGAGACAGCGCTGATTTTCAGAGAACGCGGGAAGTTACTGGATGCGGTAAACTGAAGATCGAATGTTGTGTGAAAGTGGGCGTCAATTGACTTAAATATTCTGATGATGATTATGTATGACGTACCTATACCTATCTGATTAATTTTGAACACTTTAAATATGAATAAATACGGTACTGAATTACTAAATTTGGTTACGGACAAAGTATATCCATCCATTTAACCTACATTATAAATTATTATAGCGACCATGAAAATAGCAAAATTACATACCAGAGCTGAAATAATTATTAACGTACTTACATAGCGTTAAAATTACTAAAACGTTTCATGGGTTTTATTAGGTGTTTATTATACAGAGGTTTGTCAACAATTGCTATTATATTTTCGCAGTATTCAACCTCTGTAATTTACCTGTGTGATGGCACATTAATAAGTTAGGTACCTATTTACACTTTTACAGTGACCATCATGAACTATACCTGAATGACAAAATGAACTAAATACCTACTTATATACGTATCTGTGTATTTTGAATAACTCTTACTACACAACTACTCACGTAAATTCACGTCTTTATCCTCGAAGGGGTAAACAGAGAAGTGAAATTGCCCAAATTTCGCCAGCCTATTTGTTGGTCCCACTTAATAGGGGACGAGTTATTGACAGTTGGTGACTCCGGGGTTGATGGAATCCAACTGAAACGTCGAGTATCGTTACCTTTAATATTATTACAATTAAAGTTTTGACTTTAATTGTAATAATATTGACTGCTTCGGTGGCGTGGTCGGTAGTGCATCGGCTTTCGACGCCGGAGTCTCGGGTTCGATTCCCGGTCGGGACAAACTTTGTGTGATGACATATGCGTTTGTACCGAAGTCTGGATGTTTCCTATGTATAATATGTATGTATTTACAAAAAATAAAAAAAAATGTATATAAGTATTTATATCAGTTTATCTAGTACTCATATCACAAGCTCTGCTTAGTTTGAGACTAGATGGCGTTGTGTGCATTGTCCTAAAAAAAAAAAAAAGTCATTTTAGATATCAGTTATAATTTTTTTTTCAGTGTTTACTGTCCCACTGCTGGGCAAAGACCTCCCCCAACTCCTTCCAATGTGCTTGTATCTTGCGCGAACTCAAACCAGTCTTCGTGGTAGACAACATGATCGTTGCGCCATCTCTGTCTGGGCCGACCCGGGCGGCGTCTTCCATCTTTCGGTATGCATGTAGTAGCGATAAATTAGGTATGTAAATTGTTGAGTATAACAGCTGATCAGAAGTTAGAATAAGTACTACTAGGGCTTTTAAGATCTTAGTAGGTCATTTACCTACCTTTTTCTTATGATATTAGTATTGTCTCCATAAGATTGTTTTTATGTTTCCTCACTAACTGTTAACTCAAACACCAATGACTTCACACTTTCACATCTTATTTCTTACCTTTTATGTCTATCGAAAGATTGCCTGTAAGAGATCGCTTTTAGTGATAAGGCCGCCATTTGTACATTTTGCATACGATGTTTCTCATATTTATTTGTATTGGTGTACAATAAAGTTTTATTCTATTCTATTCTATTCTACCTATAATGTAGTATGTATTGCAAAATTTAACCTAAATAAAGCAATATTGGATTAGACTACCATAATCTAGTTTAACTATACACCTTCACTAGTGATGTGAATAACGATACACTTAAGATATATAAAATAGTGGCGTAAGTCCAAAGCATTGTCTACACAACAATGAAGTTGCGCCATTGCCTTCGCCGGTACTTTAAGGCTGAGACTGCACTCCGCTGCGGTTAAACGCGAGCGGTTTAGGAATATTTAGCTGAAAACGCCGAATCGCGTATAAACATGCACTGCGGTTTCCGTATTGCTTAATTTTATACACAAAAAATAAACGCACGTCTGCAAACCGCGTTACCGACTTCCAAAAAAAAGGTTTCGCCTTAATTTTTTTTTTTTAAGTGAACCCTTCCCTTCTGGTCCCATTTCTATTTGGTCACTTTCCGACAATTATTCCGGTAATTTGAAGCCGTTTTTTTTGTCAATGTTTGAAGTGTTTTTTTAAACAATACCTGACCTGATCAGTGATGATCAGTCAGTAATGCATGAGCTTGTATAGAAATCAGTGTGATTTTTCGGCTTCAAAGTTGCGTTTAAACGCGTGCGTTTATCGCAGTGCGGCCCCTGCCTAATACAGGCTTATACACGATACCTACAGTTTAGTTTCGATAATGCAACAGTTAATTAGAGGTGTTATAGATAGGAGATTGTATGGGAGAATGGATTGTGCTTGTGCACGTTTGTTAGGGGCGGGGATGACATAAATAATTTTGAAAATGTTAGCATGTTAGTCATTTCTATAAAATATCTAGGATACCATATAAATTACTAGAAGATTTAGGGGGGTTAGTGGTTATATTACAATAACATGTCATATAGGTATATTTATCCCCAAGAGTGTAGGCAGAGTTGAATTACAAACCCACATTTTGTTTGGACGACGTAAGTCTGATCTCTGGCCATCACTGTCCACACTGATATGAACTGATTCCTAACACAAGGACTCTTATGGCAGCTGTACACACTCGTCGAGAGCCTCTCGCCGAGAACCTCGGCCGAGAAGGCTCTCGACGAGAGCATGCCTGTACACACTCGGAAGCACAGAGTCTCGTAGGACTCCCGCGACAATGGACGTAGAAATTGCTGCTGCTGTTTGTCTTTGTGCCGTGACCTATTATTATAATCTATAATCTTTTAATTTACCATACAAAGAAACTTCGTAAAACGAGTGTGTACATGTTCGCTCTCATTTACCTCGCGAGAGATAACGAGACCCTTTCACTCGGGCGCAAAAAACCGACACGCCACCGAGAGCGTCCGAGATGAGAACATGAGAGCGAGACAAAATCGAGACGAGACGAGTGCGCCCTGTACACACTCGCACTCGACCTGTCTCGGGGTGTCTCGACGAGTGTGTACAGCCGCCATTAGCTTAGCTGGGGGCTATTAACTCGTATTTGCGATTGCTAGTATTCTTTAAAGAAACATTTATAAACTGTGTTTACAGCCCTGAAAATAAGAAAACTACTAAAAAGATAATATCCAGTCTTCTCGATAATACAAAGTCGCTTACGTTCCCTATGTACCTACCTATGCTTAGATCTTTAAAACTACACAACGGATTTTGATACAGTTTCAACCAATGGATAGAGTAATTTTCAAGGAAGGTTTTTGCGTATACTTACCTATAACTTGTCAAGCGGGCGAAGTCACAGGAGTCCGCTAGTATGTAATAAAGATGAGATAAAATTTTCAGTCACGAGTTATGTTTCAATGTTACAAGTGCAATCGTACAGCACGTTCTAGACAAACCAATATTATACTTTAATAGTTTAATGTTAAATGCTCACAAAATTACTAGATTTAGCTTAAAGTTGCACGATCATGTGTAATTACATGTAAATTGTGTAATTAGTGTATTACGTTCAGATAAATTATACTTCGTGGCAGTATAATTATTTAGCCAGTCGTGATGTAGAATGAATAGGTTGATAACCGTAATTCACACACATATCCATCTATCGCCATATTACGCCAAAATTTTGCCAGTGACAGTTAATATACTGCAAAACAAAAATCCTGGACACCTGTCGTTGCTGTTGGAAATTTAGCTGTTATTACAGAGTGGTTATGTACTTTCTATAGTGCCCGGAAACGGCAATAGGTTTGTCCCTTGTTACAACGTGGGACCAAAAAATGTCTGTCTGTACTACTATTATAAAGAGGAAAGATTTGTATTTTTGTGTGTATGTTTGTAATGAATAAACTCAAAAACTACCGTGCCGATTTCAAAAATTATTTCACTATTGGAAAGCTACATTCACCCTGAGTAACATAGGCTACTTTTTATCCCGGTAATGTGTTCCCACGGGAACTGGGAACGAGCAAACTAAATCACACGGGCGGAGCTGCGGCGATCAGCTAGTTGTAGATAAATTACACCCTGACACTCACAGAACAAGCCATCGTGTTAATCAAACAAAGTCTTTGTCCTGGGATTCGAACTCCGACCTTCGAGTTGTTAGCTTTAGGCAGTGTCACTAACCGCTGAGCTACACAGGTTGTCAAAACTAGGGCCGTATAATTAGCAACAAAAGCCAGTAATTAAAATTCCCTTCCAAGTTACTGTAGGTACAATACTTGCAGCCGTGTCCTTCTGCGAGCAAGTCATGCTCGCGAAGGAGGCGGCCGAGAGGGAGAGGAAGCGTACCCTCCCCGCCAAGTGCCGTAGTCAGCGGCCAGGGCGCCGCAGACTCATCTACGCACAAGACCATCGACCGGGTCGGGGCCTGAGGACGGCGGGATCGCCAACCGTCGTCCTTACAGTAGCAGGCTAGAAGGGTTGCGTGCTGCGGGGCCTTTGCCCCATAGCACGCAACCAGATTCACTCACTGACGCGGGATAAAACCCAACCCCAACGACGCGGGATTCTTATCCCGACCAAACCCCCGCAGAGACCACAGAGGTGGTCAAAGTCCGCCGGGCGCCACTGGACATACGTTCTGCCTGTAACCAGAGACGCCCGGCAACGGACGTTAGAGGGTACAGTACTTTCCACGTAAAAAAACGCTGGATGAGAGTGGAGGGGTGTGTTTGCACATCGGTACTCTCGCTCTTATTACCATTTGCTATATAGATCGATAAATTTTCTACGGCGCAGCTTCAAGGTCAGCGTTCTTTTTCGTGACGCGACCTATATCTATCTTGAAACTGTTTTACAATTATTCGAAACATGTTATCTGTACAGTTTATAATCGAAATACAAACACTTCAGTCCCATAAGTTTGAATCTGACTTGGCCTTGACTGCGATATGATTGTAATGTGATCATATCTCAATGATGCCTTTTCCTTCACATTGTTCATCAATAGAACCATGACACAGTAAGTTCTATGTAATGTAATTGAATAAGAATATAAGCATTTCTTGGCTGAGAACCTTACTCGGTGGAGCTAGTCCATTTGTACTGGGACAATACGTTAAACAGAATTAGTATTTTGAACTTTTGACTGTTAGTATGATTATCGACGTCGCATTGGGAACGATTACAAAGTAACTTAATTGACTTGCGTAATAAAGTTGTAAACAAGCTTTTTACACGTGGAACCTCCAAAGGTTCCACGTGTAAAAAGCTTGTTTACATCTGTGTGGACGACGCCCCTTAATTTATTGAAATCAACGAATGAACACGGTGGGTTCGGGTGCGGTGGACCTCGCAGGCTCGTTTTCGCGAATCGCGCGTTCTGCCCGCTAGTTCAGTGTGAACGCTCACATACAATTTCCATACAAATGAGATTTTGTGACATCGCCCGCGAGTCAGTCTGTTCGGTTACTTAGTTGGACTTGTGACGTCACTCATACTCTTAATTTTTATGCGATAAACGTCTTAAAATTAGAAGAAAAAATATTTATTACTTCACAAAATAATAAAAACAACGACAGTTTGAATAATAACAGTTTGGTATATACATGATAACAACTAATAAAATAAATGTAATAATAAAAATACATAAATGTGGAGTAAATGGCCGTCTCTCAGCGTTATGCTGTCTGCGTGGTGCAAGGCAGACAGGCTTTTCAGAGACGGCCATATGCATCGGGCCCGATCCATCGCGATGGTAGAAAACAAAAAAACACAGAGAAAAGAAATACTATCACATCGAAAAACAAGGAACAATAAAGAATAAAGAAAAAGATACTCCGTAAACAAAGTTAAACATTAAAAAAAGGAAAGGAACATTAATAGGAAAGAAATTTAAAAAAAAAAAAAAAACACAAAACATTTCGTACGATTGATCATTAAGATTCCGAAACTACTCGTAGTTCTAAACTTCAAAGTAAGAACTTCGACGTATTATTACTATACCTACTCACGTGATTGCTACGTCTTTTTTAGAAAATGTATCCAGTGTTTAGAGTCACATTTTGCAGGATACATTACCTGGAACAAAAAACAAATAGTCATAAGTATATGATTTTAGTTAAGAAGTAGTTAGGAAGTTATGATGATGTGTAATAATTCCTCGTATTATAATAACTCAGGCGGCGGCAAAAGAGCAACTGTGAGGCGCATACATTACATCCATCAAATTAAAAGCCAATGTGATGACTTGCACTTCGAAGTTAGTGCTCTGTCGAAAGACATTAAGCTTGCCTAGTATGATTTCATGACATCATAATATGAAATTGGTACGTGATTTTCTGTTTTTAGATAACGATAATAAATTAATAACATAAATAGATGTGAGTGAGATTTGATGTTGTATGAGTAAGGAATTGCGGTACACATATCTTGATGGGATTCTTTGGTCAGTTGGTAGAACGCTCCTCCTGAAAAGGTAACAGTCGCTGGTTGGAATCCAACACAAGTCTATAGTTTTTGTGATTCATAGTGTAAAATTAATATGAGAAATAACAGCATACTAAATAAATAAATATTTTTGGACATTCTCACACAACGTCATCAAGCCCAAGCTAAGCTATAAGCTTGTGCTATTGGATTTACACAACTGATAAACATACTTATATATTTCTAAATACATACATAATATACTTACATAGAAAACACCCAAACTCCGAAACAAACATTTGTGGATAACACAAATTTTTGATTCGACCCGGGAATCGAACCTGAGACTCCGGAGTCGAAAGCCAATGAACTGATCGCCGCAGCTCCGCCCGCGTGATTTAGTTTACTCGTTCCCAGTTCCAGTGGGAAAACATTACCGGGATAAAAAGTAGCCTATGTTACTCAGGGTGAATGTAGCTTTCCAATGGTGAAAGACTTTTTGAAATCGGCACAGCAGTTTTTGAGGTTATTCATTACAAACATACACACAAAAATACAAATCTTTCCTCTTTATAATAGTAGATTGATCTTGAAGGGATTCCACATTTACCAGCCGTATAAAAATCATTCACTTTCCATTTTGACTGTGCTTATGTAAGGTACAATTAGTTAGGTATCTACTTATAAATATTCGTTGTACAAAATCAATTAATCTGAATTTAGTAGGTATATGTAAGGTTTAATGGCATAGTTAAGTCATTTAATACTAATTAATTTTTAATTGTTTCTAGTTTATTACATCTATGCCATTAATGATGGGAATTTTACCTTTAAATAAGATACGTACATCGTATTCGCGTTATGCAGATACATACAACTTATTTTTTTTTTCATTTCATTTATTCTTTATTGTACATCATATTAAACATTGTTAATTTGAGAACAATATGCACAAAGGCGTGCTTAAGTCAATGGATCACTTATCTTCCAGCAGACCCAGAGTTATATAGGATAGGTACAGATTTTAGTGAGAAGAGAAGCAAACACCGCGTTACATAACTTAGAGAGTACTATACAACAAGAATTATTACAATCTTACCAAATAAATACAAAAAATAAACATACTTATTATTAAAAGAGAATGGTTTAGTACACCATACAAACAAAAATAAATGTGTATAATTAAATTTATAAAAATAAAATAAGAAGACGATAGGAAAATATTAGTTGGATAGGAAATGTTCCCGAACTCGTTTGAAAATGTCCGAACGGCTTGCACGTATATCGTGTGGTACTTTTTATACTTAAAGATTTCATAATTAAATATTGGATAGAATCAGGCGTTACCTGGCGAAAGTCCATGACAAAGCAATGGTAAGTATGATGTTCAAAATTTTTCTAATGATAGCATTATTTTCGCTAAAATAAAAGACATTAAAACGTCGACATATATGTTCGCCTCTACACGAGGCATTCTCAAGACCGTCTCAGAGAGAACAGCTATACGAGGGTATCCCACTTCGAACTGCCGTACCAAAGTTGGATGCGCTTATTTTCAACTTCATTTTATTAGCTACACACTTACTACGTAATAAAATTGCGGCCAATTGCGGGTCGGACTCGCGTACAAAGGATTACGTACCAAAACGGCAAAAAAAATCACGTTTGTTGTATGGGAGCAAAGAGGGAGGAGTATTTGTTGTTATAGAGGCAACAGTAATACATCATCTGTGAAAATTTATACTTTCTAACTATAACGGTTCAAGATACAGCCCAAGACAGACGGACGGCGTGGTCTCGCTAATAGAATTCACGTTTAACACTGGGTACGGCACCCTAAAAAGTATTATAGTGAAAGTATAGTTAGTACTATAGTAAAAGTATAGTACTTATAGCAAAAGTAAATAATTAAGTAAAAGTATAATAGAAGTATTAAATAAAGTAAAAGTATTATCTTTTTTTATTAGTATGGATACACATATTTAGGAAAATTCGAACAGTCTATTGATATAAGAACTAGATAGCTGATAAATACAACAGTATTATGGAGTTATTTCTACAGTCAGACATACATCACGTTCACGTCTGTATCTCCGAAGGGGTAGACAGAGATGGATTACACACCCACACTTTGCGAGTAATTTTGACGGTCCCTCGTAATAGAGGGCACTAGTGTAGAAAGTTTATAACCACTCTCTGTAAATAGACAGGTCCTTTTTTATGTTAGGACAATTCACACAACGCCATCTAGTCTCAAACTAAGCAGAACTTGTGATAGTAATATGAGTACTAGATACACTGATATAAATACTTTTTTGTAAATACGTACATATTGTACATATTATACATAGGAAACATCCAGACTTCGGTACAAACGTCTCGACCGGGAATCGAACCTGAGACTCCGGCGGTTGAAAGCGGATGGACTACCGACCACACTACCGAAGCAGTCAATAAAAGCACCGAAGAAGGCAAAAATACAGGTGTTACTTATCTGTCATTAAATAAAATCTCTGCAGTCTGAGCATTTATATTATTTATATATATATATATATATATATAATATATTGTTATTATAGTTGTATTTACATGGGTAGCAATAATGTCGAATCCTAGTTATGTATATTAAAAATGCAGAATATACAGCTAACTATAAGTAAGTACCTACTTAATGTCAACAATAAAATAATTGTACGAGCGTGACAAATTGGTGAAGTTATACATGAGAATGTTTTTGTTGTACAATACAAGTACATCTATTTGAGATTTCTTTTTTATTTTCCAAGTTTCAAAAACCTTTATAATTTTAAATCAAAATTGATATTACCCGACTGCCAAGAACACTTTCCGACATCTGATTTTACTTTTTATTAGATAACATTGTGTTGGAAGGGCCTTGTCCAAATTTCAGCAGGTGTGCAAGTGAAAATTAAGAACCTAACATATTGATAAGACCACTTAGCAATAAATTATCATGCGTCTCTAATATTCTTGTCCAAATAATTATTTGATTAACTAATTCGTTTACATGCCACGCACACCCATCCAATTAGTGTGTAGGTCACCAGTACCTACATACACTTTTACTTATGGCGTAACAAGATTCTTAACTTATAGGTACTTAATATTTTTTTGTTTATGAGAATCTCTTTGTTTTAAGTATGAGTTATAATATTTATTAGCTTAGTTGTTATTAGCCGGTGTGAGTTCAGAACTGAAATGGTTTAACGTAATTTGATGATGCTAGTGTGTTGTGGTTTGTTACATAAATGTAACTTATCAGTAGGTTTGTGTCTCGAGAAATCGTGACTCAGCGGTCCCAACTCCGCCAGGATCTCATGTAGATATGGAGGGCGCGACTTGAGCAACCAAGGTGGGGAACCACCACCATTGCGGTGTGGGACCGGTCATGGACGAG
Source organism: Nudaria mundana (assembly GCA_963556515.1). Classification (NCBI taxonomy): domain Eukaryota; kingdom Metazoa; phylum Arthropoda; class Insecta; order Lepidoptera; family Erebidae; genus Nudaria; species Nudaria mundana. The sequence goes on from OY748293.1 coordinate 20,478,226, forward strand.
TGACTGCAGAGGCGGATAGGGACCTTACGTATTGCGCGTCGCATAGGTATCATTACCGGGCACGGATGCTTCGGTAAGTATACTGCACCGCATCCATCGTGAGGTCACACCCCAGTGTCAATACTGCGAGGCCTCCGACGAAGACACCGCACTCTACACGTTGGTGGAGTGCTCAGCATAGCCGAGTCAGCGCCGAGACCTCGTCGTGGGTCTGGGCGTGGATACCCTCACGCTGGAGACCATGCTTCAAGCCACGGTCTCCAGCGGGAGTAGGTGGAACGTGGCCGTGTCCTTATGCGAGCAGGTTATGCTCGCAAAGGAGGTGGTCGAGAGGGAGAGGGAGCGTACCCTCCCCTCGTCCTGATAGAAACAGGCTTTAAGGATTCATTCACAGACGCGGGATGAAACCCGATCCAACCCCAGCTCTGTCTGGGGCTGAAAAGGTAACCTTTAGTATATAGATCATCCACCGAGCCTTTTCCCAACGCATTGGGGTCGGCTTTCCAGTCTAGCTGCGATTCGGCTGAACTTCGATATTTTCCGTGAAGCGACTGCCATCTGACCTCCACAACCCATAGGCGATATCGAGTTTCTGTAGTAGACCGGTCGGATTTTAGATTTAGGGCTCCAACTACCCCTAACGACTGCCATAGATGGTTGTATGACAACGGAACCGACGGCTTAACGTGCTCTCCGAGGCACTTTAGTATAGATGTAGTATGAAATGTTGGCTATTAGAATTTAGGTTTTGATTACGGAATGGTTATCAACTCTGTATTATTTATAGTGCGTGATGGTAGCTAAAAAGCAAAGCTGATCGATGCTTCTCATGACAAGACTATGTAAATTAGAAATGATTTGGGAAAAAAATCAAACGAAACAAAAACCATTGTAGAGAAGATCGTATACCAAAATAACAACAACTAACAATTAAAAATGAGAGGTCACGCGGCACGCAATGAATGTTGATCGTGACGACTGATTCGCAGGAAATGAGTGGACGTTCATTAATCGCTCAGCTGTGGCAGGTCAAATGAAATGTATTTCATAGAGAGCAGTGTATTCGTGTCAAGGCAATATTGAATGTACACTAGGCTAAGTTACTTTTTGTAGCGATATATAGACAGTCAGAGAGACGTAGTGAGTAGGCAGAGGTGCAGTAGACGTCCACTTTGCCAGTTATTTTGCTAGGCCCACGTAATAGCGGGTAAGCGTATTGCCGTTACCGGACACTATATTAACCCATAACCGTAATTCAAATCTAAATTTCAATAGCCAGGACAGATGTTACATACCACTAAATAAAATCTCTGTAGTCCGAGCGACGACATGAGAGACATGTAGATACTATTTTTTTTTGGATATTCTCACACGACGACGTTTTCTAGCCCAAAGCTAATATAAGTTTGTGTTATGGGATGTAGACGACTGATAACCATACTTATATATTTCTAAATACATACATTATTATCCATAGAAAACATCAAAACTCCGAAACAAACAATTGTGGAACGCACAAATAATTTGATTCGGAATCGAACCTGGGTCCTCAGAGACGGCAGTCTCATACGCATACCACTGCGTCACCGAGGCAGTCAAAAGTAATATAACATAAATATTATAGAATAATAAGTAAAGAGGAAATCCGAATCTCCTTGCGTCACGCTTGGAAGATAATTAACGCGATATATTTGGCTGTACACTAATATAGTCGTAGTATTCTTATATCTGTGGCCTACATATTGTATGCAACGGAAGCTGTTTTTCTCGCTTATTACATTGCTAATCTATATATTTAATACGACAATTTGTCTGTCCGTCCGTCGCGTTTTTCAATTATAATTAATAATACATACATTTGCATGAAATATTAAAATATTCTTTTTTTTATATATATATTTGAGGCGATACAAAGTTCGCTGGGATAACTAGTCCGACCTATTGGGCGTAGTGTGATGGTATTAAATCTATAGGTACCTAGTTAAATTAACAATTTTTTTAAATTCATATCCAGTGGCTCTTGAGATTAGCGCGTTCAACCAAGACTGATTCCATTTGTAGTTCCTAATTGTACTAAATCCGTACCAGTACGCATGCAAGCCATACGGTATTCCATCTGCCCTGTGCTTGTTCACTCACAGTACTCACACGGTTCACACCGAGAGGCTCACCCTCAAAGTTGCTCTTGGCGGCGGCGCGGCAACTAGTTAACTATTAGTACAGGGTCGCGAGGCGTTAGCGGAGCTTTGCATTTGTGTAAGTGCAGTGTACGAGAACGTATTACACATACATGTGTTGTACACACAGCTATAAGTTTTTACCCTACTTTTCGTGGTCACTCACATAAATGCAAAGCTCCGCTTATCCCTCGCGAACTGTAATATAATGCCTCTGCTTAGCTCTGCTTAGATCTTTGGCGTAGGTTATTTATAATATTACAAGTAGATGTAACTATACTATTTTAAATCACCAACCATATACATACACGGAACCATAGGCAGTCGTTTAAAAAAACGGAATAACGATGTTATGCGGTGAACGTGAAGTATTCTGCGGTATTTACTTACATACGAGTACATACCTACATTCAACTGTTACGAAACATAGTAACGGTATTCTTACCAACATTATAACATTTTTTTTATGCGTACATAATGGCTTACTAATTTTGAACTTATGACTAGATATAGTAAAATACTACCGAGCTGTTGCCCGCAGCTCCGCCTGCTTGTTACTTTAGATCGACATAACTTTTTATTTATGCACCGATTGAAATAAAACAAACCTTAAATGTTAAGTTGAATAAACCACAACGTATTACTGAAAACCGCATTCAAATCGGTTAAGCCGTTTCTGAGATTAGCGTGTTCAAACATTCAGACAAACAGACAAAAATTCTAAAAACCATAGTTTTGGGTTCTATTGCGTTCATAAAGCCCCTTTACAACAGTTTCTCTATTTTATTCTCGCTGTACAGACATCGACCACTTACAATTTTATTATAAGTATGTATTGATTGATAAGGTCATCAAAGCAATAGTAAATTATTACCAAGTTGTTTCTGGCTGACGAACGAAATAAGTTTGCCACTTTGCCGAAGATGTGCTAAGTTACTAGCGAAAAGTAAGGTTATTTGCCTGTACCCCTCTGGGGAAACAAGCGTTATTGTATGTAAGGGAAGCATGTATAAAATAGCCGCGCTCATAGGTTTTTGACCTCGAAACCTTTCATTGAATTTATAATTATGTATATAAAAGTACTCGTACAAAACCTTCACCGACATAAGCTGACTAGGGATACGCCAAATTACATGAATGTTTTAAGCCGGAGGATTTCTATGTATTGTGTATGAGCATGAGTTTAAACGTTGGTATACTTACCTACATTTTTATAGGTTATGTTTTTTTTTATCTGCAACTCAAGGCCGCAGCCGCCCCATTTTCCGCGGGGTGCACACTTGAGAGTATTCCCCATGGCGCCAGCGGACTTTAGCTACATATGCGGCCTCTGAGCTCTGTAGCAAGTGCGTTGGGTTTTATACCGCTTCGTTAGTGTCGAAAGTCGGGGTTTATCTCGCGTTGGTTAGTGAAAGCTTGCGTGGGCTGAAGCAACACAGCACGCAACCCTTCTAGCCTGCTTGTGTAAGGACTGTGGGTTGCTAGCTCGTCCTTAGGCCCCGATCATAGACGTCTGTGGTTTTTATAACTTTCAAAAAGGGTTACACACAATATTATACAGCTCACAAGATTATTCGGTTTGACTGAAAAACAAATTTCAACTTTAATGTTAAACAACGTATGGTCTATTTAGACATTATGTGGCTTCAGTACTCTCTCACTGCTAAATGGCACTAATCAAACGTGTCACGGTATCATGCTACCCAGTATAATTAGTATTCGTTTCACTTAAAATACTACGAAGGATCTGTGGTCTTGGTTATATTACTCAAGTACTCTATAGCCCGCTTGACAAATTTTATACTAAAACCTTCCAACCATTCTATCCATCGGTGAAAACCGCATCAAATAGTTTTAAAAATCTAAGTGGAAGCGACTTTATTTTATACCTACTTATTATGTTATAATAGAGGGGCTCGTGGTCTAGTGGTAACCGACAATGTTAACACATTGCAAAGGTTAAGCAACATCGACCCAAGCCGGTCTTAGGATGGGTGACCATTTCTTAAGACATTGAGACCCCTCCGTGCCTCGAAGAGCACGTTAAGCCGTCAGTCCCGGTTGTCATACTAACATCTATAGCAGTCGTTAGGGGTACTTGGAGCCCTAAATCAAAAATCCGACCGGTCTAACTACAGAACTTCGATATCGCCCATGGGTTGTGAAGGTCAGGTGGCAGTTGCTTCACGGAAAATATCGAAGTTCAGCCGAATCGCAGTTAGACTGGAAATCCGACCCCAACTGAGTTGGGAAAAGGCTCGGTGAATGATGATTATGTTATAATAATGATTTTGTAGTTAATAGGTATACTTACGACAAAAACCCTACGTCACTAGACTCTTCCTATCTAAAAACTACTATTTAAATGCATTTTCCTAACACTTAACGTGAACTTGAGACCAGACATCCGTATCAGTCACGCAATGTCATTACCTCAGGGCAACTATATCTCTATACTACGTATAGAGCGTTGATAACTGGTCTGAACACCTGACAACCACTCTGCACGTAAGAAAAGTCAAACAATCGAGGTGAAAATTCCCCCATTAATTTTGATGGAGAAAATCCATATAAATTAGGTACTGGGTTCACTGGTTCAAGTTTAGTCTTGGCAATTGTTAATTTGGCGAGGACAGATGTTACTTACTACAGCTACATATAATCTGTGCATTTCGAGAAGAAGAACGAAGAAGAAAAGAATATCACAGGCTCAAAAAAGATGGCGCTGTGTTTAAATATAGTTGGAAGAAGAGTAGTAGTACGACATAAAACACATTTGTTGTGGCTCCCCCCTCAAATATTTATTAATTCTGTTTTTAAGTATTTTTTGTTATAGCACAGATTATCCTATAGCACAGATATCACCATCGCGGTTCACGATATATAGCCTGGTGATGGTCGGATGGAAGGACGGACATTCTTATTTAAAACTGGGTCCCCGTTTTCCCCTTTGAGTATGGAACCCTAAAATAATTGTAACAAGTAGGCGAAATATCTGCAAACATTTCACAGACAGACAGATAAAATTGTCAAGATCAAGCAGCGTGTACTAACTAAAAGCAATGTCAATACAATAAAAACAGCACCGCCAGTTCTCCATATCGCAATGTAACAATAGAATTTTCCATTTTTTATCACCACTCATTGGCACAGATCCCACGACTTTGCAACACTTTTGCCAATTAATTAAAAAACATTGTTACAAACTATTGCTATTAGTACCATAATAGTATGTAACTTTAGCCTAGACTTCAGGCTTCGCCGGGCGCCACTGGAATCGCCGGACGCCATTCGAAACGCCGAGCGCCACTGCAAATACCATCTGCGTGCAAACCAGAGACGCTCGGCAACAGACGTGAGAGCGGCATCGGCTTTAAAATATAAAAAAGACTTCAGCCTTTGCGCAGTGCGTTGCTCGAAGGTATAGGTCTGATACCAACTCTCAAAGATGCACGATGACACCCGTTCCCTGCTTGACAGAGGACGCATTGGTCAAGTCTACCAGCACCTTCGGGTTCTTGGGGTTTACTACTACGCCCGCCAATGGACGTTCAGGAAGCCATTTCAAAAAGACTTAATTTATACCTACTATCATTCATTCACCGAGCCTTTTTCAAACCCATTTGGGATCGGCTTTTACTGCTCGCGGTTGAACTTCGATATTTTCCGTGGAGCGACTGCCATCTGACCTCCACAACCCACTGGCGATATTGAATTCAGTTCTGTAGTAAATATATTGTATAATATAAAGGAAGGTATGTATAGTAGGTATGTATGTGCATTAAAATTTTTATTCGCAGACAAAACTTAATGTGGGTTAAAAATCAATTATTTACCGGTTGTAGGTATGTGTACTAAGTAAATAGTGTTGTTTAACATAATGGAGGTCACATAAGACATTCAGTACATATTCAAATAAAGATGTTACCGTATTCTTTTTGTTTAAATATTTTCAGGGTTCCGTAGTTCAACTTTCCTCCCAAACAGTAAGTGCCAGGAAACTGAAACTATGCATGGATAATTTATGTATTTATTACGCTGATAAAGTGCTAAAATGAAATCGTGAAAAACATTATTTTTGTGAGACAATACAATAATCTTTATTGTACACCGATACAAAACAATATAACAAAAGCAATCCCGGTTTGAATACGTAAAAATGGCGGCCTTATCACTAAAAAGTAATTTCTTACAGGCAACCGTTCGATGGAAAGGTTTTTTTTTATTTATTTTTTTTATTCCGCGGCCTGAGGTCGCGGCCGCACCTACGTCCATTGCCGAGCGCCTCTGGTAGAGACTAAGAGAATTCCCAGTGGCGCCCGGCGGACCTTGACCACCTGCGTGGCCACTGCGTGGTGGTCGGGTGTTACCCCGCATCTTTGGGGTCGGGTTTTATCCCGCATCGGTAAGTGAAGGCGTGCGTGGGGTGCAGCCCCACATCACGCAGCCCTTCTAGCCTGCTTCTGTAAGGACGGTGGGTTGCTAATCCATCGTCCTCAGGCCCCGCTCATGGAGGTCGATGGTCCTGGGCGTAGTCACGGTCCAGAGCGCCGCAGACTTCGGAACTCAGCGGGGAGGATACGCTCCCTCACCGTACCGGCCGCCTCCTTCACAAGCATAACCTGCTCGCAGAAGGAAACGGCCGCGTTCCACTGGCTCTCGCTAGAGACCATGGCTCGTAGCATTGTCTCCAGTGAGAGAGTATCTACGCCCAGGCCCACAACGAGGTCCCGGTGCTGACTCGCCCAGGCTGAGCATTCCACCAACGCGTGGAATGCCGTGTCTACGCCGCAAGCCTCGCAGTGTTGACACGCGGGTGTGACCTCACGATGCATGCGAAACACATACTCACCGAAGTTTCCGTGCCCGGTGATGATCTGTGTCGCACGATACGTGAGGCCACCGTGCTGCCTCTGCAGCCACTCCTCCATGATCGGTCTCACCGCCGCGATGGTGGTGGTTCCCCACTTTGGTAGCTGAAGTCGCACCTTCCATGTCTCCATGAGATCCTGGCCGAGTTGGGGCCTCGATTTCTCGAGACGCGGGCCTATGGTCCCGCTCCAACGCCTCCTTGTGCCATTGGAACAATGACGCAAGGCCATTGGAACAATGACGCAAGGTCGATGGAAAGGTAGAAAGAATAGACTTTAAGAAAAAGTGGTTTTGTGATACCATCCCTACCATGTGAAGTGGGGATGTTATAGCGGCTGACTCAAAAATCATATATAAACTGATGGTAGTCCATGTAATCAACTTTAAAGGAAAACTACATGGGGCACACTAAAAGTTTTGCACTTCTAGCTAATCGGAACTATTTGAATTTCGAATTTTATATTTTTTTAAACGTTGCAACCTTCTTAGTAATAAAAAAAAACAATTGGCGGGAAATCATTTGTCAATTGTTTTTTATCACACATCAAAGTTCTACGTATGCAACGAAAATGGAATTAGGTCGAAAAGATTTTAGAGCGATGATTTTTTATGATTTTAAAAGTTCTCTCTCTCCGCAAGACTGAGCCGCTCGTCTTCAAAATGCTTTTGGGAGAGAAGCACATTGTTTGAGCAGCGTGAGGCGATGGTTTGCTGAATTTGAGAGAGGTCGAGTTTCTTTACATGACGAATTTCGTGAAGGGCGGCCTTCAACTGCCGTCAACGAAAATAATGTGGCTACTGTTAAGCGGTTAATTGAAGAAAACCCGCGGATTACCTATGAGACAATTCGAGGACTATTGGGGATTGGTATGAGTCAAATCCAGAAAATTTTAAACGAAGAATTGAAAGTTCGGAAACTTTGTTGTCGTTGGATCCCTCATGAACTGACAGTGGAGCAGAAGCGGGCTCGCGTGGAATGGTGCTCACAGATGCTACTGAACTATGACCACGGTTATTCTAATGATGTTTATGACATTGTCACAGAAGACGAAACGTGGATTTATTGTTTTGAACCCGAAAAAACAGCAATCTTGTGAATGGGTGTTTGAAAATGAGAACAAGCCAACAAAAATGAGGCAGGCGAGAAACGTTGGTAAAAAAATCATCAATCTGTACAATTCCACTTGAAGACCAAAAGAGTGTTAATGCCCAGTGGTATTCTACCATTTGTTTACCCAGGGTGTTGGAAAAAGTTCGCGAAAGACGACCCAAAAGCCGCGTTCTCCTACATCATGACAACGCTTCTTTACACACGGCCAACAAAACAAAGTAATTTTGTAGCTTCCGAAAAAGTACAACTCGTCACCCATCCTGCGCATAGCCCCGACCTAGCACCCTGTGATTTCTGTATTTTCCCCAAAATCAAAGATTTGATGACAGGTTTCACTTTTACCAACTCCGAAGAGGCAGTGATAGCGTGCAATCAGCACGTAGAAAACATGCCTTCAGATCTGTGGTCCAAAATGCAGTGAGAGGGAGAGTATTTTGAAAAGCAATAAACATAATATTTTGGTTTTAACATGTTGTTTATTTAAGTTACGCAAAACTGATAGTGTGATCTACGTATAACATATCAGATAACTTTCTTAGTTCAGAAGTTATTGATGCTATTATGCGTGACTACAGAAGCTTATTCTATGTGTAGCCTGACGTGCACTCGGCCGGTTTTATGTAATGTATGTCTATGAATTACACTGGTGTATTTTAGAATGTTATACATAATCACACCAGTTTTCCCAAAGGGCAGAGACAGAGTAGCTTTATCGATTCCACGTATTTTTTATTTATTTATTTATTTATGTACAACACACAGAGAAAAATAAAACAATAAGAAGAATACAAAGAGAACAGTGAGCAGTTAGTACAAGGGCACTACTTATTCCTGAAGGAATCTCTTCCAGCAGGCCAGAGGAGATGTAAAGGTGACAAGGCAACGTGTGTGCAGTGCAATAAAAATAAACTTACATAAACTAAAGGTGCATTATAATATATACATAAATAAATACATACTGTACTATAATATACTTAAATATATAAGAGACTACAATATATTATTACTTAATATATATAACTAAGATAAAGAGGAGAGGTAGTGTGCTTTTACTTTTTTTTTAAATAGAGTAATAGGCTAGTAACACATAGGCTACAATTTATAAAGATATTGTGTGAATTGTTCAAAATATGACGATAAGTGTCAAGTAAGGGAAAAAATCCAAATTACCACGCGGACGAAGTCGCGGGCGCCCAAACTCCGAATCAAACCTTTGTGGATCACAAAAATATCTAATTTGACCCGGGAATCGAACCCGAGACTCCGGAGTCGAAAGCCTATGCACTACCGACCACGCCACCGAAGCAGTTAAATTAATGATTAATGATCTAAGCATACATACGGACGGACAGACTTTGTTTTATACTATGTTATAATTATGATGAATACAAAGCTTAAGGTATCATTCGGATTACGGCAGTAGCTTAGCTGCCCGGCAGCCGCGACCAGCTGCCGCGACCCAGTGTCACTGCTTTGCGGCGCTGCAAGAAGCTTTCGGATCGACCCGGGCAGCGACTGCCAAGCGCAGTAGTCAAGCACGTCATTTTAATGACGTCAAATCAATGTTATGTTATATGTTTAATGTTTTTAAAACCATCTCGACTCTTCTCAAGACCAGAAGGCTGGTTACCTTTTAGCTCAAAGAATAAGCATTGCCATACAACGTGGTAATTCTGTCAGCCTTCTGGTAACATTGCCAGTCGGCGACGAGGCGGAGGAGTTCTTTGACGCCTGTATATATGTATGTATAGTATAGTTTTTAGTAAGTGTAAATAGTATTTTCTTTTACTGTTAATTTAATTTCTTGTGTCCCTATTGTAAAATAAATTCAAACATGTTATATTATACTAAGAATATAAAGAACATTGAACAATGAGACTTGTTTTTCAGCTTGTACACAAACTTGAATGTCCGGTCACAATACGACACGGTTCTGTACCATATGTGTGTGACGAATGAAAAACAACTGTGCGGGGTGTTATTAAAGACATTATGGTACTATTAATAGACTAGTTGGTGCTCTTGGCTCCACTAACGTTATCGGATCTTTGAAGGCGTTTGACGATTCGGTTCGATCCCCAGTGACCATACCTACTACACTGCCGTGAACCCACATCTAATACAAGCACTTTTAGCTAATACTAAATAATAAAATAATAAAAATCTTTGTTTCCATAAAAATAAGAAGTCCTAACACAAAATAAAAAACTTAAAAGACTAGATACAAATATTGATAAACAAAACAAATTAATCCTTTATCTAAAATTCTTGGGGACTGGTGCCTAAACTAGATGCTATTTAGTATCCAGTCACCAGGGATCCCATAGTACACAAATAAAGCTAAGCTCGAATAGTTGAGAGATGCCTGTCAACTATTAGATACTATAGTACGATGTCTTGCGCGGTGCTTCGCGCCGCACCACGCCATAGGTTTTGGCCTATAACTTTTGACCCCTTAGGGCTAGGTCAAATTTTCGATTTTTGGGCTTGTCTCAGATCGAGGGCTATCCATAGAGGGGTCAACCATCATTGGAGCATAAGCAGTTCTCGAGAGCTAAGGGGGGACAAAATTACATTCCACATTTCTATATATAGATTTGAGATTGTAGATAAGTAAGTGTTTTAATTAAAAACGTCGAACATTGACACAAAAGCCGACTTCAAATTAACAGTGGGACAATGGGACCAAATAATTATCGGAATGGAATCAAATTAAAATGGAACCACGGGAGAAGCAGTAGCTTTCAATAAAAAGAAAACTAAATCTAAGTCAAAAAATTTAAAAAAATAGTCGACTAGATAAACTTCTACTTTTTGAAGTCGGTTAAAATAGGTATTCTATTAGGTTGTGGAGATCGTTATGGCAGAACTATTCCACATGACCTGTAGAACCGTGTTCGTAAACTAGTCTATAATACCAATCAGTAGACCGCTCCATGTCCGAGCAGAATGTAAGATATTACTAATTAAGGTCATTGGTTAATGAAAGAACGTCTTGACTCGGTATTTATTGGTAAGATGCATTGTGCATTTTGCAAACTTAGTAGAGGTACAGTTCGCGAGGGATAAGCGGGGCTATCTTTCTTTTTAAACTACCTATATCCATCCAAAGATTACCTGTTAGAGCTCTGTAGAGTCTAGTGATATGGCCGCATTTTGTACAAATGGATATAGATAATGACTTCCCAAAGCAATTAGTAAGTTTACAAACTCACAAAAACGACAAAGTATAATCTGATATCAAAGTATTGCAATTTGCAATGCAATACCCAATTTGCTCTGCACGACGACGACGTTTGTATTAAACTGTCACGAGACAGAGAAAAGTCTTATAATCAAATAGATATCTACTAAAAGATTTACTACAAATTGAAAATAAACAGAACCTTATCCAGATATCTTCAAATTGGTCACGAAGTAGCAAATAAAGATAACCTTTCAAGTTCAACGAATGAGTGTCACATTAAGATTAAATCGTTACAACAATAATGTTGACACTGAGATATACTGTGCAGTTTCACTGACTTCGCAGACACTTCTAAAAGAAATTTCTTTGAAGACTATTAAAAAATGGTATAAGATGTTATCTTAATAGCAGTGTACAGTTAAAAAGTTATAATGGCGAAATATACACAGAAACGCAATGACGGTTTTATAATTACATTACATAAAATATCATTGCAGAAACGTACATCTTTATTATTGCAGACGTAGACAGATGCGATCTTTACCCACCCTTTTTGGGACCCATGAAATAGGGAGTGAAATTATACTAGGTATGCAATGATGCTGCTAATTGCAAATGTTGAGCGGAGCAAATGTTTTTATTACATATCAGAATCAGAATCGAACACTTAAATTAATTAATCGAATGAAAAAAAAACTATTTTCATTGTTGACGCACGTGTTTCCATGGCAACCATTTAATCATCTGGTTTTTCGGTGATGTCCAGGACATTTTCGGTGATTATTCCTCCGTGATCAGCTCTATTTTCATGATTTCAGATATATGCACTCCCGGGTATGATGTCGACCAGCCTGCCACATTTGGTCAAAATCGGTCGAACCGTTTCGAAGGAGTTACTTTTGTACAAACGATTTACATTTGTCGCCTAAGATTGAGCTCTGCTTCGCTCCGCTCAATTAGGCACTTTAAGAGCATATTTCCTGTCACGTTTTTATGATGTCAACGTCATATCAGTTCGCGACTAGCCCCGTTATCATAGCAACGCACTGCTGCTGGTAGAAAACGCTTGACAGCAAAAGCGTTCTTAGTATTCAGTGCTAGAACCTCATCCGTTTATCAGCATGTGTACCATGTTCAGATGAAGATGACTTGGGCTACAGAAAGGTTGGTAGGGCTCTAGAACCCACGGTTTACTTATCTATATATAGAAATGGTGAATGTAATTTTTGTCCCCCCTTAGCTCACGAGAACTGCTTATGCTACAATGATGGTCGACCCCTCTATGGATAGCCATCGATCTGGAGGCAAGCGAAAAAATCGAAAATTCGACCTAGCCCTAAGAGGTCAAAAGTTATAGGCCAAAACCTATGGCGTGGTGCGGCGCGAAGCACCGCGCAAGACACCGTACTAAATAGTATTGTACAAAAGCACATATAATTTTCCACTGTTATAAATTTATAGTGTGATTTATTGAAAGTATATTGTGTAAATCTCTGATGATGCCGTAAGGGGAAACCGGTCAGTAGCAATAAAATTATAACAGTGGAAAAGTAAATGTGTTCTTGTGCAATATGTGTAGCAGATTCCACCAAGTGCCGTCAATCGACAGTACAAATAGCCACGGTTTACTATATCCAATATCTAAACCTCTTTCAACTTTCACATTTACAAGTGTAATTTTAGGTTTTATGGTTTTTGTGGTTTAACAAGAAATACTAGGTAACTCGTATTTGCGGTTGCTGGTTTTTATCAGGGTTACGTAACCACAGGGTAAAACGGGAACCCTATTACAAAGACTCCGCTGTCCGTCGGTGAACCCTGATAGTTAGAAAGTTCAAATTTTCACAGATAATGTATTTCTGTTGCCGCTTTAACAACAAATACATACTAAAAACGGAATATAGGTCATAAATATTTAAGACGGCTCCCATACAATAAACGTGATTTTTTTGCCATTTAGTACGGAACCCTTTGTGTGCGAGCCTGACTCGTACTTTCCCGATTTTTTAAATTACTCATGAATTTACAATAACGATGATTGGCAACTTATTATTTTTCTATATTAAAGTAGAAATGGTGTGTTTGCACATTTTTTTCTTTTGTAAACGGTGGTACTTTCACGGTGTATATTTATCAAAAGTGATATAAAAATAACTCTTATCTAATTAAACACAAAAGGAGCACTTTAAAGTTTTGTCTGAGTATAGAGTCTAAAGATTGTAGTTGAAATATGAACGAATTTTCTTGGGTGTTTTTACAGATCAGATAGGCTAAGGTCAGCGTGTGGCAACATAAACCTTGTTTCATGGAAGTTGGCAGTAAAAAAGTTATCGTGATGCAAGTTATTCCATGCAGGTGAAGCTGCATTTACCAAAAGCGGACAAACCCCGACCCGATAGATGCAGGATAACACCCGACTCCACCCTTGACAGAGTCGCATAGGTGCTCTGGAGTGCCTCACGAATGCTTACCTGGGACGTCATGACGATATGCAATAGACGAGTGATACTGCGAGTATCAGTTCAGCTAAACTTCATCATCCACTGAGCCTTTTCCCAACGTAGTTGGGGTAGGCTTACCAGTCTAACTGCGATTTGGCTAAACTTCAATATTGCACGTGAAGAGACTACCATCTGACCTCCACAACATATGGGCGATATTGAAGGTCTGTGGTTAGACTGGTCGGATTTCTGATTTCAGGGCATCAACTACCCATAACGACTGCCATAGATGTTCGTATGACAACCGGGACCGACGCCTTAACATGCTCTCCGAGGCAAGGAGGGGTCTCAATGTCTTAAGTAATAGTCACCTATCCTAAGACCGGCCTGACTCGATGTTGCTTAACCTTTGCTATGTGTTAACATTGTCGGTTACTACTAGACCACGAGCCCTCCTAATCAGCTAATCTTCTTATATAAAACAAAGTCTCGGGTTGGTTAAGAGATTAATGGCTTGAGAACGGCCGGACCGATTAGGCTAATTAATTTTTTGTTGTATTCGTTATTGAGCGAAGCGAGCGTAGCGAGCGGAGCTCCTTATCAGGTGACTCAAATGCAACTCGATGTGAAATTGTTTCTCGACAACTACCCAACCGATTTTCATGATTTTTGCACTCAAAAATCCAGCATTCTCAGAAGCAGGTTTTGTTTGAGACCGAATTTTGATTTAGGACCCTCAAAAAAAGTTATTGCCCAAAAATATGTCAACAACCGATTTTCATGATGTTTTCACTCAAAAATCAAGCATTCTCAGGAGCAGGTTTTGATCGAGACCAAATTTTGATTTAGGACCCTCAAAAAAAGTTATTGACATATTTTTGGTCAATAACTTTTTTTGAGGGTCCTAAATCAAAATTCGGTCTTTAAAGATTGATAAATGCCTTAATAGAAATAGTCGCTTCGCTCAATTGCATGCTGCAGCGCAGTACCACGGCAGCGACCGCAGCTCCTAGTTATCAGGAGAAGGATCTTTTGGAAGAAAAAAAAGTTGTGGGGAACTGTGCGGTACGAAGTTCGTCGGGACAGCTAGTATTAGCGAAACAGATGTATAACTAGATGTGATGAAAAAACCATTGGTTACTTAATAGCAACAAAAACATCGAATTCGTTTTACAAAAGTAACGCTTAATTAAAATAATCATTAAAATTCGTACAAAACAAGACGAAATAGGTTAATATGCGTGTAATAGATTTGCAATTACATTTTGACGCCTTAAAGATATCAGTTGAAAACAAAAGAGAGTTTCAATTGTTAGATTGTTAGGTACCCATGGCCTATGGGGTGAAGCAATACCACTATAACAATGTCTATTCACCACACTTTCCCATTTAATCGCTTTCAACTGCAGTGACATTGGATAAAGCCAGTGTGGTATTAACAAAGAAAGCGTATTTTTTTATTAATTTGAAAGGTTGGTTCATTATGGTTTTAAATTAGTACAATTGATTTACATTACTAATAATAATTGAGGGTAATATAAAAAGAAGGTGGTTTTTAATTTTATGTTTGTTTGTTTGTAAAACATTAAGATAGAAATTATAAACAAAAATTTCTAGATCGCGCTATTACGGTTAGGGTTGGGTATTGGTTCCCGTAATTGCGCGATCTAGAAATTATGATATGAAGCAAAAAATAAAAGTCGTTGGTATTGGTCATAGTAGCTCAGTGGTCAAGGCAATCCCCTTATTAGAGAAAAGCCGTGCGTTCGAGTCCTGCTGATGACATCAGTTTTTGTGATCTGATTATATCTATCTTAATATTTTAAGACTAGTTTAAGCATACTCATTGCTTTGAAATACAAAAATATAATTGGGTGGCGTAGTCGGTTGTGCACCCGCTTTCGACGCCGGAGTCTCTGGTTGATGACGGTGTGATGACATATACGTTTGTACCGAATTCTGGATGTTTCCTATGTATAATATGTACTCGTACGTATTTACAAAAAAAAATGTATATAAGTATTTATATCAGTTTATCTAGTAGTATTTTTTTTAAATTCCGCGGCCGCATTAACATCCATTGCCGGGCGTTCCTGGTTCACACGCACAAGAGATATTTCCAGTGGCGCGGAGTTTTGTCGGGATGAGAATCGTTGGGGTAGGGTGTTATCCCGCGTCAGTGAGTGAATCTGGTTGCGTGCTGTGGGGCAAAGGCAGCAAGCCTGCTTCTGTAAGGACGGCGGGTGGGGATCCCGTCGTCCTCAGGCCCCGATCATGGAGGTCGATGGTTTTGGGCGTAAATGAGTCTGCGGCGCCCTCGCCGCTAACTCACGAAACTTGACACAAGTATTCCTGTACTAGAAACAATATTTTGGTGCAGTTTTTTTTATTGGGGAGATGGGGGTGGGTTAAAATAATATTTTAATGTTCACGAGGTCTACTGTTTGACGAATATAATAAAGTGGAATTATACTTACCTACTAATATAGGTACTACAATTTATAAAAGTATAAGTACCTAGTTAACTAAAAAAAATATCTGAATTAAATAAACATCTACAAATATTTGATACCTATCCGTCACACGGTCGGTTTCTGAATTGAGAATTTGAAGTTATGTATCCATTGAGCACGTCAAATGTCAAAATGAATGAATTGACATTGACATTTTGGCGTACTCAGTGGATGCTCAACTTCAAATTCTCAATTAGAAACCAGCCAAGATTTTTATTAAATCAAGGAACACTTGTGTCAAGTTTCGGGAAGATCGGATAAGAACTGTGGCTGCTAGCCCGGAACACACACACACAGACAGACAGATGGACGAAAGCAAAATTGTCCAATATTAAAATATAATCTCTTCGCTCGCTCGGTCAATTACGCAAAATAATTAAGTACAAATTGGTAGTTTATCAAGAACAGCAGTTTTTATACAACAGTAGGTAGGTGCAACAGTAGGCTGACTATAAATGTTGCATCTTTAATAATTATTCATGCGTCAATATCGAATTAGAAATATCAACGACTACTTTATGTTGATTTCATTACCTACTTAGCTATACATTTACGAAACACATGTATAAACACAGACCTAAAACGTGCGATATAAATATCCAATAGGCAGTTAAATGATGAATAAATTAAAAAATTGTGATTGTTGTGGTGATTTCGGAAAAGAAGAAAGCATGGCAGGATTGGTTGGCAACAAAGGCCAATCAGCGAATGAATCAGGCAACGAATGAGGATGTAAATACAGCGAAGGATAATTACAAGAGGTGTAGAAGGGTAGCGAAAGAAGTTATTGTAAGAGAGAAAGAGAAAGAGCGAGATGAATTTGACAGGAGGTTATCTGACAATTTCCAGCAAAATATAAAACATTTCTGGAAGTCGATACGGTAAGCCAGACGTACTGATACGTCTTCACGACAGGACAAAGTCAGAAACCAGGATGGAAGTTCTTTGTATGGGGAGGAAAGTGTACTAAAAAGGTGGAAGGAATTATTTTGAGAGTTTATTTGATAAAGAGAACATGCAAGTACTAACACCTATCGAGGGCAAGGATGACAGTGAAGATGGAAATGAAATCAGTGTGACAGAAATTATGAATGCAATGAAAAGTATGAAAGTAGGAAAGGCAGCAGGGTGTGATAGGATTTCTGTTGAGATGCTACAAGCGGGCCAAGGGGTAGTAGTAAATCAGCTGCACTGCCTTTTTAATCTTTGTTGGACGAGCGGCAGCGTACCAAGAGATTGGTGCAATGCCGTCATCGAGCCGTTATACAAAGGGAAAGGGTCACAGCGAGATTGCAGAAACTACCGTGGAATCAGTTTGCTCAGCATCGTTGGCAAGTTGTATGCAAGGGTTTTGTTTACACGGGTGACGAATGAGACTGAGGAAAAGATGTGGGATGTCCAGGCTGGATTTAGGAAAGGAAGAGGATGCATGGATCAGGTCTTCTCTTTACGGTCCATCACAGAGAAGTTCTTGGCGAAAAGCCAGAAAGTCTACTGTGCTTTTGTAGACTGTGGTCAACATTGTCAATGTATGGAGTGAACAGCAATCGGATACGAGCACTGAAATATGTGGATTCCAGTGCTTGTGTCTGAGTAAACGGGGCGTACACGGACTGGTTTAATATCGAGAGAGGTGTAAGACAGGGCTGTGTGGCCTCTCCTGTGCTGTTCAATTTATTTATTGACAACTATTTGAAGGATCTGAAAGAAAGTACATATGGGTTGAGAATGGATGATTTGATCATCAAATGCCTCCTATATGCTGATGACCAGGTAATACTTGCGTCTTCGGCGGAGGAGTTGCAAACTGATGGTCGATATTCTATATGAATCATTAAAGAAGAAAGGAATGAAAGTGAATGTAAGTAAGACAAAATAAATGGTTTTTGAAAGAGAAGAAAATATGACAAACGGTTCGATTCTGATTGATGGAGAAAGAGTAGATCAAGTGAAAGAGTTTGTATACTTAGGATGAAAGTTTTCATGAGATGGAAGGCATGACAGTGACATTGAGCGAAGAGTTATGGCAGGTAATCAGGTGAATGGGGCACTGTATAACTTTATGAACAGCCAGAACGTGTCTCACAAGGCAAGGATGTACATCGAGGAATTCTTGTCCCTACACTAATGTATGGTAGTGAATGTTGGGTTTGGCAGAAGAAGCACGAGAGTAAAATAAATGCAGTGGAAATGAGAAGTTTGAGAAGTATAGCTGGGGTAACGCTAGTGGATAAAGTAAGGAACAACGTGATACGGGAACGTTGTGGTGTGACAGAAGATGTACCAAAATTGAAAATGCTTTGATGGTTTCGGTCATGTAGAGAGGATGGATGATAGGAGACTGGAAAAACAGATATATGAAGCGAGTGTGAATGAACAAGCTAGTAATGGTCGACCTAGGCGGACTTATGCCGACCAAATCTCAGAGGTCTTGAATAAAGGCCAGGTTAAAAGCACCCATAACCGGCGAGCATGCATGAGTACATTAATGAAGTTGAGGAAGCGAAAGAAGTATACCAGGATGGTAGCAAGTGGAAATCCGTGGTCTCTGCCTACCCCACTGGGAAAGAGGCGTGATTTTATGTATGTATGTAGGTAAATTTAAAAAAAATGTGCACATTACTAAGCCTATTACAAACCTTTTTTAAATAAGGTTGTCTAGGCAATAAATCTCCTTACTTTGTTTAAATTTCAAAACGATTGCCATACGAAGTAGAAAAGCCCTATACGTGTATTTACGAGTTTGTCTAATTATTCTAGAAATTTGTAAATTTCTCGCACTATAAAGATCCTGTACTGTGACATAACAGTACCCTAACTGTGGTATTTATACCGGCAATCAAAACTACCGTCTGGTGTTTTATGTACCTACCTATCTGCGTCGGTCTGTGAGTCTGTATATCTATATAGCCAAGCCCAGGATATAGTCACGTGTCTGTATCAGTCAGTATCAGTATGAACAGGCACGTGACTTTAATGTGTAATTTGTAGGTTACAACCCCAATTCTTAAACGGTTAGGTATTCCCGTAATAAGTATAAGTTCAAGTAATCTAGAAGTGTATGTCTCGCAACGATATCGATGGGTCCTATGTGTAAGGACCAAAGTGCAAAAAGACAATTTTACAGGAAAGCCTTCCAAAGTTTACGATCAAGTGATTAAGAATTAAGCGAAGTTTACGAGACTTTGCTTGACTGTTAAGACAACTATCCTCCATATTTATGATACAATATTTTATTGATACATTCATCCATATTTTTTATACTGCACATTGACCCTTTTTATATCTGTTTTTATTAAAATTAATGGTAAGTAAGATGTTAGAAACATTCAAAATATAATAGCATAAATTTTTCGTAAAATTAAAAAGGACAAACAAACGTCGACAATTGTTTCGCCTCTAAACGAGGCATTATCAAGACTGTCTCAAAGAGAACAGGCTGTTCTCTTTGAGACAGTCTCTTTATTTTATTTACTTTATTTTATTTATTTACTTTGTCATGGATTTTCGCCAGGTAACGCCTGCTTCCATTCAATATTTATTAAAATTGTTTAATAATTATCTAACTATCTAGGTATGTTAATATGTTAGTTTGGCCCTTATACACAGGATCCATGGATATAACTATATGGTCGCGACAACTAAGGAGTTTTATTGCCAGTTTACCTACTGCCTTGCGAATCGGGCAGTAAAATAACAATGTAGAAGCAATGTCCTTCACCTTCATAAGTTTGTATTACTTGATAACTACATAAATAAAGATAAATATTTTAATTTTCATTACAAAGTCACTGAACCGATGACCATCCTAATTCTGTTCCACTGTTTTAACTCATTGCATAATATAATTGTGAATAATGAAAGTAAACAGATTACCGGTAAACGGATGATCGGTGGAGCTTGTCATTAAAGATGTACCAACCGATTGGACCTCGACACCTCGATGGACCAAATCTTATTATTTGATTAGTCAAAGTAGATTGCGCAGTGGATCTTTACACTTGTTATTTATTTTTTATCGTGCGCTGTTTCTTTTGTTTTAATTATTGTAGTATTTGACAAAAAAAAATTGTTAACTACAGAGGGATTTTTTTATTCTTTATTTTTGTCGACGCTTTTGTCCATAATGAGCATGTCAGCCTAACTACAGGGGCATGAATTGTTGGAGTTATTATAACATAGTATAAATCAAAGTCGCCAGTTCTGTATGTATGCGTAGATCTTTAAAAGTGGTGCGGATTTCACCAATGGATAGAGTGGTTCTCGAGGAAGGTTTTTAGTATATTATTTGTCAAGCGGGCGAAGCCGCGGGCATCCGCTAGCAGATTATACATTATTATACTGGTTGGAGTTGTCACACGACAGTTTCGCCCAAATCAAGTCTTGAAGGTTTAAGGCGGATGTTTTTATGCTTTGCCATTCTTAAACAATAGAATTTAAGTACCAACCTATCTAGATTACAAGGCGCGGAAAGGGGTATTTTTGTAAGTATGTGATTAAGAAACATCCTTCACGCCAGCCGTTTAGATTTTAGAGGGGTGACGCCATGTTTTCGCGAAAACACGCTCTTCAAAGCTTAATATCTCGCAAACCGATGCTTAAAGCAAAAAATCATCTTGGAAACCTCTCAATGTTTTTAAAAGACCTATCTTATGATGCCCCACACGATAGAGTAGACGCGAGAAAAAAATATCATCTCCACTTTACGTGTACAGGAGGTACCGCAAAAAAACAAAATTTCAAAATTTTATTTTAGCATTTTGTTGACGTAGTAAATACACATATCCATGCAAAGTTTGATGTTTCTAGCTCTAACCATTTGGGAGGAAAGCGAGGACGAACGGACATGACGAAATTATAAGGGTTCCGAGACTTTTACTACGGAGTCCTAATAAAACTAAACGCACTCTAACTAGGTACTGCCACAGAATAGGAAATAGTACTTACATACAGAACTTGCACTCCGACGTTAATTAAAGCACATTCTTTTGTTTACAGAGAACATCATTCGAACGTTAGGATTGTCTTGAAAGTACCAGCATAATTATTACGTTAATGCCTCAATATCAACTCTATGGTCAATGCCGTATCACAAACAAGCGACAACCCTTACTGACTTACAACTTCAAGTTGTCACTGACGTTACGTATTTTTTGCGATTGTTAGGCGAGTGACATTGGCCTAGTACTGTGATCAAGTTGTTTTTTGCGAATAAAATTTCTAATCCTATTAATTTCATATTCCATATTTTTTTGCTGTTTATATTACATAATATAAGAAATACTTCAAAGAATATAATGATACTTTCTGTAAGAAATTTCTTTATAATTGCCTGTGATTCTAGACGGTAATTTTGTTAGCCTATTCAACTTACGTAATCTGGTTTACATTTCTAATGTACTATTGTTATTAGATTATATAATTTGACAGTTTGTGATTGTGATAAGTAACTCTTCAACATTTTATCAGGCTTTAGTACTCTGAAGAGTACCCTTAACCGGGAAGCATGCATGAAAATACTTATGAATGTGGAAGAATCTCGAAAATACCTATGAAACAAGTAGGTATGCCAAGATCGTTGTCAGTGGAATTCCATAGTCTCTGCCTACCCCAGCACAAAATAATCGTGTAAGTATGTACGTAGTATGACGATTACGCGATCGATATCAATTTACATTGTTACCATAAAGTTACTGCTGCTTCTTACGATCTTACGATCGTGCACGACATCGTCACGATATTATGGACGATATCGTGTGTCGTTATCGTGCAATGTGAAAACGCTCATTGTCGGAGGGTCACGTGACACCATTAAAACATTTTTGAAATTATTTTCTCCATGAATTTTAATATTATGAATGTTTAATTGTTATGGCTTGTAAATTTGTAAGAAATAGTGGTCTTGGACTCTGTCCTCATACGAATTACCCTGTCTGTATCACATAGCGAATCCGACGTCAATAATAGTGAAAGTACTTACCTGAAACAAAATGAACAAACATAAGTAACATCTACTATTATTGTAAAAATAAAATTGTTTACTGTTTGGTTAGACTAGAATGAGAGATTCTAAAGTTTAAAAAAGTAAGAGGTCGAAGTTATTGGCATACCTCGCGAGCGGAGCAGCGGGAATAAGCTAGTTATGAAATAAACTAGTTATGAAATAAACTATTATGAAATAAGCTGGAGTGTGAACACTTGAACAGTTAGTTACCTCTGATGATAGGTACCATAATGCGAAATTAGGCAGATTTAACATGGATTTAATCCATGATCTGGGCCTGAGAATGGGCAGCGCGGGCGGTGGGGGGTTGGAGTAAGAGCGATTTTCCTGTCAAGTTTTTGTCCACCAGCGTGCGGCATGCGGATCTCGCCCGCAATGCGTGTCGAAGTCAATAGCAATTCGACACGTATTGCGGGCGACATCCGCACGTTGGTGAATAAACGGATGACAGGAAAAGTGCACTAACGCACATCGTGGCTGACCATAGCCGCGGAGTTAAAATAATATTTTTACACAGACACACTACAGATTTCACGTTAATAGGTTAAGTAGTTATTTTACAGCTGTATTTATTTTATATAGTCCGAGACGCCCAGGACTTTAATTGGCTGTACCATAGCGGCTGGCACGTAAGATTTAGTTGCCTTTCATCAACATTTCAAGGCAACGGGTTTCAATTTTTTTTGTTAATTACCATATGGTACTTTTTATTAAATTTTGGACATAATCCATTATAAATGTGCCCGGTGACCGCAATAGGTTTGCCTCCTATTATGTGGGACTAAAAGTACTGGCAAATTGTGGGTGTGTTATGCACCTCTGCCAACTCTTAGGAGATATAGGCGTGATATGTGTGTGTAGTTATTTTACAGTAGGTTATTTTACATCCTCACCCAGTTCTATCTCTAGTCACGTAAAACCTACTAGACTTGGTACGTCACTAATCCTGACAAGTGCTCTTCCAAGTACGTGACGTTTTTCTACGTTTTATGAGCTCGTGTGCACATTACCATACTATCATATACTACCTACCCGGACTTCCAATGTATTTTTGAGAAGGTAGAAATCGCTAAGCGTCAAGTCCGACCTTGGTAGGCCATTTCTCATAAATTGCCTGAATCGGTCCTTTGTATGCCCGACAATAAATTTAAAACCTTTATAAAGACCACTTTATGTCAAAAAGCATATTATAAGACAGTTGATTACCTTAATGATAAAAGTGTCTGGCTTGAGCATGGTGCAGGCGCCTCCTAAAATGAAATTGTAGCATATTTTGTACTTAAACGACTATAATATTTTTTTTTTGTTGTATTATACACTCTTTTTGATTTTGACACGAGACCAATGTACATTCGTCCACATTTAGTCTTAAGAAAATGTGTAAATGAGTCAATTATTTGAAAAGAGTGACCGAGAGTTTTATTGCCAGGTTCTTTCTCTCGGTTCTACTTATTGCTTTGCGAATCTGGCAGTACATGTAAATATAGAAGCAATGACATTTTTTATTTTAAGTACTTACTGACGTTTGTAAGAGCCATTTAGTGACCTATACAAATAAATAAATCATTTCATTTCATTTCATTGTGGTGTACAATTAATAAATATTTATGTTATGTGTGTTAATTACTGACGTTTAAAAAATAACTGACGATTTTTTAAATTAAACGTTGGCATAATTGGCTTTAAAACTTATCCAATCATGTTTACTTTCATTTTAACAAAACCTATCCAAAAGTTACCAGTACAACCCTACTGGGGATGAGTGAACCCAGTAATTTATACCGGTTACATTTAACCCACCAAAATGAATTAGTGGGGAAAATTGGACGTTAAAAATTACACCTTACCAGCGGGGGTTTTTGGTGGGAAAATCCTTGCATAAATTTACGGCGCTAACCTTCGTGAATAGCGCAGTCAACTCAGGTTATGAGTAACTGTTGTTATTGATATTAGTACTCGTTGTTATCACAGTATTGTATTTAATTATAAATAATATAGTAATGGCATCATTTACATAAATAACAGATGATTATTTATCACGTAAGTACCTATTTAACTATGTGCTACTACGCTAGTACACTGTTAAAATTTTTTTACATAATTCTTGGGCTCAACTCAATGTCCACCGTACTTATTATATGAACCGCGGAATAGTCATCTTATTTCCGATTCCCATGGGAACACATTACCGGGATAGAAACTATCCTATATTTCGATTCAAGAAATAGTATGTGGGCTTAATTTCATCTAAATCTGTGCAGCGGTTTACGCGTGATTGGTAACTTTGTTAAGTGTATTTATAGAGATCAAAAAGTTTAGTGAGAGTTTATGCCCTTGTAATTAAGGCACATGCGTTCAATAATTGCATGAGCGTTTTTATAGTCTATAAGTCGTTAAAAGCGCAATAAATGTTGAATTATTTCTATGTCGGAACTCGGAAAAACTTGTAATAATGTATATAGAGATTTATTAGAACCTATTCTGTTGTGAATAGGGGGTTTTACCAAAGAGAGTCCCGACGCAATATATCCAGCCACTATTCGCCCACTTTTCGTCAGTAACATTGCTGGTCCCACGTAATGCTTAGGTGCCAAGCCTACTGCTGCTAACCGGGCACTTTTCTGTTTGCCAGTGTGTCGGCCGTTAATCGGCAGCTGCACTAATTGCATTTGAGGTTGGCTTAGACCTCATAAGAACTTGGTAAGATCACTACGCACCCTTTTCTATTTCTTTCATTTTAAACATCTGCTATTTGATTTATGTTCTTAGTTCTTAGTTCTTAACTTGAGCCAAACTTTCACGAAAATTAATAAAACACTCTTAACTCTTGAAATTCAGTGCTCCGAGCAGCTTAAAGGTGCAGTTAATTCAAAATGAATTGTGCAAGCAAGTGCTCATTAAATTTTAAATTGCATGAAACAGGATTATAATACTTGAGTCTGTCTGCAGCTAGCAAGCGCCTAACTTCCCGGATAGCGTTCAGACTGACTAAAACTTGGAAACTTTCACTTCAAGCTTAACAAGTCTGACACGTTTACAATCCTTGGATTTATGCAGGTCTATGGTAAGGCCTTTGAAAATGCTGACAATATTCATAATTACTTTATGAATTCTTCACTCTATCAATGCTTTGATAGGAAACCTTTAGTTTTAATTCATATTATGAATCCTTAAAGTTTTTTGGCACCTTAGCGCTTTCATTAGCAACAATTCAACGAGGCCCGAGTAAAATTTCTGGAAAACAGCAAGAAACTCGCATCAAACAAGAAACCAACGAAATTACTGGCAAAATGTGAGCGAAGAAAACGTCTAAATCTTCCTCTGATTTTTGTCAACTCCAGGGAGATTACTCTCCTTGGACACCGCTTCCTTCGCAAGCACGACCTGTTTGTAAAAGAACGCGGCTACATTCCACTTCCTCCCACTGGAGACCATGGCTCACGCCCAGTCCCACAACGAGGTCCCGGCAATGATACACCCATGCTTGGTATTTCAACGTGTGGAGCTAAATCTTCCCCATCAGAAAAACTACAAGACTTTGTATGGCAACTTTACGTCAAGGTTAACTAGGTATAAGTTTTTTTCCTTTTCGAAGATGTTAGTTTAAGCGTGACGAACAGTTTGTTACGACGACAGACGACAGAACACAAGTAACATCACGACATAATTTTGAATGTTCGTTTACGGGGTTTTATCGTGACACGGATTACAATGAACACTTTCTTATACTCGGGTTGAATTTTAAATGATGGAATCCGGAACTCTACTTCACTAATACTTATTGCCTAAATTTGGAGTCGATTTATTTATTGGCTTGTCGAAGGAGCATCTATAGACTTTTTTGTGCTCTTTTGTATCACTGGGAGTCGAGATAAATTAGCGTGTTTGCCATATAATAACCCTAATTTATACAATTATTCCGTAATTTACTGTTCATCTATGTGGAAATTTAAGTTAAAACAGTCGCTAGGGAAATAGCCGTAATATGAGTCTGCGTAAGAAGTCTTTATATGGGATGGGGCACCTGTACACCTGTCTTTTTCAGTTAGGAAGCGTCCGGTGCTATATTCGGGGAGCGCGCTTTCACGTCCCAAGGCTAGACTAAGAAGTGTTTCCCGAAAACTTATCCAATCATGTTTACTTTCATTTTAACAAAACCTATCCAAAAGTTACCAGTACAACCCTACTGGGGATGAGTGAACCCAGTAATTTATACCGGTTACATTTAACCCACCAAAATGAATTAGTGGGGAAAATTGGACGTTAAAAATTACACCTTACCAGCGGGGGTTTTTGGTGGGAAAATCCTTGCATAAATTTACGGCGCTAACCTTCGTGAATAGCGCAGTCAACTCAGGTTATGAGTAACTGTTGTTATTGATATTAGTACTCGTTGTTATCACAGTATTGTATTTAATTATAAATAATATAGTAATGGCATCATTTACATAAATAACAGATGATTATTTATCACGTAAGTACCTATTTAACTATGTGCTACTACGCTAGTACACTGTTAAAAATTTTTTACATAATTCTTGGGCTCAACTCAATGTCCACCGTACTTATTATATGAACCGCGGAATAGTCATCTTATTTCCGATTCCCATGGGAACACATTACCGGGATAGAAACTATCCTATATTTCGATTCAAGAAATAGTATGTGGGCTTAATTTCATCTAAATCTGTGCAGCGGTTTACGCGTGATTGGTAACTTTGTTAAGTGTATTTATAGAGATCAAAAAGTTTAGTGTGAGTTTATGCCCTTGTAATTAAGGCACATGCGTTCAATAATTGCATGAGCGTTTTTATAGTCTATAAGTCGTTAAAAGCGCAATAAATGTTGAATTATTTCTATGTCGGAACTCGGAAAAACTTGTAATAATGTATATAGAGATTTATTAGAACCTATTCTGTTGTGAATAGGGGGTTTTACCAAAGAGAGTCCCGACGCACAATATCCAGCCACTATTCGCCCACTTTTCGTCAGTAACATTGCTGGTCCCACGTAATGCTTAGGTGCCAAGCATTACGTGGGACCAGCAATGGAAGTTTTTTGTGCTCTTTTGTATCACTGGGAGTCGAGATAAATTAGCGTGTTTGCCATATAATAACCCAAATTTATACAATTATTCCGTAATTTACTGTTCATCTATGTGGAAATTTAAGTTAAAACAGTCGCTAGGGAAATAGCCGTAATATGAGTCTGCGTAAGAAGTCTTTATATGGGATGGGGCACCTGTACACCTGTCTTTTTCAGTTAGGAAGCGTCCGGTGCTATATTCGGGGAGCGCGCTTTCACGTCCCAAGGCTAGACTAAGAAGTGTTTCCCGAACACGGCGTTGGCGTTTGACATTTGGACGTTAACCAGGTTATGTCTCAGCTACACTCTGCTCGTCACATCATGATGCAGTGAATAATCACTGTTGAAATCACAGTGACTGTACATTTTTTTTATGTTTTTTTATTTATTCATTTATTATCAGGCTACGTCAGAAAAGTTACAGATCTTATATTAACTTATTCTACGGCCCATAGATACATACCTTTAAATTAAAAATACATATAATTATATCTTACAATAGAAAACTAAACTGTCTGTTGTTTACACGAGTCTCATGTTACACTTCGCGAAAGGTAACGTGCCGCGAAACCGTCTATACACGACACCTTTCGGCCAAAACTCTTCCTTAAGGAACATGTCGAGATGATGAGTCGGCACATAATTAGTCATATGATATTATTTAGAGTAGCAAACATTTCCATGCCTAAAACTGTATTCAACGCGAGTGTGTGGCTGCAATATTACCACAGTAGCAGCGCCCCTTGCGGTAACGTCAGTGAAATATTTCGAGCAAATTAAGGTAAGGAACTACTAGACACTCAGGTATTACCACTAGTATACCAAACGTCACCAGACGCTTCTTACGTGATATAGAGTATACTTAGTACCCATACAGTACTATTTCCTATTCTGTGCCTATAAAGTATAGTATTCTTTTATCTGTGACTAACTACTAAACTTTAGACTACCGTTAACTGTAACCGCCGGGCGTCACTGGACTGGATATCCTTCTGGTGCATACCAGAGACGCCCGGCAATGGACGTAACAGCGGCCGCGCTCCCACGGACTTAAAAAAACCGTTAACTGCAAAACTTTCATTTAACGAATTAAACTTAACTTTACTTTTATTCAACAATTTTTTATCATTAAACGAATTCTTCTTAACGTTAAATCAAGATTAATAACCGTAAAATATCTTCAAATGATATTTTAATTAGAATTATATAAGCAAAGCCCCAATTGTGTAATATTTTAATTAGTTTATACTTATAAATATAATAACCGTTATGACTATGAATGAAATCTGACGTAATATTTTTTTAATAGTAAGTGTCATTGTCATACCTATAAAAAGACGCGAGTTGGTTTTTGGACGAAGATTTTACGGATTGTGGGGAAATAAGAATTAGAATTTCAACTTGAATCGCTCTTTAAGATATCGGGGGTACAAGGATTGAACAGTATATTGTATAATAGAGATAGAATATGAGTATTCCGGCAAAGGCGGATTGGGAGCCACTTGAGCATCTTGCGGAATTCGGATACATGGTCATATTAAATTAATTCTGGCAGTCCGTCAAAAAAAACATAATTTGTGAATTGGGAGGGTTATTAAAGAGGGTGCAAATATGGGGTGGGGGTTACCATGCCCATGTACCAAAATGAAAACGTAACAAGTGTTAGTACGAATATTTTTACGACTGCTCGTCACTAAGTTATTTACGTAGGGATTTTGAGTTACACAGATAATAAATATTTAATTTATGTAAATCGTTAGCCGCAACCGAATGTTAAGAAGGACATCACATCTCGAATAAGTAGGTATATGGAAACCTTATTTTATTTTTTTCACATTGTTTTTTTTTTCGGTGTATTTTGGCATTGTTTACCGTTCATGCCGTCAGACTGTGGAACGCTCTTCCAACCGATATAAAGAACTACAGAACTGTGTCTAGCTTTAAGAAGATAGTGAAGGAACACTATCTCGCTTCTTTACCTTAAATATTGTACGTCTATGTATGTTTAAATAACTTTTTATGTATGTATTTGTGTATTTATGTAGTTATAATTTATGTAAGTTTATTAACCTGCACACCAGCACATGTTTGCATCATGATCTCCTCTATTAGGCCCATTGGAAGAGATCTCTTTAGATGTAAGTAGCGCCTTTGTATAGGTACATGTTTAGTGTGTATCCATTTACTGTTTTTATTTACTGTGTGTGTACAAGAATAAATAATAAAGAAAATATCTCCAAATGCATTCAGCCTGAGGTAAATCCGCTTTGGTCATGACTTGAGGAGTATTTGTAGATGTAGGTGAAATCAAAAGGATATTTCACGATTATTTGTATCATCATTCACCGAGCCATTTCCTAACTTTTTTTAGTTCCGCGGCCCAAGGCCGTGGCCGCTCTTACGTCCGTTGCCGGGCGTCTCTGGTTACAAGCAGAACGTATTGCCAGTGGCGCCCGGTGGGACAGCCTTTTCCCAACTTAGTTAGGGTCGGCTATCCAGTCTAACTGCGATTCGGCTGAACTTCGATATTTTCCGTGAAGCGACTGCCATCTGACCTCCACAACCCATGGGCGACATCGAAGCTCCGTAGTTAGACCGCGAGGATTTTTGATTAAGGGCTTCAACTACCACTAACGACTGCCATAGATGTTAACGTGCTCTCCGAGGCACGGAGGGGTCTTAGTATCTTAAGAAATGGTCACCCATCCTAAGACTGGGGTGATTAAATGTTGCTTAACCTTTACAATGTGTTAATATTGTCGGTTACCACTAGACCACGAGCTCTTCAACGCTCCACTATTATTTGTAGCCAGTATCTTTTACAAAGTAAAATAATGCTCGCAGTAAACGCTATGACCTAATGATTAACATTTTTATGTATGTAGGCAGCAGTTATCTTGTGTGTCGACGGAGGGCGTACCTACTGATAACAAGTATCTGTACTATACCTGTTAGGATCAAATAACGATGTTGTAATCTGTGTGAGCTATTTAGAGTTGTTGTGTAAGTTTATTAGTTCATTTATATTGTTATCCTACTCTTTCTTATCTTTATTTTATTATTTACTAAGCTTTATTTTTCTTTTCTCTTTCATGTATTGCTACCCTTTTAATTTCTTTAACTCACTACTTATCCATCCAAAGGTTGTCTGGAAGAGATCGCTTTTAGCGATAAGGCCGTCTTTTGTACTATGTTTAAGTTAGGTTTCCTAATTGTATGTTTTCTTTTTTGTGTAGGTATAAAAAAACCGGCCAAGTGCGAGTCGCGCACAAAGGGTTCCGTCGGTGCAAATAATATTACGTTTGTTGTATGGGAACCCCCTTAAATATTTATTGTATTTGTTGTTATAGAGGCAATAGAAATACATCATAACTGCTTCGGCGGCGTGGTCGGTAGTGCATCGGCTTTCGACTCCGGAGTCTCGGGTTCGATTCCCGGATCGAATCAAATGTTTGTATGATCCACGAATGTTTGTTTCGGAGTTTGGGTGTTTTCTATGTATATTATATATGTATTTAGAAATATAAAGTATGTTTATCAGTTGTCTAGATCCCATAGCACAAGTTAATAGCTTAGTTTGGGCTAGATGACGTTGTGTGAGAATGTCCAACAATATTAAAATATTAATATAATCATCTGTGAAAATTTCAACATTCGAACTATCACGGTTCATGAGATACAGCTCAAGACAGACGGACGGACGGACAGCGAAGTCTCAGTAATAGGGTTTCCGTTTTACTCTTTGGGTACGGAACCCTAAAAATAATACGTATTTCAGTTCACATTCCATAAAGAAGGACATACATAATACACGTGGGTAAGATTTCTTAATTTCGATTAATGGTACTTAGGTACTTATACCAGACCTATCACTCGCAAAAAATACGTGACGTCAGCGACAACTTAAAGTTGTAAGTCAGTAAGGGTTGTCTCTTGTTTGTGATACGGCATTGACCATAGAGTTGATAAGTATTGAGGCATTAACGTCATAATTATTGGTCAAATTATGCTGGCACTTTCCTGTCAACCCTAACCTTCGAATTATGTT
This sequence comes from Nudaria mundana, assembly GCA_963556515.1. NCBI lineage: Eukaryota > Metazoa > Arthropoda > Insecta > Lepidoptera > Erebidae > Nudaria > Nudaria mundana. The sequence goes on from OY748293.1 coordinate 20,509,664, forward strand.
CTCTGTAAACAAAAGTATGTGTTTTAATTAACGTCGGAGTGCAAGTTCTGTATGTAAGTACTATTCCCTATTCTGTGGTTATACTTACAATAAAATATACATAAAATGGAAGAGATCTTTTGAAATAATAGGTACCTATATCGTTATTATTCCTCTTCTCGCTCTTTTATTTAAGTATGTACATAAATAAATAAGGAAATAAATAACAGCTGTAAATAATTTTTGTAAAATTTTAGGTATTTTTAGCATAAATAAATAAATATTTAGGACGATCTCACACAACGCCATCTAGCCCAAACTAAGCTATAAGCTTGTGCTATAGGATCTAGACAACTGATAAACATACTTATATATTTCTAAATACATACGTAATACATACCCAAACTCCGTAACAAACATTTGTGTATCGCACAAATATTACATTCGCACCGGGAATCAAACCCGAGACTCCGGAATTACCTAATTGATAAATATCATCCGCATAGTTGTTGACTGGGAAGGTTCTTTCCAGAGTGTTAGCTGCCTTGTCACGTAAGCAAATAAATAATATAGTTTACTTAGATGCGAAGACCGAAGAGTTTACTAATTTAGTTATCAGTTAATTTCTATTGGTCAGTGAGTCAATGAACTACATTTTTCCATTTTTCAAGGCTACTTTTTAGTAGCGACGTGCTGGCTCCTTATTCTGTAGAAACTTTGACGGGCTTGCAGAGTAAGCACCCACCATCCGCAGCTGACCTCTCTTTCCCTGATCCTCCAAACAACGATACAGAAAATCTTGAGACTACTGCCAAGGATGTGCGCACAGCTGTTGACTCCTTTCGTTTTGGATCAGCTGGTGGACTTGACGGTCTGACACCACAGCACCTTAAGGATCTGTTGTGTCCGAGCGCTGGGGAAGCTGGTGATGCACTTCTGAGGGAGCTAACAGCTCTAGTCAACCTCATGCTCTCAGGCAATGCGGACAGTGGCATCACAGATATTTTGTATGGGGCCAATTTATGTGCCCTTAACAAGAAGGATGGTGGCATTCGTCCCATTGCCGTAGGTAGCACTTTGCGGCGTTTGGCAGCCAAAATTTGTTGTCGTTTTATAGTACGGAGCTTACTACCAAATTTCAGCCCTTTCAATTAGGTTTTGGTTCAAAAGGAGGTTGTGAGGCCGCAATCCATGCGCTTGCAACATACCTTGACAGTAGCGAAGATGGAGAGGTCATCTTGAAAGTTGACCTGAAAAACGCCTTCAACTCTGTAAACAGGGACACCTTGCTGACACAGGCCAAATTAGAAACCCCCAAAATATTAAATTTTCTTTGGCAATGCTATAGTCAGCCAACAAAATTAATTTATAAAGACCACCTTTTGAATTCAGCCGTTGGATTTCAGCAAGGTGATCCGTTGGGACCAGTCATCTTCTGTTTGGCCATTAACCCATTAATTCAAAAAATAAAATCCAAATTTAACATTTGGTATCTAGACGACGGGACTTTAGGGGGAAAAGTAGAGACAGTTTTACAAGATTTAGCCCTAATAAAGAACGAGTTTCAGTCAATTGGCTTAGAACTGAACCCGAATAAATGTGAGATTTTTATATCTGAAAACACAGATAAATTAACAACAATCTCCAAATTCAACTGTCTGGCCCCCAACATAAAAGTTTTGGACAAAACTTCTTTACGCCTCCTAGGGTCCCCGATTTTAGAAGATGGCTTTTCCACTTTTATCGAGGAAAAAATTCAAAATTTTGATCAGGTTATTGATAGTCTATGTAATATCAGTATTCATTCAGCTTTCACTATTCTTCGTTTTTGTCTTTTCGTACCCAAATTTACACATGCCCTCCGTTCAGGACAATTTTGGAAAAATGTAGAAATTTTGGGCAGACTAGACAACTTAATACAAAATTCTTTGTGTAAAATTTTCAATTTAAATATTAATGACCGGGCCTGGGTCCAAGCGTCTCTTCCAGTTCGCTTGGGCGGGTTAGGTATTCCCAGAGTCACAGATGTCAGTCTGCCAGCATTTCTGTCGTCGGTCCATAGCACCGAAGAATTAGTCAGGAAAATTTTGTCAAATACACTGATTGATTCCGAGGTGCGATGCAAGACCGATGCTATAAATGCTTTGAGGATGTCTTGCCCCGACACTGACCTGCCCTCACGCCTAGGCTCACAGCGACTGTGGGATTCACCGCTCTGTAAATTGAGAATTAATACACTAATTGACACTTCTGTCAATATTTCAGAGCGTGCACGCCTACTAGCTGTTGGAGAATGGGAGTCAGGGTTATGGATCCAGGCGCTCCCATCGCCCAACATCGGTACAATGTTGGAAGACACTACCTACCCCATTGCCACTTGCCTTCGGCTGGGTACACCTTGTGTATCCCCGCATCTTTGCACCTGTGGAGTAGCCGTCGATAATCTGGGACACCATGGCCTTTCTTGTAGCAGAAGCGCAGGTCGTATACCTCGGCACGCTATTCTAAACGACATAATTCGTAGGGCTCTTTCCACCGCAGGTCTTCCGGCCGTACGTGAACCGAATGGTTTAGCACGAAGCGATGGAAAGAGACCGGACGGTATGTCGTTGCTACCGTGGAAGATGGGAAGGCCTTTGATGTGGGACGCTACATGCGTTGACACCTTAGCACCTTCACACCTTCCAAGCACATCCGGATGTGCCGGCGCTGCTGCTGCATCGGCTGAAGGCTTTAAACGGCGTAAATATGCTAACCTAGCAGGTGATTACATATTTGAGCCGTTTGGGGTTGAGACACTGGGGTCATGGGGTCCGAGTGCTCGCCACCTTTATAGAGACATTGCTAAACGCCTAATCGATGCTTCTCAGGACCAGAAGGCTGGCTATTTTTTGGCCCAAAGAATAAGTATCGCCATCCAACGTGGCAACACAGCCAGCATTCTGGGAACCTTCCCAGTCGGCAATGACGCGGAGGATTTTTTAAACGATATTTTGTAATGTAAATATTTTTAGTCTATAATTATGTTTATTTTGTATATTGTAATTCTTATTGTAAATAAATGTAAATAATTTTTCCATATAGATTCTCACCCTATAACGCGGTACCAATACCAAGCCATATTGATCCGGTCACCCTACGGCACTTTAAGTTAGGGTAGTCAGCCTCTTTGTCTGTTAAATAGCTGTATCTCTTTCACACATTTCACTTGTAGTTTTAAACTTAATATTTGATACAAAATTTTGCTAGCCTGCAAGTCTGGACTGTACCAATAAGCTATAGGAACAGTTTTATTTGTAAAGGTACTTAGTTACAAAACATTATACACTAGCGTAAATTATTATGTACACAAAAAAACCTTCCTCGAGAATCCATTATTGGTGAAAACCACATCAAAATCCGTTGCGTAGTTTTAAAGATAGATAAGACATACGGAACGGGCGACTTTGTTTTTTATATTTTTTCGACGACGATAACATGTTTTCGCAAAAACATGCTCTTCAAAGCTAAACATCTCGCAAACGGATACTTTAATCAAAAAATAATCTTAGCAACCTCTTAATGTTTTTAAAATACCTATCTAATGATACCCCACACAATGAAGTAGACATGAGAAAAAAATGTCATTCCCACTTTACGGGGAATAGGGGGGAGTAGGGGAATATTTTTCAGAATTTCATTTTAGCACTTTGTCGGCGTAGTAAATATACATATCCATGCAAAGTTTCATGTTTGTAGCACTTACCGTTTAGGAGGAAATTCGAGGACGGACAGATGACGAAACTATAAGGCTTTAATTTTTACTACTGAACCTTAAAAACGACTTCAAGTTACCGAAATGGGAACAAATTGAAATGGGCCTATAAAGAAGCAGTAGCTTTGAATTTAATACTCGTAAAAAGATATTATGAGGTAACAAACATTTAAAAAAAACATTCAGTCGAATTGAGAACCTCCTTAAAATCTTAACTAGGTATGCAATACATTCTGCTGTTGCAATAATTGAGCTGAGTTTGTCGTTTCGGGTCGAACTCCTAAACGACTGAACCGATCTTTATGAAATCAGATATATGCACTCACGGTGATGGTCACTATGACCGTGCCAAATTTCAAAAAGATCGGTCCAGTCGTTTAGGAGGAGTTCGATAACGAACGAAATACACGAGTCGTCTAAGAAAGAGCTTCGTAAACTCCGCTCAAAAAGGCTGCCTGAACGATCTGAACCTGCAGAAGATTTTGTCAGTGTGTGGGCACCTTAAAGATCTTATGGTTGCCTAACCAATTAGTAGTTAGTAACTCTATTGAGATCTAATTGGCTACCATTTTGCTATGTACATGATTGCAGTACAAGTTCCGTCTACATTTTGTAATGCAATTTGCAAATGACCAACATAATCCGTTGTTGTCCTTCAAATTTGCAACAGACAAACAGTTTACAGTAGGTATTATACGAGTATTAGCTGATTGGATTATTACGTAAATATTAATCAATGCATAGTACAGTTCGCGAGGCGTAAGCTGAGCTTTGCATTTGTGTGAGTCCACGTACGTGAACCCATGTGTGACTTGTTTAACACACACATGTGTGTTGTACACACAGCTTTTTTACTCTACTTTCGTGGTCACTCACACAAATACAAAGCTCAGCTTAGGCTTCGCGAACTGTACCAATGTCATCTACACTACCATTATAAAGAGGAAAGATTTGTATTTTTGTGTGTATGTTTGTAATGAATAAACTCAAAAACTACTGTGCCGATTTAAAAAATTCTTTCACCATTGGAAAGCTACATTCACTCTGAGTAACATAGGCTACTTTTTATCCCGGTAATGTGTTCCCACGGGAGCCGGGAACGAGTAAACTAGATCACGCGGGGAGCTGCGGCGATCAGCTAGTTTATTATAATGTCATTCATATCCGACGGTAACAAAGTATAAAAAACACACGTCAAAAATTGACACAGCAACCGACTTTAAAGTACCGAAATGGTACCAAATAGTTTTCGGAATGGGACCAAATTGTAATGGTACTTGGGAAGTAGAAGTTTCCAATTTAAAAAAGAATAAAAGTCGTTTCCCCCAGTTCCAAGATATGAGGTACTTAACAAACATAAAAAGAAAACACACAGTCGAATTGAGAACCTTCTCCTTTTTTGGAAGTCGATTTTTTTTACTTTTTTTTGAAAATACGCTGTTCTGAAGACTTGTGATTTTATAAATAACCGTTTGTACTCGTAGTTTGCAAGGTTTGTTATTTTTTACCAAAATAATATGTGCATCCAATATGTACGGAGTCAGTGTCCTCGTCTTAGTAGGAATATAATTGAGCGAAGTGAGCGAATCGAGCGAAGCTCAATCTTAGGTGACTCATGTATTTCGTTTGTCCGGATACTCCTCCTAAACGCCTGAACCGATCTCCTTCAAACTTACCACAGTGATAACATGTGGCGCGAGGGTGGTTTAGAACAAAAAAAAAACAAAAAAAGTTTGAACATAAAAAAATAATTCGTTGTCGTTCGAAAATTTAACACTTCGCTCAGTTTTTTGCAACAGCAGCATGCATTGCATACCTAGTAGGAATAGCAATATTTTACCCGCGGTTCAATAGAGTAATAAACAGTTTAGTACCTACTTATTAGCATTATAGCGATATAGAACCTACTCAGACTGGGGCTACCTTGTTTTATGTCTGACTGGCGTCTGCGTCCCGAGAACAACCTCGCAAGGATAACCTCAGGGGAAGGCTACACCTACATGAGTTACCAAAAAAGTCATTGTATCTGAGCCTTTTTAGTAAGGTACGATGGGCACAATCGAAAAATTAATATTTGATCTTGACTTACAAGATAAATTGAGATCTAGAGATATAAAGATAAAGACAAATATTGTAAATTTAGCAGGAGACTACATATTTGAGCTGTTAGGCGTAGTGACGCTGGCACTTGAAGTCCGAGCGCTTGTGGACTTTTTAAAACCATCTCGAAACTCATGATTGACTCTTCTCAAGCATTGCCATACAACGTGGCAATGCTGTCAGCCTTCTGGGAACATTGCCAGTCGGCGACAAAGCGGAGGAGTTCTTTGACGCCTGTATAGGTATAGTGTAGATTTTAGTGTGTACAGTCAGCTTCAGAGAAAAGGAACCCCCCTTGATAATGGCATGAAAGCATTAAAGTTTTTATGTATATGGCATGTTGGTCTAGTGGTTATGACCGCTGCTTTGTGGACACGGCAACCGAGGTTCAAATCCTCGGACACAAGTTCTTTTTTTATTCATATAATTATTTTTTTATTTTCTTAAGCACTTTTTGTTAATTAATATTGAAGGAATCAAATTTTATAGTAGGTATGAGGTTTGTAAGAAAAGATAGGCTTATTGCATAAACAATATTAATTTATTTCTCGAATTACATTTCTAGGTTTTTTTCTTTCCTCTTTCCATTCCTGGTTGAGTATACAGTTTTTCTATCTGAGTTAAATAGGGGTTACTTATTTTTAAATTTTACCTGACCTAAATTTATTGACAAAATACAATACCCTAAGTGAAGTATAAAATGTTTACTTAATATAGGTACTGAATATCGCCGCGTCACATGACTCACGAATGACGTCACGTGATGCGATCGTTCGCTGAGCTGCGAACGAGCGAACAGCTTCATCTGCCTTTTTTTTGCATGTTCATATTAATTTGTAATTTTCTGATATTTTTCGTCTTTCGGCTCAATTGTATACCAAGATACAATTTACTCACAAAAAAATACCACATTAATTTATGTGCTGTTTGAGGATACGAACTCGCATCTCCAGCGCCAGCCGATCACCTAGGCCGTGCCTTATACCACTAGGCTATCGGTTCACTTGATAATAATGGCGAAAATATGAATATAGTTATATATTTATATATACCTATAGTATAGTTTTTAGTAAGGCGCATCTCCACGAGCGAGAGAATCGTGGTGATATTTTCGTCGTGCAACGTATTTCTATACACTCTATGAACGCGTCTCCACACGGGCGGCGATGTCATCGCGGCTATAGAAGTACAGACTCGTGGCGATTCTCTCGCTCGTGAAGACAGCGCCTAAGTTAGGGTTGCCATACGTCCCGGTACGCCGGGACATGTCCCGGTTTGAAGCACGGTGTCCCGGCGTCCCGGCCGATAAGCAAATTGTCCCGATTTAAAAATCATAGTTTTATATTAGAGGGCTGGACTTGGTAAACAGTAATATACCTACAATAAACGTGACTACCTAGCAACGCTATTAATACGTGAATAGAACGACGTAAGCGCTGATATTTGTCCGTTCTATTTTCACAAATTTACGTTAACAGTGTCAACACATTTCGGGATCGCGGACTCTCGGCGTTGACAGAGAAAGAGCGCATCAAAATCTGTGTGGACCTCAAGGCCCTCGAGATACAGGGGAGGCTCCGGTGCAAGACCACCCGCACCGGGGCTCGCCCACTCGAGCCCCAAAACTCCAGTGGCCCCAAAACTGACGCCCTAGTGGCTAGGCTGAGAGACACGCTGTACGCAGAAGCTGTCCGCATCTCCACTATATGCGCAGCATTGCGCATTTCGGGCCTGAACGACGCGGACACGACGGATGAGCTAATCTCCGCCGTCGTGGAGGCGGGTGGCTATCCCCATGACCGTGAGGGCTGGAGAGATCTCCTTCAGCCCTACCGGTCATGGAACGACAGTCGCGGCGGCGGCACTTAAAATTGCGGGCGGACGGAGCCTCCTCATAGGGGGATTCTTCAAGGCGCAGGTGCTCCTCCTGCGTGCCCGGGAAACCAGGTGTTTCCGGTGCATGATGGTGGGGCACGTAGGAGTGCAGTGTGCAGAAGACACCGTGGGTGATCGGTGCTTCCGTTGCAGCCGGCCCAGTCACAAGTCCAATGCCTGTGACGCACCGCCTCGCTGTTATAGAGGGTCGGCAGCCGTTCCTGCGTCGCATCGAGGCCAAAGCCTCGTCCGTTGGCTGAAGGCAGCGGGGGTGTCGCTACTGCGCGCCCAGATGTGATAATTTTATGTTTGTTGATTACATAGTGTGCTAATTTAAAAAATGTTGACAGATACTTAATACTTTAAGTTAATGTTGACTTCGTAAAAGTATTTGTAATATTATCAGTCTCAAAAGCATGCATTGAGTTTTACAAGTAAGTAAATTCCCCAAAAAAATTGCTACATATATTTGTTGATTAATTTATTATATTTTGTACTACCTAATTAAGAAAAAAATGCCATGCTTAGATGACGATATTACCTACTCCAGCCATAAGTTTTGTTACAAATGAAAATGCATTTTTTTTTAAATGAAGTAATGTAATATTATTAAAATTTATACCTACATATTTATTAAAGTCTTAGCAAAAAATAAAAATATTTTTTATTCGAAATGGCCACCTTTGGCTTTTATACAGACCTTTAATCTGTTTGGCCACGAATCTATGGATTTATGCACTGTTTCCAAGGGAAATTTTGCCACTGCTTGCTCCAAAGATTTTTTAAGAGACTCAATGTCGCTGTGGTTTAGAGCAGGCCATGTCCTCTAAAACTGACCATAATTTGTAGTCTAAGGGGTTGAGGTCTGGACTAGATGAGGGCCAGTCTTCAGCTCTTATAAAGTCCGGAACGTTGGTTTCTAGCTTGGGCTTGGGTAGTTCGTGGCTTGTGACCAGGAGTAGAGTCCTGCTGGAAAGTCCACGGTATATTTTTATAAAGTGTATTGCTGAGAGGTTTCACAACATGATCCAAGACAGTATCTTGACCGACGGCTCCATACCCACTTTGTGCAAGGCGATCACAGCGATCCTATTTTCTTTAACACCCCATTCCATATTGTAATTCGATAATGAACAAGAAAAAATATGTGAAATGGCGCGAAATCGAAAGAAGTTTTTAAAATAATAAACGTGTTCAAAATTCAAAATAATTAAAAAGTTGAAAAAAAGAAAAGTATTAATGTACTTAACAGTATTGATGGTCAGACTATTTGATGATTATATTTTGTGTTAATTTCAAAAATGTGCCATGTATAAACAAGAATGTTATATTTCTTTGTTAATTATATTAAATTATACTCATAATAAAAGTTCCTATTTTTGTCCCGGTCTGAGTCCCCACACTTATGGCAACCCTAGCCTAAGTGTAAATAGTTCTAGTTCTTCTAATGTTAATTTTCTTTCTATTGTGAATAAATTTATAATTGTAATTTATTTATTATTCTAAAACTAAATAGATAAACGTAAGTAAGTAATTAGTTTCATTCATAAAAAGAGTTCATTATCCAAAAAAAAAAGAGTATTTTACTAAAAGACTGGCTGGTTACGTTTTAAACAATAATGTGATTGTAAAAGATTGCGTGTTTAAATACTCGTTCAAAAGTAAATCTGGTGCAGTGCAGACAACCGGACAAGCATTGCGTAACTGTGAAACTGTATATTTCCATAAAATTAAAACTTAAAGCATTTAACACGTCAACGGTTTCAGGAATGTGGTGTCAGTTTCAGACGAGACGTACAGTGATGATGTAATGAATTTGCTTACTTTTTAAATACTATTATCGTTCAAAAACCACACGAAAGGAAACATCTTTTATCTCTCAGGTCTTAGTACAAGCAGGGCTATGTCACTCGCCTAACAATCGCAAAAAATACGTGACGTCAGCGACAACTTGAAGTTGTAAGTCAGTAAGAGTTGTCTCTTGTTTGTGATATGGCATTAGAGTTGATATTCAGGCATTAACGTCATAATTATTGGTCAAATTATACTGGTACTTTCCTGTCAACCCTAACGTTCGAATTATATTCTATGTAAACAAAAGAATGTGCTTTAATTAACGTCGGAGTGCAAGTTCTGTATGTAAATACTATTCCCTATTCTGTGGTACAAGTAGCGACGAGACACGAGACTAACGTAATAGGTGGCAAGCCTATTGCAGTCGCCGGACACATTTATAATGGGTTATGTCCAAAATAGCCGAATGAATTTAATAAAAAGTAGCAACTATGTCGTAATTTTTAAATTGCTTGCGATGAAATGTTGATGAAAGGCAACAAAAATTTATGTACCAGCCGCTATGGTATAATACCTACAAAAAAATCTAGAATATTTTCAGATTTACTAATAAAAATATCAATGAAATCATGTCGTGTTCTTTTGAAAAGATTTTTTAGTTATTCTTTTGTTAATGGAGCATGTCTAGCGGTTACCGAACTGTTTATAGACTTGGAGCCTTTGACTGACAGACATACGTCACGTTATAAAGGTTGGAAATTTCTCAGAGCATGTTCCCAACACAGGTGAGAACGGTCAGTAAGTATGAAGTATCGGTTGTGGTTACTTCCGGAGATATCAGGTAGCATCATCATTCACCGAGCCTTTTCCCAACTCAGTTGGGGTCGGCTTTCCAGTCTAACTGCGATTCGGCTGAACTTCCATATTTTCCGTGAAGCGACTGCCATCTGACCTTCACAACCCATGGGCGATATCGAAGTTATGTAGTTAGACCGGTCGGATTTTTGATTTAGGGCTCCAACTACCCCTAACGACTGCCATAGATGTTTGTATGACCACCGGGACCGACGGCTTAACGTGCTCTCCGAGGCACGGAGGGGTCTCAATGTCTTAAGAAATGGTCACCCATCCTAAGACCGGTCTGAGTCGATGTTGCTTAACCTTTGCAATGTGTCAACATTGTCGGTTACCACTAGACCACGAGCCCCTCCAGGAGATTTCAGGTAGCAAAGGTGGGTAAAATGGCATCTCACTTACGTCATTTTCTTAAGCTTCATTTAAGGATATTTTCTTCTTAACAACAATTATTAACTACTCATACAATTTATGGGTACTTACATACATATTTAGTTATGTTTCCTACAAAACTGCTAAACGTACGAACCAGGTTATTTCTTTAACAGACGACGATATTATTGTAAGGTTTATAGTTCAACTCCAAACTTATCAATACGAATTAGACTTTTTTTTAAATTTCTGGTGTGCTTCAAGCTGTAATCCTCATAATATGAGGATTACAGCTTGTTTCAGATCAGCAGATTTTCGGTTTAAAGTTTATGCCAAAAAATAGTCGTGAAATAGTCGCATGAACTACAACAAATTTGAGCCGGTTTAATTTGAAAAAAAAAAAAAATTCGTTTGCCTTACATTTGTATGGATTACAGTCGTGTACAAAATTGGTAACTTCATATGATATTATTGTGAAATATTCCGCATTATATATAACATTACTTCCAATTAGACGTTTTCCATGCCAGCTGTTATAATTAAACAAAAAAAAACGAACATTTATAATTTGTATCCTTATTTATTACAATCGAAAGCTTGCAAATACGTACATAACTTGTATAAATCTCAGTACATATATGATTATATCACAGTTAGTTCAATGTGTTGGTGTTGGATTAGTATGTTTCTAGAAAATATCAAGATGGAAAGATGCATTGCAAGATGGCGCTGATAGGTTAAGTGCATTTTCTAAAATCACAAATTCTATAAACGAATCCGACACCAACAATATCAAACGAAAACTTTTTTTTTTCTAAATTAAACCAGCTCAAATTTATTGTAGTTCATACGACTATTTTTTGGCATAAACTTTAAACCGAAAATCGCAGGCGTTCCGGAGAAAGTCGAAGTTTTCAAATGTTCAAGCCATAATCCGCATCAGGCTACCTTTATATCTCTGGAACCTTTTAAGGACTATTTCTGAGATTTGGCATGTCGTTACAACTATTTCATGACTATTTTGTGGAACCCAAACTAATTCGATAGGCTTTACCGTATATGCTTGCACCAGATATGAGGATTACAGCTTGACGTTCAAGCCATAATCCTCACTAACTTATAGCTATAACGCCGAAACTATATTACGACTATTTTTTTTACATGTAGGTACGACTATTTATGACTATTTCATGACTATTTTTTAGCGTTGTCAAAATTCGTTTTCATTGAGATTTCAAATATGAGGATTACAGCTTGAAGCACAGTTTCTGCGAGACCGCGGCCATTCTTATGTCCATTGCTGCGGGTTTCTCTGGTATACACCAGAAGGTATTTCCAGTGCCGCCCGGCGGACTTTGGCCACCTGTGTGGCCTCTTTTCGGGGGACCGATTAGTCTACCTTAAGAAAAGGGTAAACAATCTTTAAGAAGTACCTACGTTTCTAGGAATTATGTAATTTGATTAGGCAATTACCTCAATAATATTCCGTAATCTTTGATGAAATGAATGAGTCAACAAACAGGTTGTATTTATTATCAATGTCAACAAAATACATAGGTACATACGGAATCTAAATTTAAAATTTGGAAGATAGGTACCTACAACGAATATTTAAATTTCGATTTATTTTATTTTTAATTTAATTTTGGCAATGAATGAATTGCCTCCAACAGTATAGACCAATTAATTTGAACTTCGAATACATAACAATTTATACAGAATTTCAATATGTGTAGTTCCAATTCACCTTGGTTTTAAATATCATTTAGCAATAACATTAATATTCTATTTAATCTGTTCGTTTTATACTTTTTTTTGTAATTTTTGGAGTTTACTCCTTAAGAATCGATTTTCATATATAAGGCGCCCGGTATGAGAAAAATCCGAGGGGTAAAACCTACTAACAAGTAACGAAAATCGTGTCACGTTTTTGGTGCGCACCTCTAGTGCGCAACTTTCTAATTTGTTATGGTTAGATACTCGTACTTAAGGAGTAAACTCCAGTCGTTGCTGTCGGAGCTGACACACACACTTTTTTTATTTATTAATTTCCACAAAGGCAAAGGCCTTCCTCATTTCATTACGAGGTGACGAATTAAAAAGAGAATGGATGCATTTATTTAAATGAATAATTTAAATTAATATTCATTATTGTTGGTACCTAAATAAAATATGACAGTACCTAATAACTTTTTAATTTGCAACTGATTTGCAGCAAATGTACGTTGTACGGTCAGCCAGCAAGTTATTATTATTGTTTCGAGTTCAATCACTTCAATTTCTTATCGAACTATGAATTATAATAGAAGTTAAAGTTAAGTACGATTACTCGTTTCTATTGAATTCTATGAGACGTATCGAGCCATTTTATAGCATCTACGGTATTGCAATATAACTTGAGTAGTAAATTGATATTATATCAAGATTTAAGGAAAAGGTTTTATTTAAATTTTCAGTCTTTTGTTTCATCCCTAATCCCGTAAAATGAAAGAAGAACTGTGTGAATTATATTTTGCATTTATTTTATTTAATAAAAGAAAATAAATGTTATAAATTTTTTCTCGGACCGCAAAGATTCTATAAGTGGTATGTAACATTTGTCCTCATCGATGGCATTTTGGTAAGAATTACTGAGTGGATATGAATTTTTAAAGTGCCCGGGAACGGCAATAGGCTTGCCCCCTATTACGTGGGACCAAATTACTGTCAATATAGAGGTGTGAAATACACCATTGCTCCCTCCTTACACCCCTCGGGAATATAGGCGTGATAATATGTAATAAAAATTACTTATCTTTTTGACTTTCAAAAAAATAGTATTAAATACTCTTATTTGAAATAAAAATATATTGATTGATACTACCTAGGAACCTACTCTGGGGGCTAACCTTAACTCATGTTTTTTTCTGGGGACTGCGGGTACCAGATCATGATCTCATCTTTACTTGTAGTTGAGGATAAACTGGGTACAGGAGTAGCCAGCGGGGCCCCTTTATTTGATACTAAGTGGCTGATCGCCGCAGCTCCGCCCGCGTGATTTAGTTTACTCGATCCCGCTTCCCGTGGGAACACATTACCGGGATAAAAATTAGCCTGTTACTCAGGTTGAATGTAGCTTTCCAATGGTGATAGAATTTTTGAAATCGGCACAGTAGTTTTTGAGTTTATTCATTACACACATACACACAAAAATACCAATCTTTCCTCTTAGTGTAGATTATTTAATTGTAGCTGGTTCAATGAGATCCGCTTGCTTAGTTCGGAAACACTGTCGAGGAATAATAATTTTAGCCACAAAAAGCCGTCTTCAAATAACGAACGAACAAGATTTTAATTAAAAAACTATTCACTCAGTCGCAAGTTATGAAGTAGGTATGATACGATCGAATTAAGAATCTTTTTTTGAAGTGGGTCAAAAAGTGGTAGTCCATATGTCTCTCGATGACAATGTAGCTATATACCTATTAAACGACCTATGGCGAATTAAACTTATTTTCTTTCTTTCTTTGTATTAGTGACAGAATTTTCAAAACCGTTTAGGTTGTTCGCGTTAGTGATTTGAGTCGAGTCCTTTGACCTGATTGCAATTCGGCGTATACCAACGCTATGCACGATTTCTGAATTAAAATTTGATTACAGATGTCTAGTTAAAAATATCTAGTTACAAATTAAAATTATCTTCTAAAAATATTCACATAAATGCTACTCACTCGTCAGTTATAGTTATTAGCAATTAGTTTGGCTCACATATTTTTGACTATTCATGTCAAGGCAAATTAACATTGAATCAAAATTTCATGTCAATTAACACTTTCACGAAGTTCGAACAATATTATTTATACTTAATATTCTACTATTATGTTGTATAAAGCTGTAGTTATCTTGTTGTCTGCGGTTCGTGCATGCGCAATGGGATCGCTTACCGGAGCTTGCAGCTATGTAACCTAACATACATAACAGCTGATTATTGATAAACACTTCCTCTTATTATAATTACATGTAAATATATACACGAAGTCTTTATTACAAACATACCTTTGATGGTGTTGTATCAGGCTGCATATAATAAAATAGGAAAAACATCCACATAGCGCCAATAAGGAACAAGATTTTGATGTTTCGTCGCATTTTGGCAGCGTTCTATAGAAAACTTTTTAAAATTTAAAAAAATGGAACGTTTTATTATAACACTGAACAGTTTTCACTGGAGTTTTCTTTCGGGCGCGTTCGATATTCGCGACGCGTTTGTTTTAATTTGGCGACGACGGTACGCGGCGCGCGCGGCCGCGCTCTTTGGTGCGGCTTGCGGACTGAACCCAGTTCACTCGGTAATACAGATAGCTGCCGGTCATGCGCGTATCGGTCCTCGACACCACATTTGAAAATAGAACTCGCAGTTTGACCGGCATCGACTTACTGCGCGTGCGGTGGTCGGTGGTCCTGTTACTGCATTGTTCTTGGTCAGTGTCTAGACGTCATTCAGCCAGTAACACCTATCTAAATAGCTACCTACGTGAGAGGCATAGGATATTACCTACCTATCGACGGCAACAATTAGTTATTTTATTTACCTAGTGAATTTTTTTCCATAAAAAAAAACTTTTTTTTCTGTGTATATTTTGTCGCGTAAATAAAGACATCTACTTAAACATTTTTTTACAAAGTAACGAATAAGAAGCATACATCTTCAGTTATCTGTGTAATAAAGTTATGTGACCACTTCATTTCCATATTACAAGAATATAAGTTTAAAAACATTGATATTGCCAAAACGCTAATTTAAATTATCAAAATTAGACGTAGAAACGAACATTTACTGAATCTAAAAGGACCTTTACAGAGTAGAAAAGACATTTCATTTACCGTATTAGGAAGATTACAATACAAATTCGTTAAATTATTTTTATATTCAAATGCTAAAATTATTTAAGTACACATTGACTAAAAATACTGGCAAATTGTGGGTGAATAGTGCACCTCTGCCTACCTCTCGGATATAGCCGTGATATGTGAGTGCGCGAGTGTGTGTGTGTGTGTGTGCACGTGGAAATACATTTTTTACCTACCATTATTATTGTAATAAAAAATAAGATCCAATTAAAATTGATTTTAACCTATTTTTAAATAAGTATCTATTACTCGCACCGAGGTTACCGTAAAAACCTAAAAATTATGCTTTTTGTAATTTTTCTGTGCTATAAGACAAATTAAATTTGGTACGAAGCAACGTACCAAATTTCAAGATTGAGCACGGCTGTATCTATTGAATTCGTTGGCTTACAAGTTTGTAGTAAAAGTTAAAAGTCCTACCTATTTGATAAGAATTTCATCTTGATATCTTCACGCGTTCCTAAGAAAAAGGGTGATCCTATAAATAAGGAGTCCGTTTATTTCCTTTTAAGGTACGGAACCCTAAAAATGTAATAGTTGGATGGCACCAATTTTAATTAGATATATTGCCTGACAGTAGACAGATCCTGAGGCCAAGACTTTGAAATCAATGTTTTTACTTTTTTTTTTCTTGTAACATTTTTTTGGACATTCTCACACTACGTCATCTAGCCCAAATTAAGCTAATATAAGCTTGTGCTATGGGATCTAGACGACAGATAAACATACTTATACATTTCGAAATACATACATATTTTACATAGAAAATACTCAAACTCCGAAACAAACAGTTGTGGATCACACAAATAATTTGATTCGACCCGGAATCGTACTTGGGACCTTAGGGACGGCAGTTGCATACTCATACCACTGCGCCACCGAGGCAGTCATAATGTCATTGTGTCCATGCTTAGGTCTCACAGGTGGCGAGTCTGCTGCTAAGCGGGGGCTATTACGTTTCCCAAACCCCGCAATCAGCGGCTGCAAGCTTGCAAGTGCCAGTTGGCTTGATACCCTAAGGTCTTGGTGGCACCCCTGATCTTATCTTCCTGTCTTGCAAAAAGACCAGGAAATTAGATACTAACCATTAACCGACGAACCTTTTATTTTCATTGCCGGGCTTCTCTAGTGCACATCCGGAGGTATTTCCAGTGGCACTAGAGGTTACTGACGAACCTGAAACGACGATAATCTACCTGAGTTTCTTGCTGGTATCTTCTCAGGAGAACCAACTCTCCGAACCGAAAGAATCATTTTGAAATGGTTATTTATGTACTTAAATTAGTATTTTTATAATGTTGCTTGACATAAAATTGTAAAATTTTGACATTCATATGTGCTCTTTATGTGACTAAACTGAATAAACGAAATTGATTCTTTGAAATTGATACTTTGATCCGGAAAGCTGAGGAAGTGAAGCCAAATACTAATGCCAAAATCGTACCCAGTGGAAGGAAATCTGTGATATCTGCTTACCCCAGTTGGAAAGAAGTGCGATTGCTCGTACCTACATGATAGAAGAGTACAGGTATAGCAGAGTTTTTACAAACAGTTTTCCACAATAATGTTTTGTAGAGTCCCATTTTTTTTGTATCTATAATATATATTTTGTATTGTATTTTTGTATAAAAGTCCGAGACGCTCAGTACTCTAATTGGCTGGCACGTAAGATTTTATTGCCTTTCATTAACATTTCATCGCAAGGCAACGGGTTTACAATTTTTTTTTTTTTTTTGAAATTACTATAGTTGCTACTTTTTATTTTTCGGCCATTTTGGACATAACCCATTATATGTGTGCCCGGTGACGGCAATATACGTGTATAAAATACGTGGGACTAAAAATACTGGCAATTTTCTGCTCAATATTTTGTATCTTTGACACGTAATTTTCCCCAGTCACGATTTTCAGAGAGAAATTCTTGGCGTTAATCCACCTTTGTTTATGTAAAGCAGTTTCGTTTATTTTTAAATGCACCATTTGCATTTATCTACTATAGGAAATAACATTACAAGGAGGAAAGGTTTAATTATTTGTTTCTTTGTCACTAGTACGGTGTCTTGCGCGGTGCTTCGCGCCGCACCACGCCATAGGTTTTGGCCTATAACTTTTGACCCCTTAGGGCTAGGTCAGATTTTCGATTTTTTGGCTTGCCACCAGATCGAGGGCTATTCATAGAGGGGTCAACCATCATTGGAGCATAAGCAGTTCTCGAGAGCGAAGTCTTAAATATATTTAAATTCTGGTATGCCAGCCAATCAAAGTACGTTAGGTGGGCCGATACACTCTCAGACGCGTATAGGTTGGAGAGTGGGGTAAGGCAAGGGAGGTTAACCTCTCCCACGCTCTTCAACATTATATTATTATATAAATGACCTAATTGTGGGTCTGAGCAGTATGCGTGTCGGTTGTCGAATTGACGGCGTAAGTATCAATAGCATATGCTACGCAGATGACATGGTGCTGCTCAGTCCAACAATTGGGGGTCTGGTGAGAATGTTGAATGCGTGTGAGGTCTATGCTGCGGAGCATGGGCTTACCTATAATGTAAAAAAGACGGAATACATGGTCTTTAAGGCCGCAGGTAAGTGTCCTGATATTACAAATAATATTACCGTAAATGGCGTGAGCATCAAACGTGTAAGCACGTTTAAATATTTGGGACACATCATTGCCGACGACCTTAAAGATGATTGTGATATTGAAAGGGAGCGCAGGGTTCTGGCGATTAGAGGTAATATGTAGGCTCGCAGATTTACTGGCTGCTCCGAGGAAGTGAAAATCACGCTTTTTAAAGCCTATTGCCAAAATGTGTACTCGGGGAATCTGTGGGTGCTAAAAGATCGCTGGACACCCTGCGTATCCAATATAACAATATCTTCAGGATGTTGTTGGGACTGTCCCGTTTCTGTAGTGCATCGGGGATGTTTGCTGAATATCAAACTGATGGCTTTGCAGCCAACATTCGCAAAAAAACCACATCCATGATCCGCAGAATACGTTCCAGTCGCAACAGCATCCTGATGACCCTAGCGGATCGATACACGTCACCGCTCTGGAAGTGTTTCGTAAGGAGAGTGATTACTGAGGGGAATACACTCCAGTAGTTACTCTCTTTATACCTATTTTATTTTGTTTTTTATTGTTTTTTTAATTTTGTTGTTTTATTTTTCGATTGTTAGTTATATTTTATTTCTTTTGTTTTAAATTAAGTTTCTTTTGGTGTATTTTTTTTTAAAATATGGATCTTTGTTATCCGAAATAAACAATTTTTGTTTTATTTTTTTTTTTTTTTATTTAAGGGGGATATTCCCCATTTCTATATATAGATAGATAGATGTTTCATATTTTTTCAAACGACTTCCAAAAAAAAGGTATTCTTCCACAATTTTTTTTTAATGTTTTTTTTTATCTTTGGACTGGATGAATCTTTTTGATTTTAAACGAATGCTACTACTTCCCAAGTGGTCCCATTTCAATTTGGTCCCATTACGACAATTATTTTCACAGATGATGTATTTTTGCTGCCGCTATAACGACAAAAACCATTTCAGACCCATCTCTATTCTACCGTTCCTGTCCAAAGTGCTCGAGGCTTGTGTATACAGACAGCTTGCAAGTTTTGTTTTACGTAATAACATTCTTAACCCTCTGCAATCGGGTTTCAGACCCGGTCATAGCACTACGACGGCCTTACTTAAAGTGACTGATGATATAAGGAATGGCGTGGAGAACGGAAATGTCACCATCGTTGTTCTTGTTGATTTTTCCAATGCCTTCAACGTCATCAGTCACAATATCCTCCTGTCAATCCTTTCCCACCTTCAAATCTCATCTGATGCGCTAGGTTGGTTCTCTTCTTATCTTCAAGGACGCCAGCAATCGGTTCGCATTGATGAAAAGTTCTCGAATTGGTGTGATATTGATGCTGGCGTTCCTCAAGGCGGAATACTGTCTCCTCTACTTTTTTCATTATTTATAAATTTCTTAACACACGAACTTCGTAGTGCGTATCATCTGTATGCTGACGATCTTCAATTATAAACTCAGGCTAGGGTGGATGGTCTGTCTGCGGCAATTGGCGAGGTTAATCGTGATCTGGAGAACATTAAGGATTGGTCTGAAAGGTTTGGGTTGTCCGTTAATCCGGGCAAGTGCCAGGCCATCATTATCGGATCATCGCGTAGGGTCAATCAGGATCTTATTCTCACGCTCCCACCCATTTATTACAATGGTATTGTTATACCTATCAGTAGTGACGTGAAGGATTTAGGCTTGCGTATCGACTCAACCCTCAGTTGGAGTGCGCAGGTAGCTTATGTCGACCAGAGGGTTACAGGGATGTTAAGGTCATTGTATCCTCTGAGAACGCTTTTACCGACCAAGACCAAGATAACGCTTGTGCACACTTTAGTACTTCCTGTCATTGATTATGGTGGTGTGTGTTACTTCGACCTGAATGCAGATCTCCTCAATAAACTTGACCGTCTTCTAAACAATTGCATTCGATTCGTTCATAATCTTCGCAAGTTCGATCATGTTTCTGGCTTCCGTTCCGAACTGCAGTGGTTACCCATACGTCAGCGGCGTAGCTGTCGTGCACTGATGATACTTTATACCATTTTACATTCTCCTACCACCCCTTCTTAGTTGTCTTCCAACGTCCAGTATCTATGCTCTAACCACAATCGCAACTTGTGCTCTGCTGACAATCAGCTTCTTTTGTGCCCCAGTCACACATCTAGTCTTGTCCACTCTTCGTTCTATGTTCAATCTGTCCTTCTTTGGAACGCCCTTCCTCTAGATATCAGAATGTCCACTAACCGTTATATTTATAAAAGAAAAGTTCGTCAGCACTATCTTAACCTACTGACAGAGTCGTCTCAGTAACTTCCTAGTAAGTGGTCGTTATTATCTGTGTGTGTGTATGTTTACTGTTCAGTAGGTATATAATGTTATGTATGTGTAGTATGCATATGTATGTGGGTATTCTTATAGTTATGTCTATCTATTTCATATTACTATTAATGTTATGTGTAGTTTATTTGGGTATATATGTATATATTTATGTAAGTAAGTCTTTTAGTTTCTATAGTCAAGTGTACCTTATAGGTATGCACCTACTCAGTCGATTCTCTGCATCACCCTAAGGTTGGCTGGTAGAGAATGCCTTTGGCATTAAGTTCGCCTTTGTACATATTCTTGTGCATAAAGATTAAATAAATAAATAAATAAATACTAAAAAAACAGAATAAAATAAATATTTAAGGTGGTTCGATACAACAAACGTGATTTTTTTTTGATGTTTTGGTACGAAACCCTTTGTGCAAGGACTTGTTTTTTGTATGAGTATGTTCACGTGAGAAGTGATCGGGATTCGAAATCATTTCGACAGATGCAGACTCCTCGGGCCGCGGAACAAAAAAAAAAGGCCCGAAGTCTACCAGGTTACGGCCACTTATTTAATACCATAGAGGTTCCAAGTGGGTCTCACTCAAGTCTCACTCAACTTAGACTGTTCAACAAGTTGCCATATTTTCATTTTTTATTGATCACTTGACACTGAGTGGCGACAAATCTTAAGTCAACATTGACTATTATTTGTAGAGAGATTTGAATTTTACGAATTTACCTTTACTATTAACTGAATAAAAGATTAACACATTGAACTAAACCAAATGAAGTTGTAAGTTGTTTATTATGTAACAGTTGTAGTTATTAAGTACCTGACGTAAATTTATTCTATTTTTTGATAATATAATAATTTTAATCTTTTAATTTTATTCTTTTTCTGATTTCATAATTTTATTCTGTTAATTACTTTTATTCTATTTTGATATAATAATTTTATTCTATTAATAAATTTTATTACATAGACTTATTTTTTCTATTATGAATAATTAATGACATGTATTATTTATTTATCATTATGTGACATTTCGATACAATGTGAATGTGAAACAGTCAAGGACATCAAACTCAAAAAGGTTTATAAAATAACACTTATTAACGTCAGCACATAAGAATGTATATTTATGGAGCCAATGAGAAAAGAAACTGCAATAAAAACTCCCGGCCATTCTTTTTCAATCATCAGTAACTATATTCATAGTAGGTATACGCACAACGTATCCAGCAAGATGCTGCAACTAATATAGATAATTTCAATGTGCCTAAATATTTAATAAATGTCACCCCCCCCACCTGCCAAACACGGAACGAACCCTGGTTAACACTATTAACAATAGTGATGTAGTAGAAGCATCAACCCAAAAAAGGATAACAAGAGGGCAAGGGGACTATGTTACCAGGCATGAACCAAGCCTAGACGGAAAAAAAATTGTATCCCATTCCAGGACCCCCTCGTGAATGAGGTCAACCGTCTCAGGTGTTGGCCACAACAGTACATCTCATCTCCCCTTCAGTATATCTCTGTCGTGGGAGCATGTACTGCTGGAACGAATTCCTGCCCTTCAGAAAATGAATGTATTAAAAAAAACACGTCAAAAATTTACACAACAACTAACTTCAAATTGCCGATATGGGACCAAATCTCAACTTTCTAAACAAAATAACACGGTTCATGAAACACAGACTGGCGACGACAGACGGACGGACGGACAGCGGGGTCTTAGTAATTTGGGTACGGGACTCTAAAAACACAATTACTATAACTAGCTCTATTTTTCTCCATGAGATTCTGGTGGAGTTGGGACCGCTGGTCCTCGATTTATCGAGACGCAGGTTTAAGTCAGATACTGTTTAAAACAGAATTTACGGACGGACAGACGGACGGATATGACGTAGTAGTATCTACATAATTATAGGTACTTATTATTTAGCTAGCTATGTCAGTGACGACAAAATCGATCAAGATATTCAACCAATGATACATACAATCATAAATCACGCCTCTTTTCTACTTTTTTTTTAGTCCGCGCAGACGCGTCCGCTCTTACGTCCCATTGCCGGGCGTCTCTGGTATTTCCAGTGGCCTCTTTCCCACTGGGGTAGACATAAATCATAGATTTCCACTTGTTACGACCTTGGTAATTCCTGGTTTTACCTACTTCTTTAACTTCTTCTTCTTAACTTTCAAATATTACTGTCTTCATTGGTGATAGTAGGCGTGTATAGAGGAAACTTATCTATTTCAAAACTCGATAGCAATTTAATATATAAAATTCTCGTGTCGCGGTGTTTGTAGTTAAACTCCACCGAAACGGCTTGACCGATTCTCATGAAATTTTGGGTGCATATTGGGTAGGTCTGAGAATCGGACAACATCTATTTTGCATCCCTCTAAATGTTAAGGGTAGTCCCTAAATTTTTATTTTTATTTTTAGATAATTTTAATTGTTTTAATTTTTTTATAATACAGCATTAGAAAATACATACAACCCTGAATTTTCAACCCTCTACGATCAATCTCCCGTGGTCACGACAGTTCTTATGAAAAAAAAAATGCGTTACGAAGTTCGCCGGGACAGCTAGTAATCTATAAAACTTTTAGGTGAGGTAAATAGAAGTGAAATCCGAAATGAAAAAGAAAGAAATTTCTCGGAGGGTTCGGTATAAATTTGTTTTTGGGACGCTTTTGTCCCAGGACGGCTGAGTGGCTATGTAGTTCACGTAATATGAAGTTGCTAGTGTCACTTTGTTATTTATGAAGTAAAACTCCGTTAGGTACACTTGACTTGGGAAGCAAGCTGGTGTATGCGTGACGAGAGCGTTACGAAAAGTGTGATCGGGCCAGGCAGACGAAAGTTGAGAGGAACCTCTAAGTTACTGAAGAGAGAATGAGAGAGAGATTTACCTACGTTTCGTATATTACTGTAGGGGCAAGAGAGAAGTGTGAGCACACATTTTCTTTCTTTTTTTTTACAACAAGTTTTACTTTAGTCGTGTGGTCTAGACACACTCCATCTTTGTATAAAACAATGATCATGGATCATAGATAATCAAAATAAAAGTAGGTACCCATATACAATTAGGAACATAATAATATATTAAAACACAACTGAAAGAGCTTCGAATTCAATCGTTTGAACTTAGAATATCTATCTATCTATCTATATATAGAAATGGTGAATGTAATTTTTATCCTCCCTTAGCTCTCGAGAACTGCTTATGCTCCAATGATGGTTGACCCCTCTATGGACAGCCCTCGATCTGGAGGCAAGCCCAAAAATCTAAAATTTGACCTAGCCCTAAGGGGTCAAAAGTTATAGGCCAAAACTTATGGCGTGGTGCGGCGCAAAGCACCGCCCAAGACACCGTACTAGTAGGTATTTACAGAACCAGCTTATGCTAGAACCTTTCTAATAGCGACATCTGTTGTTAAGTTTAATAAGCGTTATCACTAAGACTAGGTACGCCTGCTGCGCATGTACATTTAGTACCGTGTTTGTTACACAGATGGCGGTTATAAGTTAATTGCATAAATTGCTTTGAATTTTCTAAATTAAAAGCACTGGCCGACTTAAAAAAACGTAGGTTAGTTACTGTATACTTTTGGTCCCATAAAAAGTTGAACAACACTGATAGGCAAACTTATTGACATAACTTTTCCAGGGCCGGATTGACACTTGATTGATAATAATGGTCATCGGGCATATATATGATAAAGCGACTAATAAAAATTTTAGTTATGAATTTTTGAAAATTTTACCCTTTAATTTTATCTCTGTTTGTTCAGTAGTATTTATGTTTATTTTATGTAGGTATATCTCTATATTTCTCCATATTCAGTTCATTTCTGTACCTGTACCTGTATCTTTCTTTTAATCATACGCCAATATTTATCCACTTTTTATTTCACTTCTGTCTACTTATGTCCATCCTAAGGTTGCCTTTGAGAGATCACTCTTGGTGATAAGGCCGCCATTTGTAACATACTAAATTGATAACAAGTTCTGTATATTTATTGCATTGTATTGGTGTAAAATAAAGCATATTCTATTCTATTTTATTCCCTTTACATGCTATTTTCCAAGTAAATAAAATAAATAGAGAAAAGAGTTTGACTCGCACTTGGTCGATTTTTTTAAATACTTTTACTTTTTTTAAATAATGTTTACACTTCTCCAGCCCTAAGATCATGGTATTGGCAGTGTTGATCCAACCAAATATATTGCAAGAAAATTGGTTTTGTGCGTTATCATTAGTTTCAGGTTACTGTTGGAGAGCCTTTGCTTAGTGCTATACCTATTTAGGACCCGAGTGATTATGTATAAATAGTGTTTTAATAAAGACCGTTTATAATCAAGCTCACAAACTTATGGTTCCCATTTCACACCACTCTCTTGATCTCAAGAGAACAGAAGAAAAATAATCCCAAAGAAATTTCCTTAAAAAATTACGAGGATTTTTTATTAACGTATGATATAAAAGCTGGTAGGTAAGTCTGGTAGCGTCCAGCGAAAAAAACAACTTTTCAATCATCATAAAATGTTAAAAATGAAACCAAATAAAAACAACAATACGAAACCATTAACAAACGCACCAAACCTCTAGACTTTTCCCGCTTTTTCCCATCACTCAGCCGTTCTGTCATCCCGACAGAGTCCGCGCGGTATCCGTCGGGAGCGCGCGTCCCCTAGCGCGGTAATCGATCAGTCAGTTACGAACTTACTTTCGAAGTTTGAATTTCGCTCGTTTCGAATTTGGAATATAATTTTTTTTTGTTATTGGTGTAGTGTTGTTTTTTGTTGTTGTGTTTTGGACGTACGATAAAGGTGAGAGCATACTTACTTTTAGTAATTTATGTAACCTTTACTAGCCATGGTATGAAGTACTTTTATTAAACTTCAAATACCCGGTACAAATAACCGTTTTAAGTTTCATAATATTGTTGGTCCGATGATGATTCAAAATGTGGAATTAATAGTAGTAGGTAATAGTAATTAATAGTAAATAGTAAAGCATAAAATAAAGATACGAGTAATAACACCGCGAAACAAAAACTACGTTCCTCCGTAACAGGTTTCATTCTTTATAAACTTAAGACACACGGGTCTTTCACGCGATTATTAAGATATATACACACCTCTTTATTAGCCGAAGTTTCGACCCTGTTACAAGAGCCGTGGTCACGGGTGGACTGGCTTCAGCTCATCGTCATCTTCGTGAAGTGCGGGTTTGTTCAACTACCGTCACTTCGTCGTCACTAAATATTGTGTTCGGAGAAACGTCGGAAAATAAAGAGGTATGTATATATCTCAGTAATCGCGTAAAAGACGTGTACAAAACGCGAAAGTTTAACAAAAGGTTTCATTCTTGTTTTATTCATCATTATTGTTTTAATTAGGATTGTGCGGATAAATATCACAGTAATAGCAGTAAGCTTTCTGAGCTTAAGGGTAAATGCAAAAGTGTTTTACGTGTCATTAAAAAATAAAACTGCTCTGCTGGTGATACTCCTGACAAGTGAAGTGGACACATACAGACGGCACTTGCAACTGCAGTCTTGCTGCAAAATTGCAATTTCAATCAGAACGCGTAGTTTCTTTGAAATTGCAATTTCAAAGAAATTACGCGTTGACGTTGCAGTCACAGAAAATATATTTTCTGTAGTTAACATAGAGCCCATGGTATAACACACCGACTGCAATCGGACTGCACGGTTGGTTTGCAGTAGCGTATGTCTAGTTTTCAGTTTTATTTCAGCGTTTGACTGTCTAGAGTCTTTAAAAAAGAATACTTTCGAATTTATAATCATATTGAATTCGAAATTCAAACTCCCCATCTTTCTACGATAACCCCTCGACTGATCCCTTAGTCAAAGGTCATAGTTAATATGCTCAAATTGCATCGTCTGGCTATCAACAATGCGGTAAATTCACTTTGTGCTTCGAGCGATAAGAAGCTCATATTTTTTTTATTATTCATGAATGAATGTTAAATGATATCTAAGTAAATTAATGGGTGCCTGTTTATATTTATGTCGACGTATTGAATGAATGGAGGGCTCTTAAAATTTAATCTGAACCAAACTTGGAAATCAGAAGAGAAAATAGACACTAGTCTCTCTCAGTGAGACGTAATTTCCCGATTCCACAAGTTCCCGTTTCTTTTTTTTTTAGGTTCCTGATAAATAGTTTCTTCGATTCTGATTACCATAGGCTCACAGCCCCAGTGCGATAAAGCAGAATAGCTGCCTCCGTACTCTGCAATGAAATTATAAGATAGAACTATGATGAACGTTTGGAACGTTTGAGAAAAGTCTCATATTCCAATAAGGACGGCCATGTGGGTTGCCTTCACTCACCGACGCGAGATAAAACTCGAACCCAAAGATGCGGGGTAAAACCCGACCACCACGCAGCGGCCACACAGGTGGCTAAGGCCACCGGACGTATCTGGAAATGATTTTAGTGCTTACCAGATGCGTTCAGCAATGGACGCAGGTGCGGATGCGGCGTAGGCCGCGGATTAAAAAAAAATAGGTTATAATATGAACAGAGTGAACAATCGCACAACTAAAGACTTTTGTAGACAAGTTTCAGTAGAGTGTAAGATGTAGGCTATCTTCACTAAATACTTACCATTAAGTGCCAAATTAATTTTGTCGGATTATAGTATGCGAAAGTTGACTGCCTGCTTACATCGTCATTAATAATATAACAATACCAGAAGCCACTTGTGGTGCCTTGCTTGCCGTTATCTAGTCACAAAATACAACTGTCCAAGAACATGAGCTTCAAAGAAATTAAAGTCTCAATACACTGCACCAAAATCCTTTAAATAATTCAATGGAAAGTAAAGTGGTTGCAACTCCCCCGTGCGGTTACCACGTGCACTGTACCCTTGTACTCTAACATAAACAATTTTATGTCAGATGCATAAAAATATCGACACTCAATATAATACAACTACGTCCCTCTCTAGTGATCGAACACCTTCGATTTTTAAACAACGTTCTTAACACCTATTAAATTTAAGACATTAATTTAAGACCTTATTAAAGGGGGATGACCACTGCCCATAGGCACTTTGGCCATGGGGTGCCCACAGCAAAAAGTATACCATACCACCATTGAATTACAATTGTAATATTTTAAATAAAACTTCGAGTATAGAAAATAATGCAGTTTTTATTTTTCACAGAAATACACACTTACAATCGATTTTAACTGCTGCTGCACATGATTTTAAAACTCAAACTACATACTCAACTACATGTTGTTGTACTGATGGTACCAAATATAATATTTAAGTTCTCTTTAAGTATGGCTACTTTTATATTTTCATTTTCTATTAATTTATCATTCACTGAGCCTTTTCCAAACGCAGGTGAGGTCGGCTTTCCAGATTATCATCATTTTCTATTAATTATTCGTAGATTATTAAAATATCATCTAAAAATCTTGCAGAAGGAGATATATTAATTTTATGCCGTGCCCACCCTAAATACCACACATATAACAGTCATAACATGGGCACAGCATCCCACTGTTCGACGACTAACAATGCAGTTGCAACAATACTGTTGCATAGCAGTATGACCAGTCTCATTATCACTTACCAATATGTAGACAAAATATATTTTACTGCTTATATGGCGACTAGCAATTCTTGCTCTAATTAATAAGTAGTTAGGACCGAAGCTTAAACCTTCCTCTATAATCATGGCAAACTTCAATTTGGTAACTACCATTAGCACGAGTGTGCTCATCATAATAGGAGCGTGCTTGTTTTATTTGGTAGGTTCGAGGAATATGGGAATCTTCGGATTGTACAGGTGCACTTACTGAGATGAATTCCTGCTCAGTACAATCTGATGTTGCTCGGTCAGTCCTTCACCAGCAGTTGTGACCGGAACTATAACAATAAGCAAAGGTGAAGTTGTGGTTCAATATGCTTTTGGCATATTAATATATTTGTAACATCAGTATAAAGTGTGTGGGAGTATGAGGCTCCAGCAAGACCTTTGGAGTGAAGTAAATATCACCTCTAAGCCATTATATACTGTAATATATACTGATTGATGGTTGAGACTCTGGTGTGGACTTTTGTCTTGAGGTTGGGAACATAACCGTATAAGTTAA
The DNA here is from genome assembly GCA_963556515.1 of Nudaria mundana. Classification (NCBI taxonomy): domain Eukaryota; kingdom Metazoa; phylum Arthropoda; class Insecta; order Lepidoptera; family Erebidae; genus Nudaria; species Nudaria mundana. Next base: position 20,538,332 of record OY748293.1, read on the forward strand.
ACCAATAGGAGGCGAAAGACCACCATAGAAAATGTAAAATCAATTCTTAATATTGTGTTACCTCAAGTGGTGAGATCTGACGGGCTACAGCCTCTCTTATCCGGTTTACGTGTGGAGACTCAGACTGGAGAGTGTGCTCTAATCCTCAAAACTGATCTGCCACAGCTGATGCACACATGCCCATGACCAATTATAGGTATATCCTGACTGGTTGGATTACGTATATGATTCCATGCGGGGATGTCCAACATGAATGACATACTACCACGCGGTCTCTTGATACCTGTATCTGAAATAAAAAAAGAAATACGTCATTAGTGAGAGAGAACTGAGATCAATAACTATATTTCTTCTAGACTGAGACTCAAATACATTAAAACATAAACATAAACGCCTACCTGATGCCGCTGTCGCTGTATGAGATCTCGATCTCGAACTTCTCTATTTTCAATATTCTCTATTTATATTTTCAATATTCTCTATTTCTAAAACATGTCTACGTTGTCGGTTAATGTTTAAACCACAATTAATGCACCGTAAATGCCCTCTTGGCACTGTAGCTCCAGAAAATTGTGAAGAACTAGAGCCTGGGTTATTATCAGAATATACAGATGCGAGGTCATCGTTCAAAGCCGATAATGTCGTGTCCAAATTCGTGCCGGGGTTATCGTGAGAAGAAGCAGCGGATTCCATGTTAAAGCCGTAGTCGTCAGGGTTAGATGTATCGTCGTGGACCAGTTATGATGCTTATTCCTTAATAAAAGATTTATAAAAGTGAAACGCTAGCGTACAGTATTTGAAGTTTGAAAATCTTCTGACAGTTTATTTTCTAACTTACATGTGGATGTTGCAACATACAAAATAAAACATTTGCAAATCGATTTCACACACATTGCTCTATTAATCGATTCATTGGTAATATTTACAAAATATTTATATAACTGTAAAAGGGACATTTACTTTTATTTCCTATTTTATGTATTGATTTTTTAACTACTCTAAGACTACCTCGGTGGCACAATGGTACTATGTACGGACTGCCACGCTCGAGGTCTCGGGTTCGATTCCCGGGTCTGGTGGATAATGTATATAATTTAGAATTTTACCCAGACAATTATCCCAGAGTCTGGAACTTGTGCCCGATAAATGGCAATAGGCTCGCCCCCTATTACATGGGACCTAACATAGCTGGCGAGATGTGGGTGTGGTGTGTTTGCACACCTCTGCCTACCCCTTCAGGGAAAAAGGCATGATGCTATGTATAAAATAAAATAATCGAAATCATGTACATTTCTCAGTTAATAGAATGATTAAAAATGGTACTCAATATTAAAAACATTTTCATTTTCCTATTTTATTTATTGATTTATAATCAATAATGCTTAATTACAAATATAATCGAAATGTAGTTTATTGCCGATTTTAGAATCGGGTAACATTACATCCATGCCATTACGATTTGTAAAAAGTAAACAGGAAATCGTGACGGTACTTTAATATTTTGGAACATTGCTCCTAAGTTATGCTGGTATACGAATATCTTGATTCGTAATTAAAAATAACGGCGGTTTTTTTGCTATTTAGCATATTCTTGGGCGTAGAATGGCCAGAATTTGACATCCCCCTTTAAGACAAAAAGGTAGACTAGTTAGGAACACTACCGTACATACCTTTTTTTTTTTATTCCGCGGCCCGAGGTCGCGGCCTCTAACGTCCGTAGCCGGGGGTCTCTGTTTACAAGCATACCGTACACACCTACCTAATAATTTGTTCCTCTCGGGTATGGAGTATGAAACGTGTGACCAACCTTATTAAACAGTGACCAAACTTAAAAAACCAATTTATATCTAATATTGACTGTGTCATAAAAAGGATATAGAAACATCAAACAAAATCTGTTTGTAATGAACCCTTTGTAGTCCTTCCTATGCGTATTATTCTTTTTTCGAATCTCAATAAGAAAATATCCATTAGGCGTATCACCTCAAGGTCGACTGGCTTATAATAATAGCGTACTAGCGGTATTGCCGTGGGGCAGTGAATGCATTCATCTCCCCCGCACTAACTCACAATGTACCATGTGTACTACCCCTAACCGTTCGAAAGATAAACAACTAAGCATTAGAGATGTTCGTATAAATTATCGATACTTTCAGGTAACGAATCGAAATGATAATTATGGAACAATCATACATGTAGGTTACATACTGTTGCACCAAAACTGTGTACTTAGGTGGTACAGGCCCATCTTTCCCATTGAGCACAATGGGCACTTGCCCAGGGCCCCGCGATGGTTAGGGGCCCCCTACTTCCTGCGAAAAACTTTAAAATTTCAAACATCTCCCTGAAAATGTCTTCCAGCTCTCTCTCTATTGAAAGTTTTATTATAATTTGAATTAGGTATGTAGTGTAGTGTATAGGTAATTGTAATCTGCTTGCCTGTATAGGTAGAACATTCGAGCTTTTATATCCTGTGGCATCTTGGAGATAATAGGTATATTACGTACTTGTGTTCTAAGATTAAATAAATAAATATGAATAATGGTCACAACACAAAAAAAAGTAATTAAATTTTTTTAAATATTTGACGCCAAAAAAACCTTATATACCTTTTTTTTTTTTAATATTTGGTTCGCCAAATTGACGCCGCCCGCCTGGTGGTAAGTCGTGACGACGTCTAGCGATTGTGGGCCACTCTCACAGCACACATTACTATTGAGAGTGGCCCTCAACTTGACGACCTACTGATGTGCCTCTTCACGCTCCGCTTAAAGAACCCAGGATTATATGTGGGAGGAAACACGTGCACAGGCAGGGCGTTCCAGGCCACTATCGTTCGGCAGAGAAACGAACGTTTAAAACGTTCGGTTCTCGCGAACATGCTATCCACTGTGTGGGGGTGGCATCTCTGCCCGGCACGAGTCTAAATCTCACTACCCGTAAACTTCGTTCTAAAAAAATGTAATTAAACCAATTGTACTTTATACAATGCAAATAATGTACAGTATTAACGTCAATACGTCTGCTGCTACAGTAAGGCCAAATAGTCCGACCCCATCCCCAGTGCGTCATGTGCGCTCACCCTAACATAATCCAAAACAATTTGCTGCTGCTGGTACATACGCAATCAACAAACCATTTGATACCTACTTGGTTATTGATAGTGAGTTAGATAATGTTCAAAATTTGAAAATTAGAAATGCGATGTGAATGATTCTTTATTAGAATTAATTTTTTTTTTAAAAGGCTTTACAACACAATAAAATACAATAAAACTGTATTGTATAACAATATAAAATGCGTAACAAACATAAACAGGTTTTACATAACATAACATATAGCATCACGCCTTTTTACCCGAAGGGGTAGGCAGAGGTGTGCGTACACACATCTCGCCAGCTATGTTAGCTCCCATGTAATAGGGGGCGAGGCTATTGCCATTTACCTGGCACAAGTTCCAGACTCTGGGATAATTATCTGGGTCCGTACATAGTACCATTGTGCCACCGAGGTAGTCACAGGTTTACAGGTAAACAGGTTTTAATACGTACAAATGGTGGTCTTATCACTAAAAAGTGATTTTTTACCGGCAACCTTTGGATGGACAAAGTAGAAGGAATAAAATTTAAGAAAGAGTAGGTATTGGTGAATAAATAAGAAACCCTGGTGATGAAATTTGCCGGTTACCCGGGTTACCCATAAACGCAATTTTTTGACTGTCATTGATCTGGAAGTTTCTAACAAAAACGGGGACGCGACCCGCGACCGACGCGCGACGCCGCCGCCGTGGACACGTGGATCCGCTACCTAGTACTATTACATATAAAGATTAACCTATTTAAATAAACTGTCATTGTGCCTTCTTGTATCTGTTTCACTACTATCTTAATGAATTCTCTCATTATGTATGACAGAGTAGTACTCGCCCCCAATGAGTCACCGACTCATCAGTTCAAGTTGGACTAAGCTTAAAGACACGACTTGAGATTAGTAACAAACCAGCTACACTACTTTATACCATATATCCATAAAATCACGCCTACATCCCTGTAGGGGTAGGTAGAGATACGTTACACACCCAAACCTCAGACTAAAAGAATAACATAGACGGAACGAATAGAACTAGCGAGTGAAGCCGCCAAAAGGGATACTATATAGCAATGGGATACCATTTCGCTCGCACTCCTTTGTGAGCAGCAAGTGTGTACGCACGTGCGATCACGGTTGAACAAAATATTATAAATATGCCGTATTGTGTGGTGAAAAGGTGTAAAAACACTTCAATTATTCATAGAAAGAATGCTGGATTATCGTTTCATAAGTAATTAACTATTACTTATTAGATTTCATAACATTTTTCTAAATATTTTAGTTGCACAAACTAGGAACACAAAACCTCCGCCATATCATACAGAGTTGCCATAATTTTTTCATCATTTCCACAAAATATTTAGCAGTATTTATGGGAATTTATAAAGTACTGAGTAAAAAAAATCAGTGTCATCAATGTTGACAACCTCGATGTTTCAGGCAGGGCGTTCCAGGCCACTATCGTTCGGCAGAGAAACGAACGTTTAAAACGTTCGGTTCTCGCGAACATGCTATCCACTGTGTGGGGGTGGCATCTCTGCCCGGCACGAGTCGTTCGGGATCGGAAGGAAGAGGGTGGGATCAGATTGAAGAGCTCTTCAGAACACTCGCCGTGGTAAATACGGTAGAATGCGGCCAAGGAAGCTATTGTTCGGCGCTGAACTAGCGGCTCAAGGCTTCCCGTTACCTCCGGACAATCTATAATACGGATAGCCCGTCGCTGCATAGCGTCGAGAGCGTCCATCAGATACTTCGCGGAGCCGTCCCAGAGGTGAGAGCAGTATTCGACGCAGGGTCTAATCTGCGTCTTGTACAGCAGACACCTCTGGTCCGGTGTAAAGAACCTTTTGCAACTTAAAAAAAATTGGGGCCCCATTATCCTACCATGCCCATGGCCCCCAAGAGTCTAAAGACGGCCCTGAGGTGGTAGTTTGCCCGCGGCTTCGTCTGCACAAGATTAGGTTTCTAGGAAACCTTGCAAGAGACAGTACACTCTATTAATTAAGTTGGTAGAGTTTTAATTTCAGCATACCTAAAATCTCTGCAGTCATAAACAACAAAATTTACGGTCGGGAGACTCCGTCAGGAACGAAGTTCTTTAAGCAACTGCAATGCAATCCAACCTGGGTTTGGCTTTTCGTTTTACTAACGACGCTGACGCTAAATTTATAAAATAAAAAAGAAAGCTTCCCTTATTTTGGCTAATGCGGCTAATGGGAACCACAGATGAGCGTATCGTGACGATGTCAACTAAATCTCACTACCCGTAAACTTCGTTCTAAAAAAATGTAATTAAACCAATTGTACTTTATACAATGCAAATAATGTACAGTATTAACGTCAATACGTCTGCTGCTACAGTAAGGCCAAATAGTCCGACCCCATCCCCAGTGCGTCATGTGCGCTCACCCTAACATAATCCAAAACAATTTGCTGCTGCTGGTACATACGCAATCAACAAACCATTTGATACCTACTTGGTTATTGATAGTGAGTTAGATAATGTTCAAAATTTGAAAATTAGAAATGCGATGTGAATGATTCTTTATTAGAATTAATTTTTTTTTTAAAAGGCTTTACAACACAATAAAATACAATAAAACTGTATTGTATAACAATATAAAATGCGTAACAAACATAAACAGGTTTTACATAACATAACATATAGCATCACGCCTTTTTACCCGAAGGGGTAGGCAGAGGTGTGCGTACACACATCTCGCCAGCTATGTTAGCTCCCATGTAATAGGGGGCGAGGCTATTGCCATTTACCTGGCACAAGTTCCAGACTCTGGGATAATTATCTGGGTCCGTACATAGTACCATTGTGCCACCGAGGTAGTCACAGGTTTACAGGTAAACAGGTTTTAATACGTACAAATGGTGGTCTTATCACTAAAAAGTGATTTTTTACCGGCAACCTTTGGATGGACAAAGTAGAAGGAATAAAATTTAAGAAAGAGTAGGTATTGGTGAATAAATAAGAAACCCTGGTGATGAAATTTGCCGGTTACCCGGGTTACCCATAAACGCAATTTTTTGACTGTCATTGATCTGGAAGTTTCTAACAAAAACGGGGACGCGACCCGCGACCGACGCGCGACGCCGCCGCCGTGGACACGTGGATCCGCTACCTAGTACTATTACATATAAAGATTAACCTATTTAAATAAACTGTCATTGTGCCTTCTTGTATCTGTTTCACTACTATCTTAATGAATTCTCTCATTATGTATGACAGAGTAGTACTCGCCCCCAATGAGTCACCGACTCATCAGTTCAAGTTGGACTAAGCTTAAAGACACGACTTGAGATTAGTAACAAACCAGCTACACTACTTTATACCATATATCCATAAAATCACGCCTACATCCCTGTAGGGGTAGGTAGAGATACGTTACACACCCAAACCTCAGACTAAAAGAATAACATAGACGGAACGAATAGAACTAGCGAGTGAAGCCGCCAAAAGGGATACTATATAGCAATGGGATACCATTTCGCTCGCACTCCTTTGTGAGCAGCAAGTGTGTACGCACGTGCGATCACGGTTGAACAAAATATTATAAATATGCCGTATTGTGTGGTGAAAAGGTGTAAAAACACTTCAATTATTCATAGAAAGAATGCTGGATTATCGTTTCATAAGTAATTAACTATTACTTATTAGATTTCATAACATTTTTCTAAATATTTTAGTTGCACAAACTAGGAACACAAAACCTCCGCCATATCATACAGAGTTGCCATAATTTTTTCATCATTTCCACAAAATATTTAGCAGTATTTATGGGAATTTATAAAGTACTGAGTAAAAAAAATCAGTGTCATCAATGTTGACAACCTCGATGTTTCAGGCAGGGCGTTCCAGGCCACTATCGTTCGGCAGAGAAACGAACGTTTAAAACGTTCGGTTCTCGCGAACATGCTATCCACTGTGTGGGGGTGGCATCTCTGCCCGGCACGAGTCGTTCGGGATCGGAAGGAAGAGGGTGGGATCAGATTGAAGAGCTCTTCAGAACACTCGCCGTGGTAAATACGGTAGAATGCGGCCAAGGAAGCTATTGTTCGGCGCTGAACTAGCGGCTCAAGGCTTCCCGTTACCTCCGGACAATCTATAATACGGATAGCCCGTCGCTGCATAGCGTCGAGAGCGTCCAGCAGATACTTCGCGGAGCCGTCCCAGAGGTGAGAGCAGTATTCGACGCAGGGTCTAATCTGCGTCTTGTACAGCAGACACCTCTGGTCCGGTGTAAAGAACCTTTTGCAACTTAAAAAAAATTGGGGCCCCATTATCCTACCATGCCCATGGCCCCCAAGAGTCTAAAGACGGCCCTGAGGTGGTAGTTTGCCCGCGGCTTCGTCTGCACAAGATTAGGTTTCTAGGAAACCTTGCAAGAGACAGTACACTCTATTAATTAAGTTGGTAGAGTTTTAATTTCAGCATACCTAAAATCTCTGCAGTCATAAACAACAAAATTTACGGTCGGGAGACTCCGTCAGGAACGAAGTTCTTTAAGCAACTGCAATGCAATCCAACCTGGGTTTGGCTTTTCGTTTTACTAACGACGCTGACGCTAAATTTATAAAATAAAAAAGAAAGCTTCCCTTATTTTGGCTAATGCGGCTAATGGGAACCACAGATGAGCGTATCGTGACGATGTCAACTAAATCTCACTACCCGTAAACTTCGTTCTAAAAAAATGTAATTAAACCAATTGTACTTTATACAATGCAAATAATGTACAGTATTAACGTCAATACGTCTGCTGCTACAGTAAGGCCAAATAGTCCGACCCCATCCCCAGTGCGTCATGTGCGCTCACCCTAACATAATCCAAAACAATTTGCTGCTGCTGGTACATACGCAATCAACAAACCATTTGATACCTACTTGGTTATTGATAGTGAGTTAGATAATGTTCAAAATTTGAAAATTAGAAATGCGATGTGAATGATTCTTTATTAGAATTAATTTTTTTTTTAAAAGGCTTTACAACACAATAAAATACAATAAAACTGTATTGTATAACAATATAAAATGCGTAACAAACATAAACAGGTTTTACATAACATAACATATAGCATCACGCCTTTTTACCCGAAGGGGTAGGCAGAGGTGTGCGTACACACATCTCGCCAGCTATGTTAGCTCCCATGTAATAGGGGGCGAGGCTATTGCCATTTACCTGGCACAAGTTCCAGACTCTGGGATAATTATCTGGGTCCGTACATAGTACCATTGTGCCACCGAGGTAGTCACAGGTTTACAGGTAAACAGGTTTTAATACGTACAAATGGTGGTCTTATCACTAAAAAGTGATTTTTTACCGGCAACCTTTGGATGGACAAAGTAGAAGGAATAAAATTTAAGAAAGAGTAGGTATTGGTGAATAAATAAGAAACCCTGGTGATGAAATTTGCCGGTTACCCGGGTTACCCATAAACGCAATTTTTTGACTGTCATTGATCTGGAAGTTTCTAACAAAAACGGGGACGCGACCCGCGACCGACGCGCGACGCCGCCGCCGTGGACACGTGGATCCGCTACCTAGTACTATTACATATAAAGATTAACCTATTTAAATAAACTGTCATTGTGCCTTCTTGTATCTGTTTCACTACTATCTTAATGAATTCTCTCATTATGTATGACAGAGTAGTACTCGCCCCCAATGAGTCACCGACTCATCAGTTCAAGTTGGACTAAGCTTAAAGACACGACTTGAGATTAGTAACAAACCAGCTACACTACTTTATACCATATATCCATAAAATCACGCCTACATCCCTGTAGGGGTAGGTAGAGATACGTTACACACCCAAACCTCAGACTAAAAGAATAACATAGACGGAACGAATAGAACTAGCGAGTGAAGCCGCCAAAAGGGATACTATATAGCAATGGGATACCATTTCGCTCGCACTCCTTTGTGAGCAGCAAGTGTGTACGCACGTGTGATCACGGTTGAACAAAATATTATAAATATGCCGTATTGTGTGGTGAAAAGGTGTAAAAACACTTCAATTATTCATAGAAAGAATGCTGGATTATCGTTTCATAAGTAATTAACTATTACTTATTAGATTTCATAACATTTTTCTAAATATTTTAGTTGCACAAACTAGGAACACAAAACCTCCGCCATATCATACAGAGTTGCCATAATTTTTTCATCATTTCCACAAAATATTTAGCAGTATTTATGGGAATTTATAAAGTACTGAGTAAAAAAAATCAGTGTCATCAATGTTGACAACCTCGATGTTTCAGGCAGGGCGTTCCAGGCCACTATCGTTCGGCAGAGCAACGAACGTTTAAAACGTTCGGTTCTCGCGAACATGCTATCCACTGTGTGGGGGTGGCATCTCTGCCCGGCACGAGTCGTTCGGGATCGGAAGGAAGAGGGTGGGATCAGATTGAAGAGCTCTTCAGAACACTCGCCGTGGTAAATACGGTAGAATGCGGCCAAGGAAGCTATTGTTCGGCGCTGAACTAGCGGCTCAAGGCTTCCCGTTACCTCCGGACAATCTATAATACGGATAGCCCGTCGCTGCATAGCGTCGAGAGCGTCCAGCAGATACTTCGCGGAGCCGTCCCAGAGGTGAGAGCAGTATTCGACGCAGGGTCTAATCTGCGTCTTGTACAGCAGACACCTCTGGTCCGGTGTAAAGAACCTTTTGCAACTTAAAAAAAATTGGGGCCCCATTATCCTACCATGCCCATGGCCCCCAAGAGTCTAAAGACGGCCCTGAGGTGGTAGTTTGCCCGCGGCTTCGTCTGCACAAGATTAGGTTTCTAGGAAACCTTGCAAGAGACAGTACACTCTATTAATTAAGTTGGTAGAGTTTTAATTTCAGCATACCTAAAATCTCTGCAGTCATAAACAACAAAATTTACGGTCGGGAGACTCCGTCAGGAACGAAGTTCTTTAAGCAACTGCAATGCAATCCAACCTGGGTTTGGCTTTTCGTTTTACTAACGACGCTGACGCTAAATTTATAAAATAAAAAAGAAAGCTTCCCTTATTTTGGCTAATGCGGCTAATGGGAACCACAGATGAGCGTATCGTGACGATGTCAACTAAATCTCACTACCCGTAAACTTCGTTCTAAAAAAATGTAATTAAACCAATTGTACTTTATACAATGCAAATAATGTACAGTATTAACGTCAATACGTCTGCTGCTACAGTAAGGCCAAATAGTCCGACCCCATCCCCAGTGCGTCATGTGCGCTCACCCTAACATAATCCAAAACAATTTGCTGCTGCTGGTACATACGCAATCAACAAACCATTTGATACCTACTTGGTTATTGATAGTGAGTTAGATAATGTTCAAAATTTGAAAATTAGAAATGCGATGTGAATGATTCTTTATTAGAATTAATTTTTTTTTTAAAAGGCTTTACAACACAATAAAATACAATAAAACTGTATTGTATAACAATATAAAATGCGTAACAAACATAAACAGGTTTTACATAACATAACATATAGCATCACGCCTTTTTACCCGAAGGGGTAGGCAGAGGTGTGCGTACACACATCTCGCCAGCTATGTTAGCTCCCATGTAATAGGGGGCGAGGCTATTGCCATTTACCTGGCACAAGTTCCAGACTCTGGGATAATTATCTGGGTCCGTACATAGTACCATTGTGCCACCGAGGTAGTCACAGGTTTACAGGTAAACAGGTTTTAATACGTACAAATGGTGGTCTTATCACTAAAAAGTGATTTTTTACCGGCAACCTTTGGATGGACAAAGTAGAAGGAATAAAATTTAAGAAAGAGTAGGTATTGGTGAATAAATAAGAAACCCTGGTGATGAAATTTGCCGGTTACCCGGGTTACCCATAAACGCAATTTTTTGACTGTCATTGATCTGGAAGTTTCTAACAAAAACGGGGACGCGACCCGCGACCGACGCGCGACGCCGCCGCCGTGGACACGTGGATCCGCTACCTAGTACTATTACATATAAAGATTAACCTATTTAAATAAACTGTCATTGTGCCTTCTTGTATCTGTTTCACTACTATCTTAATGAATTCTCTCATTATGTATGACAGAGTAGTACTCGCCCCCAATGAGTCACCGACTCATCAGTTCAAGTTGGACTAAGCTTAAAGACACGACTTGAGATTAGTAACAAACCAGCTACACTACTTTATACCATATATCCATAAAATCACGCCTACATCCCTGTAGGAGTAGGTAGAGATACGTTACACACCCAAACATTGCCAGTAATTTTGATGGTCCCACGGGAGCAGAAGCCAGCCTATAGGCACTTATACCATTCCAACAGCCAGAACTAATGTTCATTTATAATTTTGAGACTAGTTGGCGCTGTGTAGTTATAGAATTACTGTTTCTTTTATAAATTCGGTTTAATTCATAATAAAAACATATCATTGCTCTAAATCAGCTTTTCGCTGATTAACCATAAAATAATAATAAAAATTGCTCTAATTACCCTTATAACATGGAAACTGCCGGGCGCCACTGGAAATACCTTCTGCGTGCGAGCCAGAGACGCCCGGTAACAGACGTGAGAGCGGCCGCGGTCTTAGGATTAAAAAAGAAAAAAACAAAATGGAAATAGTTCTTATTTTTTATAGGTACCTATCCAATAAGTGGTTTGCAAATGTTACAGATGCACCCTACCCTCCCCTTAAACAAGGGTGCATCATACATCGGGTGCGTTTAACAGACACCATTCGGAAACCAGCCACCCTTGATAAGATAATAATTACCTATGGCTCCTATGGTATTCATCGGGGCCAGATAATGTACAGGCTATTAGCCGTTTAAGTGTCGTTTGTGTTACAATATTTAACGTTTTAGAGTTTTCGAAACGAAATTCTCTTATACAACAGTAATGTCCGTCCATCCGTCGTGACCAACTTTCAACTCGAGAACGGTAGGAGCTTGAGACTCAGTGTAAACGCCAATCGACTTAGCATAGTTGAAAACCCCCCCAAAATAAACTTGACCTTTGACCTCTGATCTCAAGGTCAGTGTCAAAACGAGGTCAAATCGAGAACGGTAATAGAGACTCAAGACCAGCTGAAATCAATTCAGCATGGTCAAAGATAATGTTGAAATATGATGTTGAACGTCATCTCATGTGACATTTTTTAGATTTTATGAAAAAACTTTCGAAGACTCTAAAATATATGGCAAATTTTTGCCATATTTTCAACTTGTTTATAACATTTTTTAATTTTGCTTATGTTTCCTATTGGTCGTTCCGTGATGTTATAAAGCCAATAATTTTTCTCGATAAAATAATGGGATTTCCAACCATAAACAAAAAAAACTAAATGAATAAACCAGCACAATTTTATGGGCCCCTACGTAATAGCTAACATAAAACACGACGGCCCCCGACGAGGGCCGTAGCCCAAAGTTTTCTTCGACAGAAGAGTTACATTAGGTATTCTTAAAAGGTCTGAGCGTGGATACTCTCTCGCTGCAGACCATGCTTCAAGCCATGGTCTCCAGCTCATGGGAGTGGGTGGAACGCTGTCGTGTCCTTCTGCGAGCATGTCATGCTCCCGAAGGAGGCGGCTGAGAGGGAGAGGGAGAGTACCCTCCCCGCCGAGTTTCGAAGTCAGCGGTGAGGTAGCCGCAGACTCATCTACGGCAAAGATCATCAACCTCCATGATAGGGGCCTGAGGACGGTGGGATAGTCACCCGCCGTCCTTACAGAAGCAGGCTAGAAGGGTCGCGTGCTGCGGGGCCTCACCGATGCGGGACAAAAGCCCACCCCGACGATGCGGGATTCTCAACCCGACCAAACCCCCGAAGAGGTCACACAGGTGTTCAAAGTCCGCCGGGCGCCACTGGAAATTCCTTCTGTGTGCGTACCAGAGACGCCTAGCAACGGACTTGAGACCTACGCTACCTATCTACTAATGTTCTAAGAGTACCAAAGAGAACCGAAATACATATTATGTTGAGCCACGTTAGCATTATTTTAACGGTAGGAGCTTGAGACTCAGTGTAAACGCCAATCGACTTAGCATAGTTGAAAACCCCCCCAAAATAAACTTGACCTTTGACCTCTGATCTCAAGGTCAGTGTCAAAACGAGGTCAAATCGAGAACGGTAATAGAGACTCAAGACCAGCTGAAATCAATTCAGCATGGTCAAAGATAATGTTGAAATATGATGTTGAACGTCATCTCATGTGACATTTTTTAGATTTTATGAAAAAACTTTCGAAGACTCTAAAATATATGGCAAATTTTTGCCATATTTTCAACTTGTTTATAACATTTTTTAATTTTGCTTATGTTTCCTATTGGTCGTTCCGTGATGTTATAAAGCCAATAATTTTTCTCGATAAAATAATGGGATTTCCAACCATAAACAAAAAAAACTAAATGAATAAACCAGCACAATTTTATGGGCCCCTACGTAATAGCTAACATAAAACACGACGGCCCCCGACGAGGGCCGTAGCCCAAAGTTTTCTTCGACAGAAGAGTTACATTAGGTATTCTTAAAAGGTCTGAGCGTGGATACTCTCTCGCTGCAGACCATGCTTCAAGCCATGGTCTCCAGCTCATGGGAGTGGGTGGAACGCTGTCGTGTCCTTCTGCGAGCATGTCATGCTCCCGAAGGAGGCGGCTGAGAGGGAGAGGGAGAGTACCCTCCCCGCCGAGTTTCGAAGTCAGCGGTGAGGTAGCCGCAGACTCATCTACGGCAAAGATCATCAACCTCCATGATAGGGGCCTGAGGACGGTGGGATAGTCACCCGCCGTCCTTACAGAAGCAGGCTAGAAGGGTCGCGTGCTGCGGGGCCTCACCGATGCGGGACAAAAGCCCACCCCGACGATGCGGGATTCTCAACCCGACCAAACCCCCGAAGAGGTCACACAGGTGTTCAAAGTCCGCCGGGCGCCACTGGAAATTCCTTCTGTGTGCGTACCAGAGACGCCTAGCAACGGACTTGAGACCTACGCTACCTATCTACTAATGTTCTAAGAGTACCAAAGAGAACCGAAATACATATTATGTTGAGCCACGTTAGCATTATTTTGAAGTAGCTGATGTCACGCACGCAATTCAATCTCTTCTTCTCAATTCAATTACAATTGAAAATTTTTATTATGAAGATAAGTCCATAAAATATCTCCCTATCCAATTTTATGAAACACAAATCAACAATATTTTTAAGTAAAAGCTCAGACAAGCGACTAATGAAAAGTTCTTGATTTAGGACTGAGAATTTCATAATTAATTTGAACTGCTTTAGTAAATAAGTTAAATGAAACCATTTTTTTAAAGACATTTTCAAGGTTTGGACCAACTGACACAAAAAAAATATCATCCCCACCAAGTTCCAAGTCCAAAACAAATATTCAAAACAAAAGACTTGCTTTTCTTTGAACTCTTTTTTTTTAAATGCGCGGCCCAAGGCTGCGTCTACTCCTACATCCACTGCCGGGCGTCTCTGGTACGCACCAGGAAGTACTTTCAATGGCGTCCGGCTCTTTGAACTCCTGGTATAGATTTTATTATATGCTATATATATACATATATGCTATATATATATATATATATATATATACTTTGAATTACACATGGGTTGGTCTGAGGTATTAGTATATTGATAATTTAGTATAAAGTTGAAACAAAATACTAAAACACGGGTACCATCTTTATTCGTCGAAGAGCAGAAAAGTAATTGACAGATTGACACAGGGCAAGCGGTGTTGCCAACGCTTACAATACACACATAATTCCCAATATGCGGAACGAAATGCACTATGAGCATTCTACGCAGCACTTGATCCAACAAAATTAGGCATTGTCCTAAATACAAAGTAATGATCTTAAGAGGTCAAGATACAAGCAACATTTCTGCATTTGTCCACTAAACATCACTGAACCTCCTTAAAGGAACGACTGACTCAGTCATTACAGTCGAAATATAATTGGGCGCCTATGTCCAATTATAAATATATATATGAGACAGACTTAGTACGGAAGATTGAATATGTCACGCGAAGCACTAATTAAAGTAATTAAATAATTAGTTATCGTCTGAGATCAATTTGTTGATACTTTTTCGTATTTACATCGTTCGTCTAAATATTCCTTTTGTTCTGAAGTTGAATTTGTAATGGCTTACTCATTAGTGACGCATTTACATTTATAAGAACAGTTTTGTCTTTACTTTTTATTTTTAAGGTTTCTTACCCAAAGAGTAAAAAGGACTATTACTGAGACTACGCTGTCCGTCCGTCGGTACGTCCGTCTGTCTTGGGCTGTATCTCATGAACGGTGATAGTTATAAAGTTGAAATTTTCACAGATGATGTATTTCGGTTGCCTCTTTAACAACAAATAAACAACAGAATAAAATAAACGTTTAAGGGGCTCCCATGCGCAGAGGCCACGTAGGTGGCCAAAGTCTGCCGGGTGCCACTGGATATTCCCTGCCTGTTCCCCAGAGGCCCTCGGCTACGGACGGAGGAGCGGAAAAAAAGAAAAATAAAGAGAGCTCCCATACAACAAACGAGTTTTTTGCCGTTTTGGTACGAAACTTTTTAAGAATCAACTCTTTTAATGAAGCAAGCAACTTCATCCACTCAAGTACCACCGTTACAATGACATTGAAAATATTCGTAAAAATATCGATATATACTTTTTTTAAAAAAGCTGGTACCGTTAAGATCCCGTGGTTTAGTTCTTTGAAAGTCAGTAGTGCCACAGTCGAAAGATCAGGTAGGTTTAGGTTTTCTTTATAATGTGGTAGTGCTCTAGAATACGTTGTTGAAGTTATTAAATGTATGCAGAATTATACAAAAAAGATATTATTGAAGCCTCAGGTGTTTAATATCACGAAGTATGATATATCCACGCAGGCGGTACCTATAGTAAGTACCTACTTTTATTTTAGACGTCAGCTCTTATTAAATTGCTCACTTCGCCTCAGAAGCATAACAGTTAAGATGAGGACGGAAAGTCTGGATAATGAAAAAATAACTGAGGTTGCTAGAGGAATTCTCAGAGTAATTGTATAAAATCTGAGAGTAATTATATAAAATAATTATGTGATATGTGGTTGCCACTCACAGCTAGCGTTTGTTGGTTTCAATTGAGTGTTTGTTGGCGACTGCCTCGGTGGCACAGTGGTATGAGTATACGACTGCCGTACCTTTTTTTTATATTGGGTTCGCCAAATTGACGCTGCCCGTCTGGTAAGTCGTGACGACGTCTAGCGATTGTGGGCCACTCTCACAGCACACAAGACTATAGAGAGTGGCCCTCAACTTGACGACCTGCTGATGTGCCTCTTCACGCTCCGCTTAAAGAACCCAGGAGTATATGTGGGAGGAAACACGTGCACAGGCAGGGCGTTCCAGGCCACTATCGTTCGACAGAGAAACGAACGTTTAAAACGTTCGGTATTCTCGCGAACATGCTATCCAATGTGTGGGAGTGGCATCTCTGCCCGGCACGCGTTGTTCTGGATCGGAAGGAAGAGGGTGGGATCAGATTGAAGAGCTCTTCAGAACACTCGCCGTGGTAAATACGGTAGAATGCGGCCAAGGAAGCTATTGTTCGGCGCTGAGCTAGCGGCTCAAGGCTTCCCGTTACCTCCGGACAACCTATAATACGGATAGCCCGTCGCTGCATAGCGTCGAGAGCGTCCAGCAGATACTTCGCAGAGCCGTCCCAGAGGTGAGAGCAGTATTCGACGCAGGGTCTTATCTGCGTCTTGTAAAGCAGACACCTCTGGTGCGGTGTAAAGTATCGCTTTAC